>CM019831.1:58396257-58768717 GCA_009763385.1 Coix lacryma-jobi var. lacryma-jobi | reverse complement strand
AAGCAAGGGCTGAATCAAAAAAAATGAAGAGCTCGGGCACGGCTGGAGGTGGAAGAACAGTTCAAATATAGGGAGGGACATTTAGCCCCGGTCGTTATTCCCAGCCGGGGCTAAAGTTGGCATTTAGCCCCGGCGGATACACCAACCGGGACCAAACCTTTTAGTCCGGTTTGTGGTCCAACCGGGGCTAATATGCCTACATTTAGCCCGGCTAGATACACCAACCGGGGCACAACTTTAGTCCCGTTGTGTTACCAACCGTGGCAAAGGCCGGTCTTTAGCTGCGGATACATGGGTGTATGCCGAGTCTCTGAGTGATGAGTGATTGTCAACGGTTTGATGCGCATGTTCTTTGGCTTGTGTTGTGCAGGTCGAGCTCGGAGACAGTGATCGATGGCAGGTGAAGGTCAAGTTGAGACGTGTCGTGCCGATGGACTGGGCGCGATGAAGGATGGGCGTGCCGTGCGGCGGACGTGCCATGCCGATGTATCGGACAGTGAAGGGCGGACGTGAGGCTTGGACTGAGGGACTAGAGGCGGAGGATCAGCTGTGGTGGCTGGCAGCCTGTGGCGACGACAAGTGAAGAAATGCGGTCATGTCGGTGGATGGGGTGCACGGAGGTGCATCCCCTCTACGACACCGGTTTGTTGGTTGAGCCAGAGAAAAACCAACGGGTGGACGGTTTCCAGGTTTGGGCCTCAAAACTGGGTGCTGGTTTCCAGGTTGAGCCACAAAACCTGGGCGCGACGGTTTCCAGGTTGAGCCTCAAAACCTGGGCGTGGGCCGGTTTCCGAGTTTGGGCCTCAAAACTCGGGCGCTGCGGGTTTCTGAGTTTGGGCCACAAAACTCAGGCTGGAGGCTGGTTTCCCGGTTTGGGCCTCAAAACGGGGGTTGCTGGAAAAGGCTGGTTTCCCGGTTTGGGCCACAAAACCGGGGGTGCAGAGCGAGGGCGGCACGTGGCGGCGATCCAGAGGTTGCGTCGAGGCAACGCTTCGGTTCGAGCGGGCGTGGCCGTCGGATCTACCTACCACCGCGGGTTGGACCAGAATAGCCTTAGGTTTAGCTGGTTCGCTTGTTAGCTCTGTAATTAGTTTAGAGAGGGTAGAGTAGGAAATAGACTTAGTCTAGGTTAGTATAAGTAGTCAGGGGAGACACCCTCCTCCCCATCTCATTTTTAGCTATCTCAGTTAGTGCCTTCATTTGCTAGGGTTTCCTGCTCTCCCATCCCCTGCTTTAGCTAGTTGAGATCCGCAGAGAGACTCCACTCTGTGTACTGTTGAGTTGAGGAAGTGAGGCCGTATCCTCACCTTGGAGCACAGATCGATGGCTTGATTTGCGTCCTTAATTCGAGTTCGTGGCTGTGATTTCCGTTTTGCTTGTGTTCTTCACGAAATCCTTTTCTCCACGATTTTCCCGTCGCTTGATCTCTTTGCTCGGTTCATCTTTTGCAATTCCGTTTGAACCAAGTTGTTCTAGATCGTGAGGCACTTCTTTCCACCGAAGGAATCATCCTCTAACCTCACGGTCTAGGAGATCGATCGATTTTTCGTTTCGGGTCACTTTTTCTCACTTCCCCCAAAATTCTTCGATTCACCGATTTGGAGTTAGGTTCGAGCCATGATCTCTTAGAGATAGCTCACTACCTCCTTGTGACTTCACTCACCAAGTTTGATCCCTAGAGGATGCGTTTTGGGTGAGTTTGAGTCGGATCGGTAGAAGAACAGAGGGGCTGCGGGGTGACCGGACGCTGGTCGCGAAGTGATCGGACGCTGACCAGTGCGTCCGGTCGTTGAGCGTTGCGTACAGAGTTTCTGTTTGACCGGACACTCATGACCGGACCCTGTGTTTTCGATTGACCGGACGCGCCTAGGTTCCTGTTCATCGTGTTTGTTTGATCTGACCGGACGCTTTGTTCACACCGGACGCTCCGTACTAGTGAGTCCGGTCGCGAACAGAGAGCTCCCAGAGCCGATTTCTGACGACCGGACGCGTCCGGTCCCAGCTGACCGGACGCAGGCAGAGTCCGGTCGTTGCTGTTTTGCGCCGTTTCGTTCGCGGTTCGTTCGCTCTTGATTGGATTCGAGTTTCGTCTTTTGCGTTGGCTTTCTAGGGTTGTCTAGTGTCCCGCTGTGCTTCGTGGGAGCATCCACCCTACATCTAGGGTCGTGGACATTAGCAAGCTCTAGGGTTCGCTTTTGGGGTTGATTTTGGGACAGTGGCATCTAGTTTCCGTAAGGAAATTTTGAAGCTCCCATTCACCCCCCCTCTGGTCGCTTTCGGGTAGCTTTTCGGTCCTTCAATTGGTATCGGAGCAGGTTAAGGATCTTCCACCTTAGCCGGTTCCAGATCCACCGAAGGCGACATGGATCGCGGCGTGGGCAAACCGCCGTTCTTTGATGGGACGAACTATGCGTATTGGAAATACGCATGTCGGCCTATCTGCAGAGTTTGGGTGCTTCTATTTGGGATATTTGCAACTCTGCTGATTACGTGGTCTTGGCTGCTCGTGTTTCTCAGCAACAGATCGATGAGCACGATGCCAATAGCCGAGCCCGTAATGCTCTCTTTTCTTGTTTGAGCATGGGTGAGTTTGATCGTGTTTCTCACCTCGCTACGGCTCGGGAGATCTGGGACACCCTCATGCGTTTCCATGAGGGCACCTCTCAAGTCAAAACCCGACTCTACGAGTCGTTCAAGCGTGAGTATGAGAACTTTAGACATCAACCTGGCGAGAGCATAGAAAGTTTATTCGCTCGCTTTCAGGTGATTGTCAACAGGATGAGGGCTAACAGAGAGCAGTTGCCATTTGACGATCATGAGCGTGCTTTGAAGCTTTTGCACACTCTTGACCGTTCGGTGTGGGACTCCAAGGTTCAGGCAATCATCGAATCGCCGAACTATGAGACCCTCACTTGCGACGAGCTCTTCAGTAAGCTCAAGTCCAGTGAGATTGATGCTATGGCGAGGGCTTCCTTTGAAAATCCTTCTCGCCCGTCCATGGCTTTGGTTTCCGGCTCTTCCTCTACCCCTCAGCTGGCTTTGCGCTTTCTTCTCTCTTTTCTGTGACAGAGGACCAGCTGGAGTCTTTGGGAGACGACGAGTTGGCTTTGCTTGCCAACCGGTTCTCGCGGTTCCACAACAACCGCATGAACCGTCGTCGAGGAGGAGGACGCACGGGATGCTACGAGTGCGGCGACCCCGACCACTTCATCGCCGACTGCCCCAAAAAAGAACAAGCACTCGGGCAAGGGCGAACATGGGCGCAAGCACGACTCCAAGTACAAGGAGAAGCACGTCCCCCCAAGGCACAAGAAACGGGGCGGCTTCGACAAAGAGTACATCAAGAAGAAGTACTTGGAGAAGCAGCAAGCTGAGCAGCGTGCGTTCTTCGCCACGCTCAGCGACGTCGACGGCTCGGATGACGACTCCGCTGGCTCCAGCGATGACGAGTCCGTGAAGAAGAAGCTGGAAGACAAGTTCAACGGCTTGTGCTTCTTCGCCGGCGACGGAGGCCTGTGCACCATGGCGCTCGGAGATGAGGTCGACGGCGAGCCGGAGCGTACCCCTCAGAACGACGACGACGACGACACCTCCCAGGTATCTCTCACCTACGACGAGCTTTCCTCCGAGGTTGAGAAGTTGACTGCTGCCCTCCTTAGCCAAGATAAGTTGCTTAGGCGTGCCGCTAGAGAGCGCAAGGAGTTTAGGCAGAAGTGGGAGGACACGGTGAAGGAGCTTGAGTTCGCTCGGTCCACCGTGGTAGTGTCGGAGGAGGCGGAGTGCGAGTCGTGCACCGCGCACATGACTGACCTTCTCACTCTGAGAGGTAAGTATGCTGCGTTGGTTGGAGAGGTGGATGAGCTCCGTGCTAGGCCGCAGCTGTTGGGTGCGTGCAAGACTTGTCCTGTCTTGCAATCTGAGTTGGCAGAGAAAATGCCAAGCTTGAGTCTTTAGAGAAGGCCAGCTCAGATAGCACTTGTGTCTCGAGGTGTGCTTTGTGTGAGGGCCTGGAGATGGAGATTGCCAATGTGAAGCATGGCAAGATGCAAACCGAGGAAGAAAACACATACCTTCGGTCCATCTTGTCATGGGTCTCCAGTAGTGAGCCACAGCTCGGGATGATGATCTCCCAATTCAAGCGAGCTGTTGGTGCCCCTGGTGTAGGTTTTGCTCAGAGTGTTGATCTCTCAGTTTTTGGGAAGATTGGAGAGTCTAGTGGTCTGAACCCATGTGAGAAGCCCAATTCCACCACTACTCCCAAACTTGCCAAGCTTCCACTCAAAGAGCCAGCCAAGCCTATCACCAAAGATGGTGTGGTTGAGGAACCCCCGAGAGCTCCTCCCAAGAACCCAGTTTGGGCACCCAAGCCAAACCACCTCAGAAACAAGCTTGACGCTATGCCACCCATTCGTGAGGAGTTGCCACAGAAGGGCAAAGGCAAAGTGAGCCACACCCACAGCCTGGTCACCAACAACCCCCTTTGCGTGCGGTGAGGTACCAGTGTGATTTCTGTGGGAGGGATGGTCACTTGATCGAGTTCTGTTTCCGGCGCAAGCGGAGGCGCGCCGTGCTCGGGAGATGGAGAACCCGGACATGTACCATCCAGCTCATGGTGGACATGTGCCGAAGGCTCAGGGAGAGCTGCTAGGTCCGGACGTCAAGGTCCCCGGCCTAGGCAGGAGATGAGAGCCCCTAGGAGGGAAACTAGGCCTAGAGGTCCAGCACCTCAGTTTGTTAGGCCTAGGCAGGAGAGAGCTCCGAGGAGAGACGCTAGAGCAGTTGAGCCCCAGGCTCCTAGGCGTAGATCTCGTAGAGCGTGCCCGACGGGGCCTGCAGTTGCAGGTTTGGACCCCGTGGCGGAGGCTTAGTTGAGCGCTTTCCCCCACCGCAGTTTGAGTACCGCGGTGAGCGCTTCTTCCCTAGCGGACCACGTTTTCCTCAGCGTGGTGATCGCTTCCCTCGTAGACGTGCTAGGAATGGTTTTTACACTAACCCTTCTTTTGAGCAGCCGGCCCAACACTGGTTTCCCCTTACTTCACTAACCCCAGTGTTGGACCGTATGCTCACCCTATGTCTTTTTATTGATGTAGGTGAGACGGTTGGAGGACATTTGGTTGGTGGATTCTGGTTGCTCGAGGCACATGACCGGAAACGCCAAGTGGTTCTCCAGCCTTAGCCCGGTCGCCGGAAAGGAGTACATAACCTTCGGCGACAATAGTAAAGGTAAGGTATTGTCTCGTGGGACAGTGCGGGTTAATGAGCACTTTGTGTTGCGCGATGTTGCTCTTGTTTCTAACTGCATTTTAACCTTCTTTCTGTTTCGCAACTTTTTGATGATGACTATGAGATTCGTTTTAAACCGAACCTTAGTCGCATCTTAGATCCTCAGGGCGATCTTGTATGTCTGATTTCGCCCTTTGGGAAAGTCTTTCGCGCGATTTTCGGAGTCGTTTGGTTCTTCTCGCTGTCTTTTGGCTAGTCCTTCTTCCTCCGATCTTTGGAAGTGGCATAGGAGGCTCGGTCATTTAAGCTTCGACTTGCTTGCAAGACTTAGCTCACTTGGCCTAATCCGAGGATTGCCCAAGCTTTCGATGGAGAAGGATCTAGTTTGCCATTCTTGCAGACATGGGAAGATGGTTGCCGCTCCCCACCATCCAGTGACTAAGGTCATGACCTCGCACCCCGGAGAGCTTTTACACATGGACCTTGTTGGTCCGGCTCGGGTGAGCTCGGTTGGTGGCAAGTGGTATGTTTTGGTTGTTGTTGACGACTTTTCGAGATATTCGTGGGTCTTCTTTTTGACTGAGAAGACTGAGACTTTCTCCTTCGCTCGCAATCTGATTTTGCGTCTTCAGAACGAGTTCCCTTTGAACTCGATGCGAGCTATTAGAAGTGATAATGGTTCCGAATTCAAAAATTCGGATTTTGAGAAGTTTTGTAACCGCCTTGGCTTGGAGCATCAGTTTTCTTCCCCCTACACACCGCCCCAAAATGGTGTTGTAGAGAGGAAGAATCGGACCCTTGTTGAGATGGCCAGGACGATGCTTGATGAGCATAGGACTCCTAGGCGCTATTGGGCCGAAGCTATGAACACTGCATGCTATATTTCCAATCGCATTTTTCTGAGAGCTTTCTTGAAAAAGACTTCTTATGAGTTGCGTTTTGGCAAACTGCCCAAGGTGAGTTATTTTCGAGTTTTTGGTTGCCATTGTTTTATACTCAAAAAGGGCAACTTGGACAAATTTGAGTCTCGCTCCTCTGACGGTGTATTTTTGGGTTATGGCACTCACACTAGAGCATATCGTGTACTTAACCTTGATACTAACGAGTCATGGAGACATCAGATGTCACCTTCGACGAGACTCTTGTTTCTTCTTCTTCTCGTTTTGAGCGTGCAGGTGATCATGAGGTTGGAGAGCCTCTTTTTGATGAGGAGACGAGGGTGCTGAAGGTATGGATGATCCAGCACCCCCTCCACCTGCCGCGCCGCAAAGAGCGGCCTCGACGACGACTCACGGCCCCGACACTTCTTCTTCCTGGGGGCCGTGGGATCCTCCACCTCGCGCGGTACCTTTTGTACCCGGGGTGGAACCAGCTGCTGTTGAGGGGGAGGTCACTTCTTCCCGGGAGGCGCCACGACATATCCAGCGCCAGCACCCCCCTGAACAGATGATCGGCGACATCGGCGAGCGAGTCACTCGCTCCAGGTCACAGCACATCTCTCACTTCGCTCATTCTGCTTTTGTTGCTAATTTTGAGCCCCGAGATGTTGGACACGCTTGACGGATCCGGATTGGGTCAATGCCATGCATGAGGAGTTAGAGAACTTTGAGCGAAATCGGGTTTGGGTTCTAGTTCCACCTCCACCTGACTGTAAGCCTATAGGGACAAAATGGGTATTTAAAAAAGCAAGGAGAGGATGGCCACGTTGTTAGAAACAAGGCCCGGCTTGTAGCGAAAGGCTATAGTCAGAAGGAAGGGATAGATTATGAGGAAACCTTCGCTCCTGTAGCACGTTTGGAGGCTATTAGGATACTCTTGGCTTATGCTGCATCCAGGGTTTCAAACTTTTTCAAATGGATGTCAAGAGTGCCTTTTTAAACGGCTACATAGAGGAGGAGGTTTATGTTGAGCAACCCCCCGGTTTTGAAAATCCCAAGTTTCCAAACCATGTCTTTAAACTTCACAAAGCTTTGTATGGTTTGAAACAAGCCCCTAGAGCCTGGTATGATAGGTTGAAAACCTTTTTGCTTGCTAAGGGTTTTAAAATGGGATGTGTAGATAAGACGCTCTTTCTCCTCCGGCAAGGCAAAGACACGCTCTTGGTCCAGATTTACGTGGATGATATCATTTTCGGTGGTTCTTCTCACTCTTGGTTGCCAAGTTTGCAGATACTATGAGCAGGGAGTTCGAGATGAGCATGATGGGCGAGCTGACATTCTTTCTCGGGTTGCAAATTAAGCAATCCCGGGAGGGGACGTTTGTGCACCAGGGCAAGTACACGAAGGACTTGCTGAAGCGGTTCGATATGGGTGAGGCCAAGCCTCTTCCAACACCCATGTCGACGACGACTGCCCTGGATGCGGATGTGGACGGAGAAGCAGTGGACCAGAAGGAGTACCGCAGTATGATCGGGTCGCTCCTCTACCTGACGGCGACACGCCCGGACATCCAGTTCGCGGTGTGTCTGTGCGCGCGCTTTCAGGCGTCGCCGCGCACCTCTCACCGTCAGGCGGTGAAGCGCATCTTCAGGTACCTTCGTTTCACACCTGAGTTCGGGATTTGGTATTCTGCTTCCTCCACCCTCTCGCTTTGCGGTTATTCCGATGCTGATTTTGCTGGTTGTCGCATTGAGCGCAAGTCCACTTCTGGGACTTGCCAATTTATTGGATCTTCTCTTGTATCGTGGTCTTCTCGCAAGCAGTCTAGTGTCGCCCAGTCTACCACGGAGGCTGAATATGTTGCTGCGGCTAGCTGCTGTTCCCAGTTGCTTTGGATGATGGCCACTTTGCGTGATTTTGGTTTGAGCTTTTCTCGCGTGCCTTTGCTTTGTGACAGCACGAGTGCTATTAGCGTTGCTAAGAACCCCGTGCTTCACTCGAAACCAAACACATTGATGTGCGCTTTCATTTCTTGCGAGACCACCAGAGAAGGGTGATATCGACCTTCGCCATGTCGATACTCATCACCAACTGGCTGATATTTTCACCAACCTTTAGACGAATCAACCTTTAATCGGTTGAGGGGTGAGCTTGGTGTGTGTTTCCCCTTTTAGATGGGGGAAACCTTTTGGATCTTGTATAGACTGATTTTTTTTTGAGTTTCTTTTCTTTGCTTTTTAGCATACGCATTTACATTCTGAGCTTCATGTTTATAATCACTAGAATGTAATATGCTCTTTTAGTATGCTCCGATGCTTATGTTGATGCTTGTAGCTTATGCTCCTTCTGATCACTAGTACATGTTATGAGCTGAGCAATTTCGGAATGGTGAATTTGCCTAATGTATATAAATCTGAAAATGATCACCATTGAGGTATGCAACTAGCATGTGTAGGGTGTGTTGAGTCCATTCCTGCTTTTCATATATGCTAGGTTGCTATGTCTCTAGTTCTGAGTCATTCACTTGCTTGGTCTGTTCATATCATGTTTAAAACTTGAACCAAGCTTTAGTGAATTGAAAAGATCGAGATGGGATTGCTTGTCAACACCTCACGGTATCGAGACTGTTTCTCATTGCACTTTGAGTTAAACTTGAGCCGTGTAGTGTATGACCGAAACCGTTGCTTTAAGCTTCCGATTGCATATGCATAGGCTTCGCACGGTTGAAAAGTTAGGCAATGACAAGCTTTCAACCTCTCGCAATCACATGCTAAAATTGAACTTGTGAATTTCACCGCTGCAAACTCCGATATAAACTGAAATCACAAGTATATGCTTCATTCCTATGCATGATGATTGAACTTTGCTAGGGGTAGTTCACCTTGTATACGTGTTTAGCACTTGTCTGGATTCCTATCTATACATGTGTAGTGCTATTTTGATGGTGACTATCTTTTTGGCTAAAAATGCTCACTTGCTCATATGCTTTATATTTCGTATGTGTGATCAGTTTGAGCCTTCGCTATGTGAGTGCTTAGTTGTGCCATTGGAGATGTACCGATTAGAGCATCTTTGCACTCTTTTGATTATATGCCTGAAGCTGCTAACTTGCATTTCTGACTTCATATGCATTTTGGAAGGAGGAGTTGTGTTGACTCAAGGGAAGAGTTTGTGCTTGATAAGTGCATTTTCAACTAAGGGGAGAGTTTTTGCAAATCATATGTCTCCTGGCGTTCAATTAAGGGGGAGCTTTTGCTAAGGGGGAGATTTTCCAATCTTTATGCTCTTCTCTTTTTGGACCTAAGGGGGAGTCCCTTTGCTTGCACTTGTCGAGGGGAGTTTTGCTAGTTGTGTTGAGCCGTTGCCTCTGTCTTGAGGGACTAGCAAACTTTTTCCTCATTTGTCGTCGAGTTGGATTTTGATTGGTTCAGAGACCTTTCGTTTGTTTTTCAATTGGTCGGAGTGGTTTTCGTGCTAGTTGTGTTGAGCCTCTGTGCCTCTATCTTGAGGGACTAGCATTTTTGCCATTTTTAGCTCTGATTTTCAATTGGTGTTTTGCTAGCGGTGTTGAGCCTGTTCTACCTCTTCTTGAGGGCTAGCTTTGCTTTGCTTGGTTGCGTCGAGCCGTTGCCCATGTCTTTGGGGACCAAGTTTTCACTTCTTCCACTTGACCTTCTTCGGCTTTGCTATGCTTTTGGGGTCATTTGGTTGAGTTCTCTTCCTCTCCTTCCTCCTACCTTCTTCTTTCATTTTATGATTTGTGTGTGTAGTTGACAATGCACTCATCAAGGGGGAGATTGCGGATACATGGGTGTATGCCGAGTCTCTGAGTGATGAGTGATTGTCAACGGGTTTGATGCGCATGTTCTTTGGCTTGTGTTGTGCAGGTGTCGAGCTCGGAGACAGTGATCGATGGCAGGTGAAGGTCAAGTTGAGACGTGTCGTGCCGATGGACTGGGCGCGATGAAGGATGGGCGTGCCGTGCGGCGGACGTGCCATGCCGATGTATCGGCAGTGAAGGGCGGACGTGAGGCTTGGACTGAGGGACTAGAGGCCGGAGGATCAGCTGTGGTGGCTGGCAGCCTGTGGCGACGACAAGTGAAGAAATGCGGTCATGTCGGTGGACGGGGTGCACGGAGGTGCATCCCCTCTACGACACCGGTTTGTTGGTTGAGCCAGAGAAAAACCAACGGGTGGACGGTTTCCAGTTTGGGCCTCAAAACCTGGGTGCTGGGTTTCCAGGTTGAGCCACAAACCTGGGCGCGACGGTTTCCAGGTTGAGCCTCAAAACCTGGGCGTGGGCCGGTTTCCGAGTTTGGGCCTCAAAACTCGGGCGCTGCGGGTTTCTGAGTTTGGGCCACAAAACTCAGGCTGAGGCTGGTTTCCCGGTTTGGGCCTCAAAACCGGGGGTTGCTGGAAAAGGCTGGTTTCCCGTTTGGGCCACAAAACCGGGGGTGCAGAGCGAGGGCGGCACGTGGCGGCGATCCAGAGGTTGCGTCGAGGCAACGCTTCGGTTCGAGCGGGGCGTGGCCGTCGGATCTACCTACCACCGCGGGTTGGACCAGAATAGCCTTAGGGTTTAGCTGGTTCGCTCTGTAATTAGTTTAGAGAGGGGTAGAGTAGGAAATAGACTTAGTCTAGGTTAGTATAAGTAGTTCAGGGGAGACACCCTCCTCCCTCTCATTTTAGCTATCTCAGTTAGTGCCTTCATTTGCTAGGGTTTCCTGCTCTCCCATCCCCTGCTTTAGCTAGTTGAGATCCGCAGAGAGACTCCACTCTGTGTACTGTTGAGTTGAGGAAGTGAGGCCGTATCCTCACCTTGGAGCACAGATCGATGGCTTGATTTGCGTCCTTAATTCGAGTTCGTGGCTGTGATTTCCGTTTTGCTTGTGTTCTTCACGAAATCCTTTTCTCCACGATTTTCCCGTCGCTTGATCTCTTTGCTCGGTTCATCTTTTGCAATTCCGTTTGAACCAAGTTGTTCTAGATCGTGAGGCACTTCTTTCCACCGAAGGAATCATCCTCTAACCTCACGGTCTAGGAGATCGATCGATTTTTCGTTTCGGGTCACTTTTTCTCACTTCCCCCAAAATTCTTCGATTCACCGATTTGGAGTTAGGTTCGAGCCATGATCTCTTAGAGATAGCTCACTAACCTCCTTGTGACTTCACTCACCAAGTTTGATCCCTAGAGGATGCGTTTTGGGTGAGTTTGAGTCGGATCGGTAGAAGACAGAGGGTGCTCGGGGTGACCGGACGCTGGTCGCGAAGTGATCGGACGCTGACCAGTGCGTCCGGTCGTTGAGCGTTGCGTACAGAGTTTTCTGTTTTGACCGGACACTCATGACCGGACCCTGTGTTTATCGATTGACCGGACGCGCCTAGGTTCCTGTTCATCGTGTTTGTTTTGATCTGACCGGACGCTCTGTTCACAACCGGACGCTCCGTACTAGTGAGTCCGGTCGCGAACAGAGAGCTCCCAGAGCCGATTTCTGACGACCGGACGCGTCCGGTCCCGCTGACCGGACGCAGGCAGAGTCCGGTCGTTGCTGTTTCGCGCCGTTTCGTTCGCGGTTCGTTCGCTCTTGATTGGATTCGAGTTTCGTCTTTTGCGTTGGCTTTCTAGGGTTGTCTAGTGTCCCGCTGTGCTTCGTGGAGCATCCACCCTACATCTAGGGTCGTGGACATTAGCAAGCTCTAGGGTTCGCTTTTGGGGTTGATTTTGGGACAGTGGCATCTAGTTTCCGAAAGGAAATTTTGAAGCTCCCATTCACCCCCCTCTGGTCGCTTTCGGTAGCTTTTCGGTCCTTCCGCATTAGCCCCGGTTGGTAACACCAACCGGACTAAAGGTCCCTCTGACAAAGAGCCGTTGGGCTGGGGAACTTTAGCCCGGTTGGTGTTACCAACCGGGGCTAAAGACCTTTCTAGTCCCGGCGCAAAATTTTCCGTGACTAAAGCTGATTTTGCAAATCGTCCCAAGGCCTGTTCTCTAGTAGTGGACTAAGTACACGAGCAACACGGATTACACGCAATAAATGATAAAGTATCTCTGCATGTTTCATCCGGCATGTGCGTTGTTGCTCACTTAGACAACTATACAAAAGATAAATATCGCGTCAGATCTGTGATCGCATCCATGGAATAAAATGTCTTTCTAAGCGATAAAAAGAAATCAAATCAAATAAAATAGCATCACATATGCTAAATTACAAATACCGCATATGCTAATCCATTGTCAAAACATAACACTAAGAGGGCACTTTGCATCTTCTCTTGGTCAACCACTTTCGCCATGGCCAAATCCGGGGATGCTTTAACCCAAGTAAAATATTAATTGCATCAAATAGTGCATCATATATAACAAAAATATGTCAGTTCATGATTTGCATGACATAATGAGATTATCAAATTTAGTCTCTCAAGTAAATTAGGTGCATATACATGGGCATAATGCACTGTCCAAATAAACGTTGATCAAATAAATTCTTTTCTCTTGATCGACATGCCTATATGTCGCACTGCATGATCAAGATGTCCCATGGCGCGTTAAACTGGCGCCATATCATGGTTGGAATAATAACAAATATTCATACACCTAATTAAATAGGTGCGCATCACGATTTGCTAAAAAGCTAAATCAGCTAGCAACCAATCATATATATCATGAGTATATGTTTCTCCCTAATGAATTTATGTCATGTTAAAAAGAAATGATAAATATCAAATCCAATGTTATGTCAGACATGTATATGCGCCCATCGGCGACTACAAGACTGAAGATTTTATTTTCTTTTGTAGTTTGTAATAGGAAGCCATATGATGTAATCTTATTTTTCATGTACTCATGTTGGAACTCTTAATCCGGGGTGTTCTCTACGAAGATGTAATTAACATAATTTTTATGCAAATATAAGAATTATGGAAGTATGATTCGCAATACCTGTTCTTTTACTTTTGTCCCATTTAAATTTAATCAAAACTAAATTTGTCTCTGCTGACGCGGAGGGCGGGTCTTAGCCGCCCGTTTTCCCACCATCAGATTCTTACTGTTAAACTGGGCCAACTACGTGGTGGAATTCAAGGCGCACAGGGCTGTCACCACCTGCTTGCTACCACAGCTATCCGAGGGTCCAGCCGTATCTGAAGGTAAGTCTATACTAAGCACCACACTTAACTATATTCTAACTATCTCTACCCTAGCTTTGAATAGAGACACCCTTGCGGACGTCAGAGCAAATACTTGACTTAATAAGATAACACTAAACTAACTAAGCAACCTATTGGCAAAGATCAATCACTAAGCTCACTAGAGATTAACTACTATGGCTAAGTGAATTGAACTGTAGGATAGCTAGGCACTCAAGCAATCAATCAAGTATACCACTCAATACTGATAAGTATAATAAAGTAATACTTGAAATGATGAACTAGAATATAGTAAGTGCTTGAGTAACAAGAGCAAAACCTGAACTGTAGATGAAGGAAGACTCTTCCCAGCTCCAGGACCGATCACTCGCACGCCTCTACTCTTGAGCTAAGCCTTGAGCAGCGCTACCGCGAGGGCGAAGATGCCTTGCTCTACTAGCTACCTACTTGCCTAAGCTCTCTGAGCTTCTAACCTAACTCTCACTGCGTTCTCTTGCTTGGTGTTACTTTGCTTGGGATGGTACAATGAAGTGTTGCCACAGGGGGTATTTATAGCCTTGAGGTGTGAGGGGGGTACATATAGGGGCAGCCAACAGACCTAGGGTTAGGTCAGGTGGCGGGCGCCACCCCCTACTGGCGGCCGCCAGTCTCCTGGCCGCTGGATGCACCGTCTTTGATCCTACGACCTCCAGATGGTTGTCCAAGGCGGTTTGGATGTCGGTTGCATGTCCTAGCAACCGACTTAGGTCATGATCCACGCCACTCCATCCTTAGCCGTCCGATGCCACTGACCTAGTGACCAAGGCCAAGATTTGGCCTGGGGAAGTCACACGGATCAGTGACGTGGCAGGGGAGGAGGTTTGGGCCAACCCAAGTGGCGGGCGCCACTAGTGGTGGCGGAGCCACCCCCCCTAGGCCATTTGGGACCTGGTGAGTGGGCTTGGCCTCTGGTGCGTCCATATGTCCAAATTTGGTCTAAATTCCTGGCATTCAAATAAAAAATCTATGGACATGTGGAATTTGGTTAGTTTGAAACCTATTTGACTACTTTCATGCCTTTTGGTGGAGTTTAGGGTCAAATGTTGATGGTAAAACAGGTGTTTAAGGACCATCAACAAGCTCCCCCAAGCTAACCTGTTGCTCGTCCTCGAGCAACAATGCGGTTTAAGCATTGAGCATGAAATGGAGAGCAACTTAAGATGTCTGCAAGTGCATATTGTATAGTGAGAAATAACTTAGCACATATCATTAATCATAGCAATGTGGGGCTTATAGCTTTTCACTTCAACATGCAAGAGTGAAATAAAGCAGTAGATAGGAACTTTTATCTTGCTTAGGTTTTGACTAGGATTCTGTCTGGAGGTTTTTCAAGTTTTTCAAAAGATAACAACTTGCTTAAGTCCTCCAAGATTCACTCAATCACTCAATGGTGTTCAAATCCTCACTTAGGCCAAAATGTAGCTTCTCCTATTTCTAAAGAATGATATGTGGAGTTATAGGTAGGCTAAGAACCATGAGCAAATGCCTGATGTTTATTGCTAAGCTAGACACTCAGATCATAAGGAGCAGCAAATAATAAAATTGATCAAGATGTGCATGTGTGGTTATGTGGATGTATAGAGAGATATTTCATAATCCTTCCTAGTAAATTTCTGGGGTCTAGAGCTAATGATAATTCTCTCTCTCTCTCTTTTTTTTGATACTAGTGAGTAGACAAAAGATGTGTCTCACATTTCTTAGGACATAGTCCTCTCTTGAGCTACTTTCTCACTCTCTTTTTTTTTTCTTCAGGACTAGTCCTTTCTTGAGCTACTTTGGCTCATTTTTCTCTCTCTTTCTCTTTTTTTTAGCTCTAGATTTCCCCAAACATCTATAGGAAAGGATTTCAGAAATGAAAACGGGGGAAGAGGGAGAAATGCTCATTCCTAGAGAATGAGATAAGGCTAGCAATGGGATGTTTGGCAGGGTATTGGCATATCTCCGGTGTAGAGAATAAGCAATTTATTTGTGGTTTGCAAACTTCCAAGTGAAGAGTAGCAATTTATGGTGGGTGTGTGGTGAATCTTGATTCAAAAGATATGATAAGCTTCTCTACTAAGATCTATGAGGTCTAACAAGGCTCAACACAACAAACAAAGCTCTTTGTGGTTTCGACTAATGACTAACAAATATTTGGCTGGTGGTGGGATGGAGATAAAATCTAGGAGGCACTTTAGCAAGGTTTTCATAATTTTTAAAAGAAATCCTCCAGATTAGGTCCAATTTCACCTTAACAAGTTTAAAGAATTACTCCATTTCTTACTAACTTTATTCACTAAGCATGATTTCAATTAAAGCATGTGCAACCCACAAAGCTACACCTTAGATAAGACCAATTATTCAAACCATAACAATAGCATTTGCATGACATATTCAAATCTTATTCCGGTTTCAACTTGTTTTTAGCAGATTTTATCAATTTATTCATGGAATGTTATTTGGCAAGCAATGTGACATTCAAAAGATTAGAATTTAAAACTGAATGTAAAGTGTAGGCTTGAGACATACCTATTGGAGCGGGAGTCTCCCCCAAACTGGCTTCTTGCTTGGTGAAGGGCCTTCATCTTTCTCGGTCGGAGCTCTTGTTCTCATTTTATTAAAAGGGAAACTATCTAATGTTGTGAAAAGGGAAACTATCCTATTATGATATTTTTTGTTCAACTAAGTTAACATATACATTGCATATAACTAATGATAACTGACTTTTTTTTAGTTACATGCATGACATATGTTATTTATTTGAAAGAAAAAAGGAAAATTGAAGGAAAAATTAAAAGTAAAACCATACCTTAGGTCCATGGAGTTTCATCCTATCGGGTGGATCTTCTTCTGTGGACACTTCTTCTCTTAGTACTCCATCGGGTTCTTCTTCTTTGACACCTCTCCTTTGTTATGTGAATTACACAACTCAGGAGGAGGTGGTTCTTTCTTTCTGCTCCACCTTGTTTCTGGGCGCCTCTTCTTGGTACGAACGGGTTTTGCGTCCTGCATGTTAGCGGCATATGCGGGCCTTCGGGAGAAGAGAATAATGTCCTTCCTCCCTCCTAATGTCATTTGCATTTTACCACTCCCCACATATATGCAAGCATCAACAGTGTTCAAGAAGGGTCTACCTAAGATTAGAAGCACATCTTTCCTATTTCCCATATCTAGTATTATGAAATTAGTAGAACATATGAAACCTCTAATATGAACAGGTAGTCATTAACTATTCCTTCTACATAGCAAGTGGACTGATGTCAGCTAGCACGAACATAGGCATATTTGGATGACATGTGTGGAAAGAATGAGTTTTCATAAAAATCTTTAGATAGAATGTTCACACTCGATCCTAAATCACACATGGCATTTTTAAAGACTTCACCAAAGATTGAGCATCTAATTATGGGACTACCAGGATCACCCTTTTTACAGTCATGGTTTGATCTTCATAATAGTTAAAATATTTTATTTTTCAACCATATTTGCAGTTTCCATGTCAGGTTTAGCAGGAATTTTGCCAGATTCAAAAGATGGTATGATAGCAGCAAGTTGAGCTAATTGGTTTCTAACATCTTATTAAAGCTAAGTTGATTTTTCAGAGCAGATGAGAAATCTTCCAATTTAGCATTTATATTCTCAAGGGTTTTATCATTCGACATTAATTTCTTATTCAAAAATTCAGTAGTTTTACCTTGAGAGTAACTAAATTCTTTAAGAAGAGAAATCATCAGAATTGTGAAATTAGAGCGAGGGAATGAATTGTTACCTTGAGAATTGGAGTGCTGATTCCATCCTTGATTCTGTTGATGGAAATTGTTGTTGTTGTTGATGAAGTTCAAATCTTCATGTAGCTCGGGGCAGTGGTTCCCAGAATGTCCGGTTTCTCCACACTTCACAAGTCATGTAGGATTCCAGAGATTGGACACTCTCTTGTTGGTTCATCTTCTCACAGCTGTCCAGCTTCTTTGCAGCAGGTCCATCTTGGCCACGATCATGTCGGCCTCCTTAAGGGAATGCATACCTCGCTTACGGGGCTGCAGTCTCTCATCATTCCATCCTTGGTTCGACACCATCTTCTCTATGAGAGCCTTAGCATCTGCAACATTCAGAGAAAAGAATGCACCGCCGGCGGCGGCATCCAAATGGCTTCTAGAGAGTGGGGTTAGGCCATGGTAGAAGTTCTGGATCAATAGCCAGTCCTCCATACCATGGTGCGGACAAGCAGCGACATACTCTTGCAACCTCTCCCAAGCCTCGGAATAGATTCCTCGGCTTGTTGCGTAAAGCTGGAGATTTTGTTGCGAAGAGCATTCGTCTTGCCCATCGGAAAGAATTTGGCGAGAAAAGCATTGGAACACTTGTCCATGTGTCTACAGCGTTGCGATCGGTATAGAACCATTGCTTCGCTTTTCCTAGAAAAGAAAAGGGAAAAGACGAAGACGGATGGCTTCTTGGGTTATCCCCTTAATGGTGAAGGTGCCGCAAATCTCCAAAAATGTTGTGGTGAGCATTGGCATCCTCATGAGCTTGCCACAGAACGGGCTAGCTTGGACCATCGTGATCAGAGCCGGTTTCAACTCAAAATTGAGGTTGGCATCGATCACGTCTGGTCCTATCGCTACATTAGCGGCAGAAGGAGCAGAAAACTCACGAATGGTCTTGTTGGCCATCGTGAAGATGGAACGAGATAAGAAAGAAAGAAGTTGAAGAAGATGAGGAAAAAGATAAAGAACTAAGGAAAGAAAGAATGGGGTAAGATGGGATTCGCTAAGCAGGAGCTTAAGCGAAGATAAATTCGACACGGACTCAACGATACACCGATTGCCTTCCCGGCAACGGCGCCAGAAATGCTTGTTGGTAGTTCTTAGCTTCACTAAAGATAGTGCTAGGCAACTATCCCTGGTAACGGCCCAGGAATGCTTGTTGGCACTTGCTAAGTTGTTACTAGGAGTAGACTATGGAGTCTATCCCCCCGGCAACGGCATCAGAAGTGCTTGAAGCAAGGCCGGTCACTATACCTAAAGGAGTGGAGCTAAAGCAGCTATCTACTAATGCCAAGTGGGGTTGTCAATCCCGACACTAGTAGGAGCTAGCTAGAGAGATTGCAATCTACCAAGAGGAGATTCTGCAAGCGCACAAACTATCATAGTAGCACTTCGCCTGGGAGTACCAGGTGTCGATTTATTTGATCCCAAGGGAAGGCTAGGGTGGTGTATGAGTTGAGTCAAGGAGGGATGAGAGTCGAAGAAATAGAAAAGGAAAAGGGAGAAGGGGAGATGAAAGGCTAGAAAGAATATGGGTGGATAGGTAAGGATGAAATGGATGGCTAAGGTAAGGTGGATGGATGGTAGATAAAGGGAATAGGTTAACTAAAGGATAACTAACTAACTACTACTAACTACTGATACTAATCCTAGATAACTACAAAGCAAGATAACTACGAAGCAAGATAGTTACGAAGCAAGGCAGGCAAAAGTCAATAAAGCAACTAAGTTGAGTAAAGTTTTATTCCTATCTTGTCAAGTATCGAGGCGTACTAGCCTTTACCACTTACTTAGGTTGAACACTAGCACAACGAGCCTTACTGTTAAACTGGGCCAACTACGTGGTGGAATTCAAGGCGCACAAGGCTGTCACCACCTGCTTGCTACCACAGCTATCCGGGGTCCAGCCGTATCTGAAGGTAAGTCTATAACTAAGCACCACGCTTAACTATATTCTAACTATCTCTACCCTAGCTTTGAATAGAGACACCTTGCGGACGTCAGAGCAAATACTTGACTTAATAAGATAAACACTAAACTAACTAAGCACCTATTGGCAAAGATCAATCACTAAGCTCACTAGAGATTAACTACTATGGCTAAGTGATTGAATTGTAGGATAGCTAGGCACTCAAGCAATCAATCAAGTATACACTCAATACTGATAAGTATAATAAAGTAATACTTGAAATGATGAACTAGAATATAGTAAGTGCTTGAGTAACAAGAGCAAAACCTGAACTGGAGATGAAGGAAGACTCTTCCCAGCTCCAGGACCGATCACTCGCACGCCTCTACTTCTTGAGCTAAGCCTTGAGCAGCGCTACCCACGAGGGCGAAGATGCCTTGCTCTACTAGCTACCTACTTGCCTAAGCTCTCTGAGCTTCTAACCTAACTCTCATTGCTTCTCTTGCTTGGTGTTTACTTGCTTGGGATGGGTACAAATGAAGTGTTGCCACCAGGGGGGTATTTATAGCCTTGAGGAGTGAGGGAGGTACTTATAGGGGCAGCCAACCGACCTAGGGTTAGGTCAGGTGGCGGGCGCCACCCCCTACTGGCGGCCGCCAGTCCTCCTGGCCGCTGGATGCACCGTCTTTGATCCTACGGCTCCAGGTTTGTCCAAGGCGGTTTGGAAGTCGGTTGCATGTCCTAGCAACTGACTTAGGTCATGATCACTCCACTCCATCCTAAGCCGTCCGATGCACTGACCTAGTGACCAAGGGCCAAGATTTGGCTTGGGGAAGTCACACGGATCAGTGACATGGCAGGGGAGGAGGTTTGGGCCAACCCAAGTGGCGGGCGCCACCTGGGGTGGCGGAGCCACCCCTAGGCCAGTTTTGGGCCCTGGTGAGTGGGTTGGCCTCTGGTGCGTTCCATATGTCCAAATTTGGTCCAAATTCTTGCATTCAAAAAAAATCTATGGATATGTGGAATTTGGTTAGTTTGAAACCTATTTGACTACATTTCAATGCCTTTTTGGTGGATTTTAGGGTCAAATGTTGATGATAAATAGGTGGATTATATTGTCAATTAAACCTCTACTTGTTGGTCTTGATTCATGCCTTTTCATATTTATTTATCCTTTATTTAATAGATAACCCAGTGTCAACCGAGACCGATCTCATGTCAAACATCTCACCAGATAATCCAACCACTGAAACCAGGACGTAGGGTATTACGATGATTTGCTGGCCTGAACCTGTCTAAATCGCCATGTCTCGTCCCTGTGTTACGCTTGAGTAGCCGTCTCGCACGCCCCCTCAATCTAATCTACTACCTTGGGCATACCTCTCGGTAGACTGACGACCATCTTTTGTCAATAGGGTGAGTGGCAACATGTCTCTTGGTTGTGTTGTTGTGCAGGTGTAGAGCTCGGAGGCAATGGTCGATGGCGAAGTAAAGGTCAAATAGAGATGTATCATGCCGATAGACCAGGAGTGGTGAAGGGCGGATGTGAGGCTTGGACCGATGGACCGGAGGGCCGAAGGACCAGCTGCGGTAGCTGGCACTTGGCTTCAGCAAGCAAGAGCACATGGGATGTGCGACTGAATCGTCCAAGTTGAGACAGAAGACGATGGCATCGTGGCACTTGGCGGAGGCTAGACATGGGCTTGCATGGGGTGAAGGCGTGTCATTAGTCGAGTCAAGAATTAAGGCGAAGGCGTTGTGCTCGGTGGAGGCCGAACATGCATCGACATCGGTGTCGGTGGCCAGGGCATGAGACCCATGCTCCGTCTACTGCGCGGGTTTGGTAGTTGAGCCTCAGAAAACTACCCGCTACGGTTTCCGAGTTTAGGCCTCAAAACTCGGGGTGGATGGTTTCCAGTAGGGCATAAATCTGGGCTTGCGGGTTTTGAGTTTGGGCCACAAAACTTAGGCTGACAGGTTTGCCGTTTGGGCCTCAAAACCTGGCGGAGGTTCCTATGCGGAATGGGATGACGCGTCGCAGCACCGCGAGGCTTGCGTCGAGGCGAAGCTAGCGGTGAGAAGGCGCGGTGGTCGTCAAGACGACACGTGGAGGCATCTTGGAGCTTGCATCGAGGCTAAGCGAAGGATGAGAAGGCACGTGGCCATCGGATGAAGACCTAACAGAGTTGGACTAGAATACCCCTAGGGTTAGCTAGTTTGCTCTTGTATCTAGGAGTAGAAAGGGAAATATGTAATAGGCTATAAATAAGAGAGGCACCCCTCCTCTTTCCCTGTCCTTGCAGCACTTACATTCACAGACTCTACAATTCATCTGTTAGAGCTTTCTTCCTCTAGTACTTGTGATCCACAGAGATGGCCTAATTCCTCTGTGTATTTTGGATTCAAGGAAAGGAGACCATAATCTCCTTGTCTCCTCGTGGGAGATTTTGTTGAAATTGTTGATTCACATTTTGTTCTTTGTATTTCTCCTTTGCCCCTCCTTTGATTCTTCACGAGAAATCTTGTTTCGAGGGATGCCTTGAAAATCCGTTTGAACTATCTTCTAGTGCTTCGTGAGAAATCTTGTTTCCCCGAAGGATTTTCTCTAATTCCTCATGAACTAGTAGATCGGGCGGATTTTGTTTTGGATCGCGTTCTTACTCTTTCTCCTCGATTTCTTCCGAGTCACTGATTTGTAGTTAGGAGAGAGTGATGATCTCATAGGAGTAGCCTCATAAGTTTGAGCCTTAGTGCTTTCGATTTAAGGG
The DNA here is from genome assembly GCA_009763385.1 of Coix lacryma-jobi var. lacryma-jobi. Taxonomy (NCBI): domain Eukaryota; kingdom Viridiplantae; phylum Streptophyta; class Magnoliopsida; order Poales; family Poaceae; genus Coix; species Coix lacryma-jobi. The sequence continues at coordinate 58,747,009 of CM019831.1, read as the reverse complement.
AGATTGGGTCGAATTCGTGGACGAACAACACAGTTTTGGGGTGACTGGACGCTGGCCCTATAGTGACCGGACACTGACCCAAAGTCCGGTTGATGAACAACAGTACTGTCCAGTTCATACTGCTGTGACCGGATGCTATGACAAAATCGACTAGACGCTATCAGTGTAGAGTCCAGACAGTTCCATATAGGTTTTTGACTGACCAGACACATTGGTTGGACCCTGTCCGGACGCACAGCTTGCACTGTTCATTGCGCTGTTGCAACTAGGCGTTGATATTGTTCTTGACTGGACACTCCCTGTGCAGGGTCTAGTCACGAATAGAGAGGTTCCAGAACAATGTTTTCAGGACCAGACACGTCCGATCCCTACTGACCGGATGCACTAAGAGTCCAGTCAGTTGCGCGTTTTCGTCCGCAGTTTCTTCGGTGGGTTTCCGATTTGCGATCAGGCTTTTGCGTTGGGTTCCTTGACTAGTGTAGTGTCTTGCTGTGCTTTTAGGAAGCATCCACCCTACATCTAGGGCCGTGGACACTAAGTCTTGTCCTTGCTTTTGGGGTTGAGTTTGGGATAGCGGTCATCCATTTCTCGAGAAGAACTTTGAGGCTCCCATTCATCCCCCCTCTAGTTGTCCTTTTCGGTCCTTCAAGCATATTGTGTGTCTGGTTTGTAGCATGCACAACTAGTAATTATTGTTGGAAATAAAAGCAACGTAGTGGTGTATAAATTAATTTCGACAATAAGAAAAAGAACAACATGAAGAACATGAAGACGAAAAACAAAGAATTGCAGATATTCTTATAGTGGGGTTATCGACGCTATATGCTAGCACAAAAGTAGACGAAGCATACCGTCGATGGAGATTCGTGAAGTCTGCATGGAGGGAAGAAGACGATCAGCGAGTAGTCGCGACGGCGCTTCCCAAAAACCTGATACTTTCTCTACCCTGTGCAGGGACGCAAGAAGACGATGGCTTCGAAGATCTGCTCTCCCGACGCCGATGGCACGTCGGCGGTGGGATGAGGACAATAGTGGGAACGCTACACTTAGGGCAAAAGGAGGAGAAATGTGTGTATTCCGAGGATGACGTCTTGTCCTTATTTATATACACGCGTCGCAGCTATGGAAAGAAATAGCTGTGTAATCACAGTATTAGACGATTGAACCTTCCATAGCTGCGTAATCATAGTATTAAGACGATTGAACCTTACATTAGTGTACCGGTCAATCACCATTAATACGAGAACAATTATTTTCTAAAATAAGCCAGCATAATTTTCTCCATGCATGCAAAAATATCGAGTGGCAAAAGAAAGCCACACACCTGCAAGGCCTCGGCTAGACCATTAATGTGCATGTCGTGCACCCTGCGCAGGCGGGGGCAAGGCAAGCGCGCTTGGGTTTCTTCCTTTTCCTCTCCCCAATAGTTTCAACTAGCTTGAGATAGCTCAACGGTTGGTCTCACTTTTTCTAGAGTAGCAATGCGAGACTAAAGTCCCCCACCATCAGGGCGGATACAAGCCTATGGCCACTAGGGCCATGGCCCTAGGCGTGACCCAAAATACCTTCTATAATGTATGTAAATTTCTCGGTTAATTTGAAAGCGTTGGACTAAATCCTCGGTGTTCAGTTCCCAAATTTTTTTGAGTTTTATTACTGCAGCACTTTCGTTTTGTTGTTATTTGATAAACTTTGTCTAAATATAGACTAACTAGGTTCAAACATTTGTCTTAATATTTACGGACAAAAATTATAATTAATTATTTTTTACCTATATTTAATACTCTATGCATGTGTCTAAAGATTCGATATGACGGGGAATTTTTTAAAAAATTGGGAACTAAACACACACCGCCAAGTCAAGAGAGATAGAGCAGGAGCGCCTCCATCATCGCAATTCCCGGTCACCATAGTCCGTGTTGATGGTGCTTAAAGCATCATTTCACCATCAACATTTCACCCAAAACCAAGGTAAAACAACATAAAAAGTAGAATATTTGGTTTATAACTAACCTATTTCCACATGTGCATAGTTTCTTATCTTAATGCAGGAAATAATGGAAATTGGGCCAAACAAGTGTACCAGGAGCAAGGCCAAGCCACTCTGGCCCATTTTGGCCTGAGTAGGGTGGCGGCCGCCACCTATTACTGGCAGCCGCCAGGTCCATCTTGCCCAAAGTGGCTCAAGCCACGTCATCGATCCGTGGGAGTCACCTCAAGCTCAAATCCTGGCCATTGCACACTAAGACGGTTTGATCCAAGGGCTAAGAAGAGTATCACCTGGATAGTGGGCTTTGGACACGTGTCTGAAACCCTAACCGACTTAGGAGAGCAAGTGGAGACCGTTGGATGAATGGTGGTTGCAATGGACGGCTGAGGGGTGGCGGGCGCCAGGGTTTAGTGGCGGGCGCCACCCCCTAAACCCTAACCGACCTCCCCTTCACTCTATAAGTACCCCCTAGCTTCCTAGCACTATAAATAGGCCCCTAGAGCTCTCATTCGGGAGCCTCACATCATTCCTCACCATTTGGTTAGATTAGCACACTTGCTATGCTAGAGAGATTAGAGAGAGTGTGAGTGCCTCACTAGAAGAGGAGCTGGAGAGGAGAAGAGAAGAAGCCTGGAGAGTTCCGGAGTTGTCGGAGACCTCTGCTTCTCTCTGCTCTGCGCTTCAACTTTGGTAACTTAGTATCTTATTTTATCTTCAAGTATTTACTTTCAGTACTTGTGTGTTTGTTTCATTGCTTGATATTAGTTTCAAGTGCTCTAGTTCTAGTACAGGGCTAGTAGTAGTGATATATAGATTAAGTGTGGTACTTAGGCTATATATTGCCAGTGAATACGGCTAGGCCCCCGGATAGCTGTGGTAGCAAGCAGGTGGTGACAGCCCTGTGCACCTTGAATTCCACCATGTAGTTGGTCTAGTTTAACAGTAGGGCTTGTTGTGCTAGCGTTCAACCTAAGTCAGTGGTAAAGGCTAGTACGCCCGCAGTACACTAGTAAAGAACTTAAATCACTAGAAGTCTAATAGAACTAGGATCTACCCCAGTAGATAGTGCCTGTTTCCTTCATCTATCCTAGATATCCTTACCCCCTAGTTTTTCTCAAAATCACTTCGCGTTCCTCGTGGATTCGATACCCCAGAATACTCTGAGGTGAATAGCTACAACTGACAGCCGTGCGCTTGCGGTTTCTTCTGCGTGCCACCTGAGGTGTCAACAAGCTTTTCTGGCGCCGTTGCCGGGAACGGTAGCTGATTTTTGAGACTAGAGTTCGGATCATCTTTACCATCTCCGCATGGAGAACCAATCCATCTTACATTTCGCAGCTCCTAAGAGTTCACGATTAGAGCCACATTTATCATCACAACCTATATATGCCGATAGTTACGAATTGCGCCCTGACTTTATTAACAAAGTTCAGGAGAGCATATTTACGGGATCAGAAAATCCCTACACACATCTACGTGAGTTTGAGCAAGTCTGTGCATGCTTGAACATTTCGGGCATTTCACCTGACACTGTCAAGTCAAAGCTATTTCCGTTCACTTTGACGGGAGCATCTAAAACATGGCATGCTTGAATCGTGGGAAGTGCCAGAGGAGACTGGGGAACTTTACGGACCAAGTTTATCTTGACGTATTTCCCTGTCCACCGAGTGGTACGACTACGAGTAGAAGTGTTGACCTTTAGACAAAATGATAAGGAGACATTAGGGGAGGCTTGGGACCATTTTATGGTTTAATCAATTCGGGACCCGATTTAGCCATACCCGATCCAGTGCTCCTTCAGCATTTTTATGTCGGTCTAGAGAAAGAGAGCGCTCTTCACCTTGATCATTCGTCAGGTGGAGCGTTTTCTTCATCTTTCTCCCACGAGGTGGAAAGAGGTTCTTGATAGAATTCTCGAGAATACTCCTTATACTGGAGTTTCCGATGAAATCCCTAAGGAATAAATCGTAGAAACTCAAGTTTCGACCGTAGAATAATAAGAAGAGCCCGAGTCTAGCTCGCTGGACTTAGCGGAACCTATTCCGTCCATATCTGGGAGAGAAATTCTTTCGGAATTTTTGGGCGAGATAGAGGATGATGTGTTTGAGGATTACGGAAATGCTATGAACTACTCCATTCAAGCTCTCCCATCCAACAAACCACTTGCTAAGTCCTCTGATGAAATCTATAGCTGAGAAGCCGAGAGCGTCTTTTGGAACTTTCAGCTGTCATGAGTCATGAATGGACAATGGAAGCCGAAGTATCAGAAAACATCCCTCGCATAGATAAGTACCTAGCATAATAGATTGTCGAATTAGGGGAGAAAGGCCTTTGCCTTTTACGACCCTGTCGTGGGAATTAATGTTCTTGCTAGTAATTACGTATCCAGAACATTCCCGACACTTCAACGACAACCAACTAAACGGTGTTTAAGAGACCCAAATGGTGACATCTTGGAAAGTGAAGGAATCCTAAAGATGGTCCCCATCCAAGTAGATGGAGCGGACATGGTCTTAGATTTCTACATTTTCGATGTAGTCCTTTTTGACGTCTTCTTAGGACAACCTTGGTCCATACTTGCCTTGCAAGGACCATGTCAAGAGCACTTTAATGCTCAAATCGGTGGAAAAGAGTACTCAGTACCTTTCGTTCGTGCATTAAATTCTATTGCCGAACAACCACCAGAACCAGATCTTCTCGATCAAGCTAGAACCTCTACCCTTTATGAGTTGGCTCAGCCTGATTTTGAAGAAGATTCTGAGTTCTTTGTTGAAGAAGAAGCCGAGACAGATGAACCGTTTCGCTTAGACGAATCGGAAAAGCCATCTCGACCTTCCATAGAGCTAAAACCTCTGCCTGAAGGCCTGAGATACATTTTTCTAAACAATGATCCCGAGACTCCCGTAATCATTAGCAGTAAGCTATCTGAAGAGGAAGTCCGTAGGTTGACCCTTGTCTTAGAAAAACACCGATCTGTCTTTGGCTATTCACTTCAAGATTTGAAGGGAATTAGTCCAAATCTCTGCACCCATCGTATCCCTCTCGATCCTGAGATACCCCCTTCAAGAGAGCCCCAAAGACGACTTAATAACGCTATGCGTGAAGTCGTGAAAAAGGAGGTTCTGAAACTCTTGCACGCGGGAATTATTTATCCAGTTCCTTATAGTGAATGGGTAAGTCCCGTGCAAGTAGTTCCAAAGAAAGGAGGCATGACAGTCGTTAAGAATGAGAAAAATGAGTTAATCCCTAACGCACTGTCACTGGATGGAGGATGTGTATAGACTATAGGAAGCTGAATAAAGCCACAAAGAAAGATCATTTCCCACTTCCTTTTATAGATGAGATGCTAGAGAGATTGGCAAACCATTCCTTCTTTTGCTTCCTGGATGGATATTCTGGTTATCACCAAATCCAATCCATCCAGATGACCAAAGTAAGACCACTTTCACATGCCCGTATGGAACTTATGCCTATAGACGCATGTCCTTTGGACTTTGCAATGCGCCGGCATCTTTCCAACGGTGTATGATGTCCATCTTTTCCGACATGATTGAACAAATCATGGAGGTATTCATGGACGACTTTTCGGTCTATGGGAAACCTTTGACGATTGCCTAGCCAATTTAGACAAAGTCCTCCAACGCTGTGAAGAGAAGGACCTAGTTCTTAACTGGGAAAAGTGTCACTTCATGGTGCGGGAAGGAATTGTCCTAGGCCATCGAATTCAGAACGTGGGATAGAAGTGGATAAAGCCAAAATCAATATAATTGAACAATTGCCACCACCCACTAATGTGAGAGGAATCCGAAGCTTCTTGGGCTATGCCGGCTTTTATAGAGAGGTTTATCAAGGATTTCTCACAAGTCGCTAGACCCTTAACGAGCCTGTTAGCAAAAGACGCCCCGTTCAAATTTGACGAGGATTGTCTACAAGCTTTCAATATTTTGAAAAGGCTCTAACTTTGGCACCAATCATCCAACCCCCAGATTGGAATTTGCCGTTCGAAATCATGTGTGATGCTAGTGATTATTTGTGAGAGCCGTCCTTGGTCAAACTAAAGATAAGAAGCATTATGCTATTTCTTATGCTAGTAAGACCCTGACTGGCCCCCAGCTAAACTATGCAACCACAGAAAAGGAACTTTTGGGCGTAGTCTTTGCCATAGACAAGTTTAGATCTTACTTAGTGGGAGCTAAGGTGATCGTTTATACCGATCACTCTGCTCTGAAATATCTCTTCACTAAGAAGATGCTAAGCCAAGGTTGATCCGCTAGATCCTACTCCTTCAAGAATTTGACCTGGAAATAAGAGACAAGAAAGGAGTAGAGAATTCAGTAGCTGATCACTTGTCTAGACTACAAGTCAATAATTTGGACAATCTCCCAATAAATGACTTCCTTCGCGATGATACCCTTTTAAAAGTCACGTATACCAACCCTTGGTATGCAAACATCGTGAATTTTATAGTCGTCGGCTATGTCCCGCGGGGGGAGAATAGAAAGAAACTGCTATATCAAAGCAGAACACACCTATGGGATGAACCATATCTCTATAAGGTTTGTGCAGATGGACTCTTGAGAAAATGTGTCCTCATAGAAGAAGCAACAAAATCATAGATAGATGTCACTCCGCCAAATATGGAGGACACTATGGAGCTTTTAGGACACATGCTAAAAATAGGCAAAGTGGTTTTTATTGGCCATCCATGAACGAGGACACAAACAATTATGTGAGACGTTGTCCTCGTTGCCAAAAGCAGTGGTTAGTGCCCGAGATGCTATGCCTCTCGTGAACAATCTCTAAGTTGAGTGGTTTGATGTTTGGGGTATAGATTTCATGGGCCCCTTTTCTAAATCCTATGACGCCGAGTACATTTATTGGCTGGAAATGGTTAGACCATACCCTGTCCCTGTCGAGCGACGCTAACATTCGAAGAAAATGTTCAAAGAAACATCTTTCCTCGTTTTGGAGTTCCTAGACTAGTCATTAGTGACAGAGGCCCTCATTTCATAGATAAGAGCTTCCGACATTTCTTAGCTAGTCAAGGAATCCAACATAATGTAGCCACTGCATACCACCCCCAGACAAGTGGACGGGCCGAAACGTCCAATAAACAAATAAGAATATCTTGCAAAAGACGGTAGAAGAATGGGAAAGGGATGGAAACATAAGTTACCCGAAGCTCTGTGGGCCTATCGGACCGCCTATAAGACCCCGATTGGAATGTCCCCATACCAACTAGTTTTATGGGAAAACTTGTCATCTTCCTGTTAGCTGAGTGAGTTCAAGCTCATTGGGCCATTAAGAAATGGAACATGGACCTTGACCAAGCTGGCCAAAATAGGAAGATGCAAATTTCCGAACTAGAAGAATGGCGAGAGAAAGCCTATCATAGTGCCAAGCTCTATAAAGAGAAGACTAAGAGATGGCACGATAAACGGATAAAAAAGAAAGAGTTCGAAGTAGGAGATAAAGTTTTACTCTTTAACTCCCGTGTTCGACTTTTCGGACATGGTAAACTCCGAAGCAAATGCGAAGGACCTTTCAAGGTTTGTTGCAACCTCGTCCCATGGAGCCATCACATTGGAAAGTGACGATGGGCAAATCTTCAAAGTCAATGGACAAAGATTAAAAGTATTCTATGACTTTGATAAAAATGAGCTAAACGAAATTGATATAATTACTTTGAAGTAGCTCAAGCCCATGACAATTAATGGATGGACCCAGTTTATCCCTTGTCCATTTCATGCACCTAGTCTATCCAAAACCCAAGAAAGGCCTCTTTAGGCCCAACCAAGCCATTTCGACCTCGACTTTAAATTTTACCTCGGCCTCTCACCTTATGCCGGCTCGACTAGGCGTTACCTCCCTGCGATGCCGGCGAATGAGGGCGGCGCCGCCACTCTCTCTGGCGGCCGCCACCAAACCCTGGCGCCCGTGCACGCACGGTGGTTTAGAGGACCCCTCCACGTGCGCAACCAATCCGAGCTCGGAGAGTGGAAGAAGGAGGAGATGAGGACGTGTTAGTTCAGGTAATGCCTATCCCTCCAACTTCTTCTGCGGATACATGGGTGTATGCCGAGTCTCTGAGTGATGAGTGCTTGTCAACTGGGATGATGCGCATGTTCTTTGGCTTGTGTTGTGCAGGTGTCGAGCACGGATACAGTGATCGAGGGCAAGGTGAAGGTCAAGTAGAGACGTGCCGTGCCGAGGGACCGAGAGTGGCGAAGGGCGGACGTGAGGCTTGGACTGAGGGACCGTTGGCCTGAGGATCAGCTGTGGTGGCTGACAGCCTAGGACAGCGACAAGCGAAGACTTGCGGTCACGGTGTTGCCCGGGTCGAGGACCTGGGGACACGTGTCGGTGGACGGGTTGCATGGGGGTGCATCCCCTCTACGGCGGTTTGGTGGTTGAGCCACAGAAAAACACCGAGTGGACGGTTTCCAGGTTTGGGCCTCAAACTTGGGCGCTGATGGTTTCCGAGTTTGGCCACAAAACTCGGGCTGAGGATGGTTTCCAGGTTTGGGGCTCAAAACCTGGGTGCTGCGGGTTTACTGAGTTTGGGCCTCAAAACTCAGGCCATGGATGGCTGGTTTCCCGGTTTGGGCCTCAAAACCGGGGGTTGGCTGTGAAGGCTGGTTTCCCAGTTTGGCCACAAAATCGGGGTGCAGAGCGAGGCGGCACGTGGCGGCAATCGGGAGTTTGCGTCGAGGCAACGCTACGAGTTGTGCGGGCGTGGCCGTCGGATCACCCCTACCTTGAGTTGGTCCAGAATAACCCTAGGGTTTAGCTGGTTCGCTCTGTAATTAGTTGAGGGGTAGAGTAGGAAATAGAATTAGGATAAGTAGAGGGAGACACCCTCCTCCCATTCTATCTCAGTCATTTGCTCTTTGCTTCTAGGGTTTCCTGCTCTCCCAATCCCCTGCTGTAGCTAGCTGAGATCCGCAGAGAACCATACCTCTGTGTACTGGAGATTTTGAGGAAGTGAGGTTGTAACCTCACTATTGTAGCGTGTGGTAGCCACACGGTTGCAGATCGATGACTTGATTCGCGTTTTGTTCGTGTTCTTCGTGTTCTTCGTTTCTCCGCGATTTTCCCGTCACTCGATCTCCTTCTCTACGACGTCTTTGCGAAATCCGTTTGAATCAACTTGTTTGTTTTTGAAAGGAGATCATTTCTACCGAAGGAATTCATCTAACTCCTCACGAACAAGTAGATCGGGTTGATTTCGTTTTCGTGGCGTTTTTTCGTTCATTCTCCTCCCCTTTCGATTTCCCGGTGATTGAATCGATTTGAGCGGATGATTTCTTGGGATAGTCTCCTAACTACCTCGTGATCATCTTCTCCAAGTTTGGGAACGTGGGATTGAGTTTTCTTTCGGATTTGAGAGGATTCGTGAGAGGGGCGACTGAAATTGCTCTCTCTGTTCATCCGCGGACAGTCCGCGGTTTGACCGGCGGACAGTCCGCGCGTCGGGCTCCTACCGAACAGTGGTCGCGCAGCTTGACTGTGTTTGCCTCGGGTGACCGGCGGACAGTCCGCCGTTGACAGGCGCGGATAGTCCGGGCCCGAGCAGGGAGACTTTAGCAACTATGCTGTTTCGGGGATTTTGCCGGCGGACAGTCCGCCATCCCCCCGCGGACAGTCCGCGGTTGAGCCGGACAGTCCGGGACCATACCGGCGGACAGTCCGGGATCCTGCTGTTTGTTGCGGTTTAGTGCGTTTGCTCTCCCGGCTTCTTCGCTTGGTTTCCGGACTTCTCGTTTGGCCCTAGAGTTGACCAAGGAACCTCTCTAGGTATCTTTGCTACTTGTTAGCATAGGTATTTAGGGATTTCTCGACGTAGCCGTCTATCTACGTTCGGGACTTGGTTTTTGGGGGACGAACTTGCTCCGGTGCTTTTGCCGTTTGGTTTGCTATCGCTTTGTGGTGCCTCGCTGTGATCCTAGGGATCATCCACCCTCTTCCAAGGGTCGTGGGCATCACGGTTTTGTTTGTAGCTTTCGGGATTGATTTGTGGGACAAAGGCCAAAGTTTTGAGAGAAATTTTTGAGCTCCCATTCACCCCCCCCTCTGGTCGCCTTGCTAGTGCTTTCTCGATCCTTCATCTTCCCCTTCTTAAAAGAAGAACTCTTTCTTCTTCCATCCACCCACGAAGTCTAGCCAAGCCTCCTCCAAAACCATGTCATCTCCACGGAAATCCGTGTCCTATAACCCTCAAGGATCCATCTTGTCCTCCACCAAAGCCATCATCCGGTCTTTGATCGACGACGACATGGAGGTGCTTGACGTACCCCCTTTAGCGATGGTGCTGCCTGATGGAACTTATGTCGAGGGGACACCATCGGAGGGTGCAGGGAAGGCACCGGCCACCACTCCAGTGGTGGGCGCCACCCCTGCTGGGTGGCCGCCAGGGGTGAAACGCCCCCTGGCCTCGCCTCCGCTCCGTCTTCATCCTCCTCCAGTGACGCCACCCGGGAAGAAGTTGAGGACGCCCACCAGGCCGACCACGGGGGAGATCACCCCGAGGAAGTCTCCAGCCATCAAAACTAGGGGCGATGAGACGCCCACTCCATCAAGGGTGAAATCCCGGGTCAGCTTTGGCTCGGATAGCCGCACCCGTAGTTACAGCCCCAATCCTAAGAGGGCTAAACTAGAGGTGTATGGCGTGAGGATGCCCGATGGGCATTATGAAAAGACGCTGCGTGAGCACGAGGCAAGCACTCATGACTCCAATGGGTCACTCTCCGAGCCATCCGTGCGCCGCCGTCTCAACCCATCACCGGCAGGAGTCCCCGGCGAGATGGAGCTCATCGGTGGTGAGGAGGGGTTAACCCTCGAAAAACTCGCCGCCGAGGTGAAGAAGCTGCGCAAGGAGAAGAGCGCCTTGGAGGATCACGTCGCAGAGATAGCCCTGTGGCGGACGGATATGGAGGATCGGTTCACCATCCTCCGCAAGGGCTGCATCTCGCAATATCAAGCGTTCTCTCTCAAAGAGGGAAGATCAAGCGTCTCTTCAAAGAGACGGGCTTCGAGGATCTCTACGAGGCTCCTTCAGTAGATTAGATTAGCTTTGGGGTGTTGTTGACGGAAGTTATAGCATGTTTTACCTTATCAAAATACCATCAACAGGCCTCGGTTTCAAGGAAGAATAACATATCATGAGCATATTATCACTAATAAGTTCCACTTGTACTCTTAGCTTGTGAACTTGTAGGAGATGGCAAAATGAACAAAATGAGGCTAGGTGGGCCCACCAAGGGGTCGGGCGACCCCATCTTTGGGCCACCTCGGCCATGGTGACATGGCATGATCCAAGAGAAGCATGTTCAAGCTAATATCAACCATTGGATCAAGCATGTGCTTTTGCTCAATGGTACAAGATGAGAAGCACATGGATTCATGGGTCCACACCGGAAACCAAATGCAACCAACTTCACAAGACTTGCTCCATGACATGTGGGGTCACCAAGGGAGAGAAGAAGGTGGGCCAGCCCTGTCATAGGGGGTCGGCCGATCCCCTTGGTGGGACCCAACAACACTATTCATCAGGATGACATCAGCACCTTCTAGAAGGTGTACCCGGGCCCACATGTCAGGGACAGGGGTCGGCCGACCCCATGGTGACCCTCATCCAAGTCGGTGGCAAAATACATGTTTGACACGTGAAGAACATCCAAGCCATCCATCCATGGCGGTTACAATGACGGTGGATCCAAGGGTTGAGAGATGGGGAGCACACAGATCGCTGACGTGGCGCCGGAGTAGCCCCTACTCCACCTCCACTATAAATAGAGGCCTTCACCCTCTCATTCAAACACACCCCGAGATAGTTTACATATCTGCACTCTCATGTGAGATCAAGCAAGAGTAGTAGTAGTTAGTCTAGAGTGGGAGTTAGAGTCGAGTCGGGCGAAGCTCGGGTCTCCGGAGTCGTCTTTTGGGAGTCTGGTATAGCCCTTGTATCTTTCTTCTTTTGTAAGACTTTATTTATTTAATATATTATCTTTCTTTTACTTTACTTTGCATTTACTTAAGTATTTACTTTCCAGTAATTTATTTAAGTATTTACTTAGTGCAAGTCTATATTTATATAGTCTTGTTGTGTGCTTATCTTAGTTCTATAGTTGTCTTAGTTAGATTGATTTCCTTTAAATAGCTTCTTGTGTGTGCGTCATCGTCCTATCTTAGGATAGGGGCTTTAGCTATTTTGATCGATAGCTAAAGGTGTAGATAAGTGTGAGCGTGGTGCTCATACTTCATCTTCTCTTTGACTACCGCTGGCTTGCACGGACAGTAGGGCGCATGGGCAAAAGGTGACAGATTTTGCCTGGCTGCCTAGATCCCCTCACGTGAACTCAGGCTAGTTCTTAAAAGGTAAGGCGTCCATAAGCCAAATATCCGCTTGAGTACTGGGTTAGGTGAACAACCTTCTATCGCTTTACTCTCTCGTTTATCCCTCTCACACAAGTAGCAAGGCATCAATCTAGTTAAGTCATCTATTCAATTAGGATTAGTTCATAGGAGTAAAGGTAGAAACATAGGAGTACTTTATACTCACTCGTTGTCCTCCCACCTAGCTAACTCTACTAAAGTTACCTTTCATATCATATACTCTTTGCTCAACTTATTTATCTTATCTATCTATCCTCCTTATATCCACTTACCCCCTTTTGCTTCTCTAATTGATAATAGAGTATAGTAAGACTAAAGGATCTATCTTTTCCTCTTTTACATCTTTCCTAGCTTGCTTTCCTTTGGGATAAAATAAATAACGATACCTTGGAATACTCCCGGGTGAAGTGCTACATCGGTATTTTCTGTGCGCTTGCGGAACTATCCAATAGTCAATAGTTTTACCACCAAGACACTTCTAGCGCCGTTGCTGAGGTTAGGCTCCATAGTCTAGTTCTAGTGGTTGCGTTAAGAAGTGTTAACAAGCGTTTCTGGCGCCATTGCCGGGGATAGATTAAAACTCTATTCTTAGTAGCGACGCTAAGAAATACCAACAAGCATTTCTGGCGCCGTTGCTGGGGACAGCAATCGCCTAGGAGTTTAGAGAGAGTGAATCCAGAGTCTGCTATATATTAGTTATCAATTAGTATAGGGGCTAACCCCTCACCTGTCTAGTTTCTTTTCGTTATCGTGAAACTAGTAGGTGTATGAGCGGTTTCCAACTACCGTCAAACTTCGTTGAAAATCCGAGCAGTTGTTGAGGAGGACTAGACTTCGTCAAGTTCCACCTCAGAGGTTCATCTCGAACCAGAATCCGTTCGAGGAGGATGTTTCTGCACCAGCTAGAAGAGAAGCCATGACCAAAAGACCATCTCCGAATACTCTGCGCCGTCGGCCGACAATGTCGCCATGGGTCCGCAGCTTAACTTGGGGGATGCGACTTTCGAGCTCAAGCCGGCTCTCATCAACATGGTGCAAGTCAATCCATTCTGTGGGAAGCCGCATGAGGATGCCAACGCCCATCTCCAACACTTCTTGGAGGTATGTGGTACCTTCACTATAAGAATGTGTCTGCAGACGCCATCCGTCTTCGTCTTTCCCGTTCTCGTTATTAGGAAAGGCAAAGCAATGGTTCTACGCCAACAAGAGTGAAGCCAACACTTGGGAGGAGTGCGCCAATGCGTTTCTCAAGAAGTTCTTCCCGATGGGCAAGACACAGCGCCCTTCGTGGAAAGATTTCCAGCTTCCAGCAACAAGCTGATGAGACGATTCCCGAAGCATGGGAACGTCTACAAGAGTACATTCGCGCCTGTCCTCATCATGGGATAGAGGAGTGGCTCATTATCCAAGGTTTCTACCATGGCCTGACCGGTATGGCCCGTAGTCACCTAGATGCAGCCGCTGGAGGGGCATTCTTACAACACAATGTGAGAGATGCCAAGACCTCATAGAGAAGATGGTTACCAACCAAGGTTGGAATGAGGAACGTCTTCAGCCCAAGAGAGAGGGTTCATGCTCTCAATGAGGTGGACATGCTCTGCGCGAAGATGGACCTCCTGATGAAGAAAGTAGAAGAAAGTTCCAAGAGGGAACAAGAGGTCGTTCAACCTTATGCAACCGCACGAGCCATCGAAGCCGACCAATGGTGCGAGGTATGCGGAGGCAATGACCATTCGGGAAATAATTGTCCCGGACGAAGGAGGAAGTGAGCTTCATCAACAACACCAACAACAACGGGTACCGGCCCCAACAACAACAACAAGGATGGAATTCGCGCCCCTTCTACCAAAATCAAGGTAACGGTTATAGCAATAATTTCAATAATTCTTATAATAACCAACCTTCTTTAAGAGATCTTGTCTTAGGTCAATCTAAAATAAATGATAGTATTAATAAAAAGATGATGGCTAATGATAAGATCTTGAAAATATAAATGAGAAAATGGATAGCTTTAATTCTGCAATGAAAAATCAATTGAGCTTTAATAAAATGCTAGAAACACAATTAGCTCAATTAGCAGCAGCTGTCCCATCCTACGAGCAAGGTAAGATCCCGGGAAACCTGAAGATCCAATAGAGGGTGTAAAATTGGTTACTACGAGGTACAGTAAGCCTCCGCTCCGGTCAAACTGGGGTTATCTACTTGATCCAGCCTTCGTCACAAAGAAGAAGATCCAGGCCTGCCGACCATCACCTGCTAGATTGGACCACAAGTCTTCCACGATGCCTTCTGCGACCTTGGGTCGAGTGTCAACATCATGTCCAAGGTAACATATGATAACTTACTAGGGGGACCTTTGCTCCCTACATTTGTTCGTTTGCAGCTGGCCGATCAGACGCTACGGTTCCCCGAGGGACTAGCAATGGACATTCTCATCAAAGTCCAAAATAGCTACGTCCCCGTCATTTCCTTATATTGGACATGGGATCCAATCTAGACATCGCGATCATCCTGGGAAGGCCGTTCCTCAATACGGTTAACGCCGTCATCTACGTGGGATCCAGCCAACTTCACCTCCAATTCCCGGAATATAAGGTAAAGTGTCCATTCAACGGTTATAAAGCTAACATGCAGGTGAAGAAAAAGAACCTCGAGACAACAAACATCGTCATCGTCACCCACGCCGTAGGAACAAGAAAAAGAGCGAGTCGGCTAACAAGGCCGAAGTAAAAGAAGAACTCACCGACGAGGTGCAACCACAGTCTCCATCTCGGGACCGACCGAAGCACCCAATGAATGACAAGACGGAGAGGTCCTGCTCTACGGACCTGAAACATGGAGCCCTTGCTGATAAGGTAAATCAGTAGTTATCTCATATTTAACTTTTCATGCATTTCAATTCTTGCATTTCCCTTCAATTGCATACTTAGTTTAATTCTGCATATTTTTTTCGACAAAATAAATTTCATGCTAGTAACACCTTGACAATAACATGCAACACTTTTGAGCCATGGGACCACCCCAGGTGGGGTCGGCCGACCCCACCATTGGGCCCACTGGCACATGTTCAATCTTGGCTTAGTACCCTGAGTATGACACAACACTTTGGTGCTCAAGGAGCATCAAGGTGGGATCGGCCGATCCCACCATGGTGCCCTCCTGCACCCTACTGCACTCTACTCAGCATGCCCATAAACATCATGCATATCAACAAAGCCAACATCTGAAAAATATGGTCCTTTGCTTTACTCTTTAAGCATGAGATGTTCCTCTTTATGTTGGATGCTCATGGGGACCACAACAACCAGCCAAAGGCATGTCTTAGTGCTCTCATGGTCCATGGGAATCACTTTAGACATGTCTCCACTTGGCCATTCATCTTTTCTCTTCACACCAACACTAAGCAAGGGAATCTCTGAAATTTGTGTCAACTTTGGACCAAACATAGTTGCATCTTTACTAGACACATGATGGCACAAAGTTTAAAGCTTGAGGGGGGCATGTCATGGGGTCGGGCGACCCCCATTTACACACCATTCTGAAAATGTGTTTGCACACTCTAGACATGTTCCCTTGCCAAAGTAAAGCAATGTTCAAAGTTGCAAGTAGGGGGGTCGGCCGACCCATGCTATGGGTGGTCACCACTTGCCCTTCTCCCCTATATATACCCTTGCATTGTGAGCTCAACTCCACACCAAAACCACCAGAACCATCTTGAGCTCACAAGTTCCTCCTTTCCTTCCTTAGTTGCAAGTTCATTCTCAAGCTTAGCTTAGTAGTAGCCATCCAAAAACCAAAAACCCAAAAATAGTCCCATTTCATGTAGTAGTAGTAGAAGCTTGGTAACTTATCTGTTAGATGAAGAAGTTGCTTGCCTCCCGTTTCAAAAAGTCCAACAAGGGTGAGAGTTCTTCCCAAGAACCTCACCATGCTAGTGCTCATGAGAGGAGCTTTGGTAAGTGATGATGAGCTAAAACTACTCTATGCCATGGTTAGCAAGGTTAAAGTTTCACCTGTTAAAATGCTAGTGAACTATTGGCTTAGCTACGTAAAGCCTAGGAAACCCATATACTTCACATCATTCACACGCATAGCCGAAGCTTTGGGTGCACTAGAATCCAAACTTTTGAGTACATTGAAACCGTGAGAGATGTGTTGGAAGAAAATGTATTTATTGGTTGCGATGTACTAAAAAGGGGTCCCAAGGGTGAACTAATAATGATTTATCTAGGCCATGCAGTCGAAATCACTCTCCCTTGTGAGGGACTTCGATTGTATGCGCTTCGTACGCTAACCTTTGATTTGGACCCCGAGGAAAGAGCCCCAAAGTTGCACGTACTAGCAGAAGGACAAGGAAAGCGTCCCGTGCTACTCGAATGGAACAAGGCGGACATTCACATCAGGCTGAAGAAGTTGAGGAGGGAGATGAGGTAGCCTCTATGGACATTTCAGGGTCCTTGGGAAGGCCTCCTCGCTCACAGAACACCCCTCGCTCTCAAGACACTCCTCACCCATGGGGTAGAGGAAGGCAACATCAAAGGACGCCGATGGACGAGCTCATAGACAACATGGGTGCGATGAACATCGAACAAGAGGCAACATTGCTTCTTGCACAACAAAACGCCCAACTCCTGCGGGCCATTCAAGAGGAAGAAGCACGACGTTGGGCCGGGTGGTACCAGCATTATCCACCACCACAGTAGGCAAGAACCAAGCTTGGGGGAGATCCTCTCCCCCACCAAGGTAAGTCTTGTATCTTAAGTTATTTACGTTTCAATTAGTTTTCTCATTGCATTTAAAAAAAACAAATATTTTCTTAGTATTCCCCTTAACACATATGTCTCATATATGTCTATCTTCCCCATGGAAATGATGACTAGTTGCCTTGCTAATGTTTCTCTAGTGCCTAGTTTACAACTTGGTATTTCTCTAAGTATGGATTACTTAGCTCATTTAAACCATCATGAACCTGAAAACTTTGTGGGTTGCAAGTGCTAGAACTAAGTCTAAGTTGTTGGGAGGCATGATATAGTGAGACAAGAGCTGCTATAATATTGTTCTAAGCATGATAGATTACCGAGAATTTATTCTTAAAATGATCAAAATCTTAATTGTTCCTCAGGGTGATAAATTCCTACCACAGCCATATATGCTTTACATGTTTACAAACCTCTACATAGGCTATTTGCTTTGTATTGAGTGTTGTCAAGTCTTGTTGACCCTTGTTAAGAGACTTTTCATGCTCCTAAAATCAAGATCACGTACACACCTCGTATACATGCTGCTTCTACACTGGAAGTACGCAAAAACATGCCTTTCATTTCCACCAAATAGTTTGCTTCATACTCCAAGTGTTAGGAAATCTCTCTCAATTATTTAGATGAGACTCAAAAGCTAGGCAAAATAAAGATGAAAAAAAAGATACAAGTGAAAGTCCATGAAAAAAAAAGATGGACAAGTGAAAGTCCATGAAAAAATGCTAGCCATCTCTCATTAGAAAAGAGAGAGAAAAAAAAGGGAGATAGATCTTATCAAATAAAGAAGCAATCTAGTCCACCATACACCACACACCTACACATCTTGATCTGGGAGTATGACACTTCTCTTCAAGGATCCGAGCTTTGACTTCGCAACAAAATGCAAATAAGTATGCCATCTTCTTTCATCTCTACCTTGAGCTACACATAAGCCTGTTTAGAAGTAGGATGAAATAAAGAAGGCAACACTTACCATATGCCTTGGTCAGGAATCATACACCATTTGAGCGACATGAGAAAACCATATGAGGAACATTAAGTCTTTCTTTTGAAAAATATTGCAAAACCTCCGGTATGAAACTTGCTAAAAACAAGAAAGTTAGTGCTCAAGTCAAACTATTCTATCTTTCAACCACCTAAGACAAAGGAAAAGCCATAAGCCCCATAGAGTACTAAGGTAATATGGGTGATTTACAAAGCTAATTTTTCCATTCAAAGAGAGGAACTTTGTTGTGCACATGGAACTCTTGAAATGTGATGCATAGTAACAAGACTGATCCACCGAGGCTAAGTTTGATTGTTTGCTCGGGACGAGCAAAGGTTAAGCTTGGGGGATCTTGTTGACGGAAGTTATAGCATGTTTTACCTTATCAAAATACCGTCAACAGGCCTCGGTTTCAAGGAAGAATAGCATATCATGAGCATATTTATCACTAATAAGTTCCACTTGTACTCTTAGCTTGTGAACTTGTAGGAGATGGCAAAATGAACAAAATGAGGCCAGGTGGGCCCACCAAGGGGGTCGGGCGACCCCATCTTTGGGCCACCTCGGCCATGGTGACATGGCATGATCCAAGAGAAGCATGTTCAAGCTAATATCAACCATTGGATCAAGCATGTGCTTTTGCTCAATGGTACAAGATGAGAAGCACATGGATTCATGGGTCCACACGGAAACCAAATGCAACCAACTTCACAAGACTTGCTCCATGACATGTGGGGTCACCAAGGGAGAGAAGAAGGTGGCTAGCCCTGTCATAGGGGGTCGGCCGATCCCCCCCTTGGTGGGACCCAACAACACTATTCATCAGGATGACATCAGCACCTTCTAGAAGGTGTACCCCGGGCCCACATGTCAGGGACAGGGGTCGGCCGACCCCATGGTGACCCTCATCCAAGTCGGTGGCAAAATGCATGCTTGACACGTGAAGAACATCCAAGCCATCCATCCAAGGCGGTTACAATGATGGTGGATCCAAGGGTTGAGAGATGGGGAGCACACGGATCACTGACGTGGCGCCAGAGTAGCCCCTACTCCACCTCCACTATAAATAGAGGCCTTCACCCTATCATTCAAACACACCCCGAGATAGTTTACATATCTGCACTCTCATGTGAGATCAAGCAAGAGTAGTAGTAGTTAGTGTACAGTGGGAGTTAGAGTCGAGTCGGGCGAAGCTCGGGTCTCCGGAGTCGTCTTTGGGAGTCTGGTATAGCCCTTGTATCTTTCTTCTTTTGTAAGACTTTATTTATTTAATATATTATTCTTTCTTTACTTTACTTTGCATTTACTTAAGTATTTACTTTCCAAGTATTTATTTAAGTATTTACTTAGTGCAAGTCTATATTTATATAGTCTTGTTGTGTGCTTATCTTAGTTCTATAGTTGTCTTAGTTAGATTGATTTCCTTTAAATAGCTTCTTGTGTGTGCGTCATCGTCCTATCTTAGGATAGGGGCTTTAGCTATTTTGATCAATAGCTAAAGGTGTAGATAAGTGTGAGCGTGGTGCTCATACTTCATCTTATCTTTGACTACCGCTGGCTTGCACGGACAGTAGGGCGCATGGGCAAAAGGTGACAGATTTTGCCTGGCTACCTAGATCCCCTCACGTGAACTCAGGCTAGTTCTTAAAAGGTAAGGCATCCATAAGCCAAATATCCGCTTGAGTACTGGGTTAGGTGAACAACCTTCTATCGCTTTACTCTCTCGTTTATCCCTCTCACACAAGTAGCAAGGCGTCAATCTAGTTAAGTCATCTATTCAATTAGGATTAGTTCATAGGAGTAAAGGTAGAAACATAGGAGTACTTTATACTCACTCGTTGTCCTCCCACCTAGCTAACTCTACTAAAGTTACCTTTCATATCATATACTCTTTGCTCAACTTATTTATCTTATCTATCTATCCTCCCTTATATCCACTTACCCCTTTGCTTCTCTAATTGATAATAGAGTATAGTAAGACTAAAGGATCTATCTTTTCTCTCTTTACATCTTTCCTAGCTTGCTTTCCTTTGGGATAAAATAAATAACGATACCTTGGAATACTCCCGGGTGAAGTGCTACATCGGTATTTCTGTGCGCTTGCGGAACTATCCAATAGTCAATAGTTTTACCACCAAGACACTTCTAGCGCCGTTGCTGGGGTTAGGCTCCATAGTCTAGTTCTAGTGGTTGCGTTAAGAAGTGTTAACAAGCGTTTCTGGCGCCGTTGCCGGGGATAGATTAAAACTCTATTCTTAGTAGCGACGCTAAGAAATACCAACAGGTGTCTAGTTAGGTTTTTAGTTAGATTAAGTTTAATTTTGCTTGATTTTAATTTCAGTTTGTTTAATTTCAATTTCAATATTTGTTTATGAAATTTTTATAATGAATGAAAAGACACTCTTATTTTTCCCTTCATCAAGATTGTTCATTTTAAAAATAAAAAGTACCAAAACTTCTAGTGTGGGGGAAATCCCCTCTCTAATACCTCTGTAAAACGTGATAGAATGTTCAAAACTATAACCTGAACTTAGCAAGGTAGCTACCACGTTGTTTGCAAGCCGCTTGGGCCAAAGCCCATGGCGGCCGCCACCTATTACTGGCGGCCGCCAGTCCACTCTGCACCGAAAACACCCTCGTGAACCCCTAAACTTGTGTTTTAAATTCTGTACAATTTGGATCACTGGATGTCTCGGTTTGAACTAAAAATACAGCTAGGAAATAAAAAAAATGCTAAAACAATTTCTTTGAATTGAGTGTTTACACGACATGTTATTCTACCTTTTATTCATGTGTAGTAGCCTACTCATTTTGATAGGGAAATCAACCTAGGTTGTTGCTTGATAAGATATAGAAGTAGTAATTGAAATTGCATTAGTACTTTGCTACAACCTTGGGAGTTTTTATTTTGAAAAACAAATTACCATGGTTCATGATCTTTCTTTCCTATCCACCTACCAAAGCCAAAATATTAGAGTATAGGAGAACAGCCCATAAAGCCTTCTAAATCAATCTTTGAGCCTTGTCAAGAATAGTTGATCTAGGTAGAAGATTTTAGTCATGCTCTAAAAGCCAAGGCAAACTATGCTTTTTTGAGACAACTCTCACACTGAGAGTATATTCATGTAGTTCTCCTCCAAAATTTTGTTCTAAAAGAGTTGAATAAATTTTCTGATTCCTTCAAAGGACATGGCTATACAGTATCTAAAAAAAGAGCAAATGCTCTAAAAAGGACAAGTGTCCAAGTATTCAAAAAAAAGGAGCAAATGCTCTCAAAAGGACAAGTGTCCAAGTATTAAAAAAAGAGCAAATGCTCTCAAAAGGACAAGTGTCCATATTCCAAAAAAAAGAAAAGAGAGATGCATATAGCCATGATCCTTGGTAGAGAAGAGATTCAAAAAGAACAAAGGAGTTGAGTTAGTCCACCCTATACCTTGGCTAGTGCATGACTATACTCTCCCATGATCCTAAACTTGACTTAGCAATAAAAGAGAGATAGAAGTGCCTTACATTCTTTCCTTTCCCTATAAACTCCACATAAACCATAGGATAGACTCTGGCATTTCTTTTGCCATAAAGTGAGGATATACACCATGAGTGCCTTGAGTTTTAAAGAGAGATTCAATGAACCATGATTTCCTTTTTGAAAATATCCTGAAACCCAAGGTATGTAAAAGAGGAAAGTGTGTTTCTCTTATTTGCAAGCTATTCTATCTTTCAACCGCCATAGGTATGATTTATTAGCCACCTGGAAAGGTTACTAACATGGTATAGGTAGTTGAACATCTTGTGTGAATGCTTAGTTCAATAAATTGTTGTAATTCTTAAAGTCCATGCTTGCTCGGGACGAGCAAGAGGTTAGTGTGGGGGAGCTTGTTGATGGTGCTTAAAGCATCATTTCACCATCAACATTTCACCCAAAACCAAGGTAAAAACATAAAAAGTAGAAGATTTGGTTTATAACTAACCTATTTCCACATGTGCATAGTTTCTTATCTTAATGAAGGAAATAATGGAAATTGGGCCAAACAAGTGTACCAGGAGCAAGGCCAAGCCACTCTGGCCCATTTGGGCCTGAGTAGGGTGGCGGCCGCCACCTATTACTGGCGACCGCCAGGTCCATCTTGCCCAAAGTGGCTCAAGCCACGTCATCGATCCGTGGGAGTCACCTCAAGCTCAAATCCTGGCCATTGCACACTAAGACGGTTTGATCCAAGGGCTAAGAAGAGTATCACCTGGATAGTGGGCTTTGGACACGTGTCTGAAACCCTAACCGACCCTCAAACCGACTTAGGAGAGCAAGTGGAGACCGTTGGATGAATGGCGGTTGCAATGGACGGCTGAGGGTGGCGGGCGCCAGGGTTTAGTGGCGGGCGCCACCCCTTATACCCTAACCGACCTCCCCTTCACTCTATAAGTACCCCCTAGCTTCCTAGCACTATAAATAGGCCCATAGAGCTCTCATTCGGGAGCCTCACATCATTCCTCACCATTTGGTTAGATTAGCACACTTGTTAGGCTAGAGAGATTAGAGAGAGTGTGAGTGCCTCACTAGAAGAGGAGCTGGAGAGGAGAAGAGAAGAAGCCTGGAGAGTTTCGGAGTTGTCGGAGACCTCTGCTTCTCTCTGCTCTGCGCTTCAACTTTGGTAACTTAGTATCTTATTTTATCTTCAAGTATTTACTTTCAGTACTTGTGTGTTTGTTTCATTGCTTGATATTAGTTTCAAGTGCTCTAGTTCTAGTACAGGGCTAGTAGTAGTAATATATAGATTAAGTGTGGTACTTAGGCTATATATTGTCAGTGAATACGGCTAGGTCCCCGGATAGCTGTGGTAGCAAGCAGGTGGTGACAGCCCTGTGCGCCTTGAATTCCACCACGTAGTTGGTCTAGTTAACAGTAGGGCTCGTTGTGCTAGCGTTCAACCTAAGTCAGTGGTAAAGGCTAGTACGCCCGCAGTACACTAGTAAAGAACTTAAATCACTAGAAGTCTAATAGAACTAGGATCTACCCCAGTAGATAGTGCCCGTTCCCTTCATCTATCCTAGATATCCTTACCCCCTAGTTTCTCAAAATCACTTCGCGTTCCTCGTGGATTCGATACCCCAGAATACTCTGAGGTGAAAAGCTACAACTGACAGCCGTGCGCTTGCGGTTTCTTCTGCGTGCCACCCGAGGTGTCAACAGTCGGCATGATTTCGTGAGCGCCGCCATCTCCGAGTCACGGGTTCGGACTCATGTCCCTATCTTGTCCGCTATAAATGCTGCTCTCCTATCCCCTCTCTGGCAGTCTAGGCTGCATTAGTTCCCTACTCCGGCTAATCAAATAATCTCTGGCAGTTGACCTGTTGTCCGCCGCTAGGGGGTTGTCTGTGCTCCGCAGTTGGGTGTGCGTGGACGTGGTCTGCCTAGACATAGCTACGCTAGATAGCGAGCACCCAATGAGTGAGCGGCGCCTGCATCTCGCCTTCGCTGCGTCATGGTATAAGGCGCCCATAGCATTGTAGAGCCACAACATACAAAATGCGGAGCACCTGAGCCATGGCTTGGAACTTGGTCAATTTCCCCTCTTTGAATCAAGTTCTATTTTAACGTTATTTATTTTTTCTAATCTAAAAGTTCAATAAATGATCAATTGATTAGTGTAATATTTGTATATTTATGAACTAGATTAGTTATCTATTGGTATTTTGATCTTGTGCAAATGGTATTTTAACTCGAAGTGAATGGTATTTTGCCACGATGTGGATGGCGTACGTGTTTTAATAATTGACAAAGGCCCTAGACGTGAAAATAGACGAGCTCCGCCACTGTCCACCATACCATGCATGTGTGTGAGTGGACTTTTAGGATTTATTTGGCCATGTCCAAATCTTCTAACAGTTATCTAGTATAGGTGTGGGGGTGACACATGGTTAGCGAGCTCATGAGAGGTGGACAACTATCGTGTGTGTGTGTGTGCAAGGGTAGCATGTGGCTGGCACATCTTGTGGGTAGTGGCGGACCCAGGATTGGAAACCAGAGTAGTGATAGTCAAAAAAAATTATAGACAATATGATAATAGCAAAAAAAAGTTTAGTAGAATGTGTTGACACGAAAATTTAGATGAGGTGCCAACACACTTGACCATGGTCCTCAGAAGCCGTGCAGAGCAAGGTCTTGACCTCTTGGACCCTCAAAGGATGGAGGTGTCGAATCTTGGTGAGAACGACCTTGGGGCGTGCCAGTCAATTTGACCTGCAATTGACAAGGATAAGAAAAAGACGTTAAATCGTGGAACCTGCGGTTTGATGCCAGACAGTTCTAAATTATGCGGCTCTGATATAGCCATTATCGATAGGATTTTGACTACAAAGTCAACTCCGAATAAATGATTACAACATTGACATAATCTGAAGCAAAAACGGCTATTAAGAATATAAAAGAACATCATAAAAGAGAACAGCCGATTAGCTTATCATATGAAGAAAATAAGATCTATGTATACGTTAAAACAACATAAACTAATGAATCAGCTAATCGTATCGACAATTCTATTTGTTAACAGTGGGGTGTCTCCATGCAGCCATAATAACAAATAGGTCGATAAATAACTTGTACATCAACAATGGGGTGTCTCCATGCAGCCATAATGATGACCAAATTAAATCACGTCTGATGCGATAAGTAGATCCATTAGCTTTAGGCCACTTAAACGTATACATCATGAAGAAAGCATAACTGGATCGACTATTTTAGCCGATACAGGGTCCATGAAGCACGAACAAGATCTATCTGTCAAAACTGAAGGACCGAGAATGCAACAGCAAGGCGACCAGAGGAGGGGGTGAATGGGAGCTCAAAAATTTCTCACGAAACTTTGGCCAATTGTCCCCAAATCAACCCCCAGAAGCTACGACCAAAACCGTGATGCCCACGACCTTTGGAAGAGGGTGGATGATCCCTAGGATCACAGCGTGGCACCACAAAGTGATAGCAAACGAAACGCCAAAAGTACCGACACAAGTTCAACCCTTGAAAACCGAGTCCTGAGCGTAGATTGGAGGCTACGTCGAGAAATCCCCAAATACCGATGCTAACAAGTAGCAAAGATACTTAGAGATGTTTCTTGGTTAACTATAGGGCCAAACGAGAAGTCCAAAAACCAATCGGAAAAGCCGGGAGAGCAAATGCACTAAACCGGAGGCTACAGCAGGATCATGGACTGTCCGCTAGTACGGTCGCGGACTGTCTGCCCAACGCGCGCTGGCTGTCTAGCTCAGGTGGCGGACTGTCCACCGGCCAAAAGAGCAAAACGGTAACGCTGCTGAAGTCCCCTGGACAGTTCCCGGACTGTCCGGGAAAACCATCGGCGGACTGTCCGCCGGTCAAAGAACAGTAAGCCAGCCGAAGAACACACGCACTGATCTGGCCAGCCCCCGACGCGCGGACTGTCCGTGCGTGGAATGGTGGACTGTCCGCCAACTCCCAGTGAGGGTGATTTCGGTCGCCCTTCACACAACTCTTCCCAAATCCGAATCAAAACTCAATCCCACGTTCCCAAATTTGGAGAAGATGATCACGAGGTAGTTAGGAGACTATCCCCAAGAAATCATCCGCTCAAATCGATTCAATCACCGGGAAATCGAAAGGGGAGGAGTATAAACGAAAAGCGCCACGAAAACGAAATCACCCGATCTACTTGTTCGTGAGAGTTAGATGAATTCCCGGTGGAAATGATCTCTCTTACTATAAGAACAAGTTGATTCAAACAGATTACGAAAGACGCAGTAGAGAGGGAGATCGAGTGACGGAAAATCGCGGGGAAACGAAGAACGCGAAACACGAACAAAACGCGAATCAAGTCATCGATCTGCAACCGTGTGGCTACCACACGCTACAACAGTGAGATTACGGTCTCACTTCCTCAAAATCTCCAGTACACAGAGGTATGGTTCTCTGCGGATCTCAGCTAGCTACAGCAGGGGATTGGGAGAGCAGGAAACCCTAGAAGCAAAGAGCAAATGACTGAGATAGAATGGGAGGAGGGTGTCTCCCTCTACTTATCCTAATTCTAATTCCTACTCTACCCCTCACTAATTACAGAGCGAACCAGCTAAAACCCTAGGGATATTCTGGACCAACTCATGGTAGGTGATCCGACGGCTACGCCCCAAACGGTAGCGTTGCCTCGACGCAACCTCACCGATTGCCACCACGTGCCACCGCTCTGCTTCTTGTCCTTTTCCCGGACGTCACAACCGGTTTTGTGGCCAAACCGGGAAACCAGCTTCACAGCCACCCCCGATTTTGAGGCCCAAACCGGGAAACCAGCCTTCCAAGGCCTGAGTTTTGTGGCCCAAACTCAGAAAACCGCAGCACCTAGGTTTTGAGGCCCAAAACTGGAAACCGTCCTGAGCCCGAGTTTTGTGGCCCAAACTCGGAAACCATCAGCGCCCAGGTTTTGAGGCCAAACCTGGAAACCGTCCACTCGGTGGTTGTTCTGTGGCTCAACCACCAACTGAGCCGTAGAAGGGATGCACCGCCCGTGCACCCCTCTACCCCCAAGTCTCGCTCGTCGCTGTCCACTGCGTCCACCACAGCTGATCCTCAGGCCACCGTCCCTCAGTCCAAGCCTCACGTCCCCCTTCGCACTCTCGGTCCATCGCACGGCACGTCTCTACTTGACCTTCACCTGCCTCCGATCACTGTATCCGTGCTCAACACCTGCACAACACAAGCCAAAGAACATGCGCATTAATCCCAGTTGACAATCACATCATCACTCAGAGACTCGGCATACACCCCATGTATCCGCAATCTCCCCCCTTGATGAGTGCATTGTCAACTCACAACAACAATCAAATGAAAATAGAAAAGGAAGGAAGAAGAGAGAGAACTCGACCAAATGACCCAAAAGCATAGCAAGCGAAGAAGGTCAAGTGGAAAGAGTAGAACAACTTAGTTCCCAAGACATGGGCAACGCTCGACGCAACAAGCCAAGCAAACCTAGCCCTAAGAAGAGGTAGGACAAGGCTCAACATCGCTAGCAAGAAACTTGATACCATTGAAAGATCAACTGAAATCAAGCAAAACAGAGCTAGCCCTCAAGAAGAGGCCAGAACGGGCTCACACCGCTAGCGAGGAAGCTCGATACCAACTGTTACCCACTCAAAATCAAAAGAGTTTGATAGCAATTGAAGAGATGAAAAAGCTGAAAATGTTTGCTAGTCCCTCAAGAAAGAGGCAAAGGCTCAACACAACTAGCAAACTCCCCCTAAAATAGTGCAACACAACCTAGGGAACACATGATTTGTCAATATTTCTCCCCCTTAGATGAAAATGCACCAACAAGCAAATGTGCACACGCACTGAAAATTCTCCCCCTTGACAGAATATCTCCTTCCAGAAATGCATATGGTTTAAAATGCAAGTGAGAACACAAGGTTGATATGTGCCCTTGTGGTTCCCTTCCTGAGTGATGAGTGATCGATCAACGGGCAACATGTCTCTTTCGAGTATATACTTGAAGCTGCTAACATGCATTTTTAACTCATGTGCATGTGCTTAACTCCGATAGGCATGACCTAGCTCCGTTTGTCTTTCTTGAGCTCCTTTTCCCCTCTCTTTTGTTTGCAAATTGTCCCCAAGGGGGAGAATGTTTTCGAAGATGAGATTTCGATTTTCTGTGGCGACAATTTGCAACTTATGCTTCATTGTTGAGGGGGAGTTCTTTGAGTAAGGGGGAGTTTTTTTCTGCCTGTTTTGAGTTATAAGCTTCCAGCTAGTGGTGTTGAGCCCATTCTGCCTCTTCTTAGACTAGCTTGTTTCTGACATTGGTTGCGTCGAGCCGTGCCCATGTCTTTGGGAACCAAGTCTTGTGCTCTCATTTTGATCGAGTTTTGCTTCTGATGAGTGTTGCTCTGATCTTTTGCTTGGTTGTGTCGAACCGTTGCCCATGTCTTTGGGGACCAAGCTTCGCTTATCTCGAATTGTTCTTCTTCGGCTTTTCTCTGGCTTTTTGAACATTTCGAGTGAGTTTTCCCTTTCTATCTAATTCTGCTTCCTTCTATCTGGTTACGGATACTATGAGTTGACGATGCACTCATCAGGGGGATTGAGAACACAGGTTGATATGTCCCTTGTGGTTCCCTTCCTGAGTGATGAGTGATCGATCAACGGGCAACATGTCTCTTGGCTGTGTTGATGTGCAGGTGCGAGCTCGGGCTGTGATCGAAGGTGAGGTGAAGGTCAAGTAGGGACGTGCCGTGCCGACGGACCGGAGCGGTGAAGTGCGGACGTGGAGCTTGACCCGACGGACCAGGAGACAGGATCAGCTGTGGTAGCTGGCGTGGCGCTGACAAGCAAGAGTACATGGGGATTTTCGGTCATCGGCCGAGTCGGGAGGTTGCCCAGCGTGGAGGCTGACATGCCCCGGCATCGGTGCTGGAATTCGGGGTGTGCGAACCACATCCCGTCTACGGCACATCGGGTTCGGTAGCTGAGCCTCGAAAAGCTACCCTCGACGGTTTCCGAGTTTGGGCCTCAAAACTCGGGGTGGCCGGTTTCCGAGTTTGGGCCTCAAACTCGGCAAGGACGGGTTCTGAGTTTGGGCCACAAAACTCAGCCTGAGGACAGGTTTCCGGTTTCGGCCTCAAAACCGGGGGAAGGCCCAGGTTTCCCGGTTTCGGCCTCAAAACCGGGGGGAGGTCCGCAAAAAGGACGGTCGACGCGTGGCGGCGTGGAGAGAGGCTGGCGCAGAGGCGAGGCTATCCACGAGGTAGGCGCGGCGGTCGATTGGGCG
Organism: Coix lacryma-jobi var. lacryma-jobi; assembly: GCA_009763385.1. Taxonomy (NCBI): domain Eukaryota; kingdom Viridiplantae; phylum Streptophyta; class Magnoliopsida; order Poales; family Poaceae; genus Coix; species Coix lacryma-jobi. The sequence goes on along the minus strand of CM019831.1, from coordinate 58,718,101 downwards.
GCACGTGGCGGCATCCTGAGGCTTGCGTCGAGGCGAAGCTAAGGATGAGGAAGGCGCGTGGCCGTCAGATCAACTATCAGCAGAGTTGGATCGGGATACCCCTAGGGTTGGCCGTTTCGCTCAAGTATCTAGGGGTAGTAAGGGGATTATTGTTTTAGGCTATAAATAAGAGAGGCACCCCTCCTCTCCTCTATCCTTGCAGTCATTTGTTCCTGAGCTCTCTCTCTCTAGCCCTCGCTTAGGTTCTAATCATACCTCGCTGCAAGCGATCCGCAGAGACGGCAATCATACCTCTGTGTATTTGGATCTTTGAGGAAACGAGACCGTATTCTCGTTGTCTCCTCGTGTGGAGGAATTTCGGCTGAAATCGAATCGTGTTTGTGTTCTTCACGTTTTGGTTTTTCATCTCTTGGAGATTTGCTTCGTTCTCTCTCTCCACGAGATGATTTTCGATTCCACTTGAATCAATTTGTTCTTGGTCGTGAGCCCCTTCTTTCTACCGAAGGATTTCTCTCCTAACCTCACGAATCCATAGATCGGGTTGATTTTGTGTTCGTTCTTCCTCTTTCCCCCTTTTCGGTGATCCTCGGATTTCTCTCAATTGACTTGGATTGGTGCGATGATTTCTTAGGATTAGCACCCCAATACATAGAGGAACACCTGGGAGGAGTTTGATCGAAGCCCCTTTGGTTGGTGTGAAGTTCGATTGATTTGGAGTTTGTCCCGAGCGTTTTTCCTGTGTTCTGCCATCCGCGGACAGTCCGCCCTTCAGGGCGGACAGTCCGGGACTCAGGGCTTGGCTAGGGAACAGTCGAGAGGCGATACTGTTCTCGTCTCGTGACCGGCGGACAGTCCGCCAGTGACCCGCGGACAGTCCGGGGTCACATCGGACGCAGCACAGGGTCAGCATCGGACGCTCGACGGTCATGTCACTTGTACGCGGACAGTCCGGCGTGCAAACCGCGGACAGTCCGGGAGTGTCCAGAACTTGATCAGAACAGTTCTGTTTCCGTCTTTTGCCGGCGGACAGTCCGCACCTCCAGTGGCGGACAGTCCGGCGTTGGGCGGACAGTCCGGGACCCTGACCCCGGACAGTCCGCGAACCTGCTGTTGTGTGGTTTTGTTCCGTGGCTTTGGCAGTTGGTTTTGGGGTTTCTCCGGAGGTTCCGCTGTACCACTAGGACATCTCCTAGGGTATCCACCTACTCGTAGGTCGTGAACACTCCGGTCGTTTCGAGTCTTCGCTTTTGGGGTGACTTTCTGGGACAAGGGCTATACAATTCACGAGTTGAATTTGAAGCTCCCATTCACCCCCCCCTCTGGTCGCTAATCCGGTCCTTCAATTGGTATCGGAGCCGGTTAAGGATCTCTCCTACCTTAATCGGTTTCGGATCCTAAGGGCGACATGGAACGAGGGAATAGCAAGGCTCCTTGGTTCGATGGAACGAACTATCCCTATTGGAAGATTCGGATGCGTGCTTATCTCAACAGCATCGGATCTTCTGTCTGGGAGATATGTGAGAACGCTGAGTACGTAGTCCTTGCGGCTCGTGTGGGTCAGATCCAGATTGACCAACACGAGGCCAACTCCAAGGCTCGTAATGCTCTTCTGGCCAGCCTCTCCCTTCCTGAGTTCGAACGTATCTCAGAGCTTGAGACGGCACGAGAGATCTGGGTGAAGCTTCAAAGCTATCACGAGGGAACCGCTCATGTTAAGACCAGACTCTTCGAGACCTACAAGCGAGAGTACGAGAACTTTGTTCAGTTGGAGGGAGAGACGATTGACGCCATGTTCGCACGTTTCCAAACGATTGTGAACAAGATGCGTGCCAATCGGGCCAACCTACCCTATGACGATCATGAGAGGGCTCTCAAGTTGCTATACGCCCTGGATCGGAGGGTATGGGAGGTGAAGGTGTCGACCATCATTGAGTCTCCTACTTACGACACCCTCACCGTGGACGAGCTGTTCAGCAAGCTCAAGTCCACTGAGATCGATCACCTGACTCAGGCCAAGCTGAAGAACCCATCTTCACACACCATGGCTTTGGTCTCAGGCACAGGTGGATCGACTTTCTCTGCTGACGCTTCACCTCCTCTTGTCGCGTTGTCTTCTTTGCATACAGTCACGGAGGAGCAGTTGGAGGCGCTGGGGAGACGATGAGCTCGCCATCACCCGGTTCTCGCGGTTTCACAACAACCGCCTGAATCGCCGGCGTGGTGGCGCACGCGAGGGCTGCTACAAGTGTGGTGATCTAGACCACTTCATGGCGAACTGCCCCAAGAACGTCAAGAACTTCCCCGGCAAGAACCGCAACTTCAGGCGCAAGGGCAAGCCGGAGAACAAGGCCGGGAAGAATAACAAGAACGGCTTCTTCCGCCAGGAGGACATGGAGAAGGCTTTCGACGCCGGCAAGCGTGCTTTCCTCGCCACCATCGGCGATGGCGAGAAAACCTCCGACGGCGGTTCCAGCGACGACGAGTCCGAGCACAAGATGGAGGATCGCTTCAACGGACTCTGCTTCTTCGGCAACTCCTCCAAGGGCTTTTGCACCATGGCCTTGGATGAAGAGGACCGCAAGCACCAGGCAGAGGACACCGATGACGCTCACAACGACGACGACGACAATGCTTCTGAGGTACCAAATTCTTCTGAAGTCGATCGTCTCACTGAGGAGCGGGATAGGTTTGTGGATTTGGTCGGTGTCTTGGAGAGAGGCTTACAGAAGTGTTCCAAGAGCGCGTTGAGTTTAAGGCTAAGTTGAAAGAGGCGCGTAAGGACTTGAGATTGCTAGGTCCGAGGTGAAGGTGGTCGTGGAGGAGTGTGAGGAGTGCACGATGCATATGACAAGCTTTGCCACCCTGCAAACCAAGTATGCCTCTTTGATTGAGGTGTATGATGAGCTGAAGAGTAGGCTAGACTTGGTGGGTGATTGCAAAGAGTGTCCCTCCCTGAAGGTAGAGCTGGAGGAAGTGAAGGCTAGGCCTTCTTTGCTGGGTGCGTGCAAGCTTTGTCCTAGCTTGCGAACTGAGTTGGCAGGAGTTAATGCCAAGCTTGCTGAAGCCTTGAAGGCCAGCTCAGTTAGCACCTTGTCCGCTCCATGTGAGCGATGCGTGGGGATGGAGCTTGAGATTGCCAACTGTCGGCATGACAGGATGCAAACCGAGGAGGAAAACACATACCTTCGGTCCATCCTGAGTTGGGTGTCATGCAGTGAGCCGCAGTTGGGCATGATGATCAGTCAGTTCAAGAGGGGAACTGATTGCTCGGGAGTAGGCTTTACTTCAGGTGGGAAGGGCGCTAGTACCTTTGGTAAGATCGGTGAGTTTAGCGGAGTGAACCCGAGTGAGAAACCATCCGCTATCCCTAAGCTTACCAAGATCACCCCACCTGAGCTTCCAAGCCTATCACCAAGGATGGCATCCTTGATGAACCTCCCAAGGCTCCACCTCGCAAGCAAGTGTGGATTCCAAAACCTAACCATCTTAGGAACACACTTGACACCCTTCCTGACGTCTCTAGTGATCCCCTTCCGAAGGGCAAGCAGCCAGCCAGAGTGAACAACCCTCGCAACAATAGGAACCAACAACCCAAGAGAGTGGTGAGGTTTGAGTGCGAGTACTGTCACCGTGAGGGTCACCTAGCTGAGTTTTGCTTTCGGAGGAAGAGAGACGCTAGGAAGGAGTTGGAGCTGAACAACCAGGCCAGGCACCACCCTTCCATGGTGTGCAAGGTCGGGGAGTTCAGAGGCAGGGCGCTAGACCTGGAGGAGCACCCCTCAGGTTGCTAGGCCCCAGGCAGCTAGACCACAGGGTGGTGGTCGTGCCCGTCGCGGTTCCGGTCGTCCTCTATACGATCGTGAGCCGAGTGTAAGAGGTTTTGCTGCTCAGTCCCATAGCGGACCACCTTTTCAGTATGGTGGTGATCGCTTTGCTCAGATGGGACAGGTAGGTCAGTTTGGAGGTTTTCCGTTCCATAGCGGACCACCCTTTCAGGTTGGTGGTGATCGCTATCCACCCATGGGACGAGGACAGTTTGGTGTTGCTGCTAACACTTTTTCTGGGCCTATGACACAGCACTGGTATCCTTCTCAGTATACTAACCCCAGTGTTGTGCCATATGCTCACTTCCTGCCTTTCTATTGATGCAGGAACTTCGGTTGGAGAACATGTGGCTCATGGATTCCGGGTGTTCGCGCCACATGACCGGAAAGAAGGAATGGTTCTCCAGCCTTAGCCCCGTGATGCACAAGGAGTACATCACTTTCGGGGATAATAGTAGAGGTAAGGTTGTTTCTCAGGGAGCCATTCGGCTCAATGAGAACTTTGTCCTGAAGAATGTTGCCTTGGTTTCTAATTTGCATTTCAACTTGCTTTCTGTTTCGCAACTTCTTGAGGATGATTGTGAAGTGCGCTTTAAGAAGGGTTTGAGTCGCGTTTTAGACCCTCGGGGAGATCTTGTTTGTCGGATCGTCCCTTTTGGCCGTGTTTTCAGAGCCGACTTTTCTCAGTCCTTCGGCTCTGCTAGGTGTTTGATGGCTGGTCCTTCTTCTGATTTGTGGAAGTGGCATAGGAGGCTCGGTCACTTGAGTTTTGACTTGCTTGCAAGGCTTAGCTCACTTGGCCTAATCCAAGGATTGCCCAAGCTTAAGTTTCAGAAGGACCTTGTTTGCCATCCTTGTCGTCACGGGAAGATGGTTGCTGCTTCTCACCCACCTGTTACTCAGGTGATGACAAAGCGACCCGGCGAGCTTTTTCACATGGACACAGTTGGTCCAGCTCGGGTTTGCTCAGCGGGTGGGAAGTGGTACGTTCTAGTGATCGTTGACGATTTTTCGAGGTATTCTTGGGTATTTTCATGGAGGGTAAGGATGAAGCGTTTCTTTTGCTCGTGACTTAATCTTGAAGTTGAAAACTGAGTTTCCCCCTGATACCATTAGAGCTATTCGTAGCGATAATGGTACTGAGTTTGATAACTCTCAGTTTGCCCTTTCTGTTCTTCTAATGGAATCGAGCATCAGTTCTCTTCTCCTTATGTCCCTCAGCAGAACGGTGTTGTTGAGCGCAAGAACCGGACCCTTGTTGAGATGGCCAGGACGATGCTCGATGAGCATAGGACTCCTAGGCGTTTTGGGCCGAGGCGATCAACACCGCTTGCCATGTTTCAAATCGCATCTTTCTTCGTGCTTTAATGAAAAAGACTTCTTATGAGTTGCGTTTTGGACGGTACCCAAGGTGTCTCATTTTCGGGTGTTTGGGTGTAAGTGCTTTATCCTGAAGCAAGGCAATTTGGATAAATTTGAATCTCGCTCTGCTGATGGGGTGTTTCTTGGTTATGCCTCTTATTCACGTGCTTATCGAGTTCTTAACCTTGAAACTAACCGGATAGTGGAGACCTGCGAGGTCACATTCGACGAAACTATGCCTTGTGTTTCTTCTGCTTTTGATGTTGCAGGAGAACAGGAGATGGGAGAGACCATCTTTGTGGAGGAGGAGCAGGAGAATGCCGATTGGGGTGATCCCGAGCCAACTCCACTGGCTGCCCCCGTCGACCCTGCGACGTCTACTTCAGCTCGAGGACCAGATCCCACTACGTCTTCTTCTTGGGGTCCTCTAGAGCCACCTCTCCAGCGAGCACCCGCTGCACCTGAGGGAGCGACAGCATCTGGCGAGGGGGAGGCGACTTCGGCGAGGCAAGCGCCCCGAAGCGTTCAGCAAGTTCACCCCCGCGACAGATGATCGGCGGCATCGACCAGCGAGTCACGCGGTCGCGAGCGTATGAAATCTCCACTTTGCTCATTCTGCATTCGTTGCTTCTTTTGAGCCCAAAGATGTTGGACACGCACTTTCTGATTCTAACTGGGTCAATGCCATGCATGAGGAGCTAGAAAACTTTGAGCGAAACAAAGTCTGGACCTTAGTTCCACCTCCACCACAATGCCACCCTATAGGTACCAAATGGGTTTTCAAAAACAAAGAGGGTGAGGATGGGATGGTAGTGAGGAACAAGGCTAGGCTAGTAGCCCAGGGTTTCTGCCAAAAAGAGGGTATAGACTATGATGAAACCTTTGCCCCTGTAGCCCGTTTAGAAGCCATTAGAATCCTTCTAGCCTTTGCTGCTTCGAAGGGTTTTAAGCTTTACCAGATGGATGTCAAGAGTGCCTTCTTGAATGGGTATATAGAGGAAGAGGTTTATGTTAGGCAACCCCCTGGCTTTGAGGATCCCAAGTTTCCAAACCATGTTTATAAACTTTCAAAAGCTTGTATGGTTTGAAACAAGCCCCGAGAGCGTGGTATGATCGTTTGAAAAACTTTTTACTCTCCAAGGGTTTCAAAATGGGACGGGTGATAGAACTTTGTTTCTCCTCAAGCAAGGCAACGATACCCTGTTAGTCCAGATTTACGTGGATGACATCATCTTTGGTGGCTCTTCTCATGCGCTTGTTGCAAAGTTTTCAGATACTATGAGCAGGGAGTTCGAGATGAGTATGATGGGCGAGTTGACTTTCTTCCTGGTTGCAAATCAAGCAAACCGAGACGGGACGTTTGTGCATCAAGGCAAAATACACGAAGGACATCCTGAAGAAGTTCGACATGGGCGAGGCCAAGCCTCTTACGACGCCCATGCCGACGACTGCGGCGATGGACGCGGACCAGGACGGAGAGCCGGTTGACCAGAAGGAGTACAGAAGCATGATTGGCTCGCTTCTGTACCTGACGGCAACGAGGCCAGATATACAGTTTTTGTGTGTGTGTGTGCGCGTTTTCAGGCGTCCCCTCGGACTTCCCACAAGCAAGCGGTCAAGCGCATCATGAGGTACCTCCGAACACTCCTGACCTGAGTTCGGACTTTGGTACTCTTCTTCTTCGACTCTTTCGCTCTGTGGTTATTCCGATGCGGATTTTGCCGGCTGTCGGCTTGAGCGCAAGTCTACTTCTGGGACTTGTCAGTTTCTTGGCTCTTCTTTGGTTTCGTGGTCTTCTCGCAAGCAGTCGAACGTAGCCCAGTCTACTACTGAAGCCGAGTATGTTGCCGCTGCTTCTTGTGCTTCGCAGCTTTTATGGATGGTTGCTACATTGCGTGATTTTGGTCTAGATTTCAGTCGGGTCCTTTGCTTTGCGACAGCACTTCTGCCATTAGTGTAGCAAAGAACCCTGTTCTTCACTCCAAGACCAAGCACATCGATGTTCGCTTTCACTTTCTTCGTGATCACTATGAGAAAGGCGACATTGATCTTAGGCATGTAGACACCATAACCAGGTTGCGGATATTTTCACCAAGCCTTTGGATCTCTCAACTTTTGCTAGGTTGAGAGGTGAGCTTGGTGTGTGTTTCCCCTTTTAGATGGGGGAAACATTTTGCTTGTTGTACTATAATCTGACTTTCTGATCCTTTTTGTTTTGGGTCTTGAGTCTTTCTGTTTTTTGCTTTGGCTCCGATTCTGACTTCATCATGCATACATTTTATTTCAAGCTTCATGTCTATATTCCTTAGAATGAATTTATGCTCTGATTAGTGTATGCTTCGATGATATATATGATGCTTGTAGCTTAGGCTCTCTTTGATCACTGTTATTTTGTGAGCTAAGCTATTTTTCAGAATGATGAACATGCTTAATGAACTTAAAACTTGATACATGTTCACCATTGAGATTGGCAACTAGCATGTGTAGGATGTGTTGAGGTCACTTGAGCTATTTCATATATGCTAGGTTGCTATGTCTCTAGTTCTGAGTCATTCACTTGCTTGGACTGTTCATATCTGCTTAAAATGAACCAAGTTTTAGTGAATTGAAAAGATCGAGATGGGATTGCTTTGTCAGCACATCACGGTATCGAGACTGTTTCTCATAGCACCTTGAGTTAAACTTGAGCCGTGTAGTGTAAGACCGAAACCGATGCTTTAAGCTCCTGATTGCATATGCATAGGCTTAGCACGGTTGGAAAGTTAGGCAATGACAAGCTTTCAACCTCTCGCAATCACATGCTGAATTTAAACTTGTGTAAAAACCGCTGCAAATATCTCCGATAAAATCTAAAACACAAGTTTATGTTTCACTCTATAGCATGATGGTTGAACTTTGCTAGGGGTAGTTCACCTTACATACATGTTTAGCACTTGTTTGACTTCCTGTCTATATATGCTTAGTGCTAATTTGATGGTGAACCCCTTCTGAATGGCTTTAAACTGCTCACTAGGCTTATGCATTCATATCTTGTATTCGGTGATCAGTTTGAGCCTTTGCTAGCATTTGTGTATGATGCTTTGTAGTCGGTCAGCACTCATTAGAGCATTCTTTCACTCTTTCGAGTATATACTGAAGCTGCTAACATGCATTTTTGACTCATGTGCATGTGCTTGACTCCGATAGGCATGACCTAGCTCCGTTTGCCTTTCTTGAGCTCCTTTTCCCTCTCTTTTGTTTGCAAATTGCCCCCAAGGGGGAGAATGTTTTCGAAGATGAGATTTCGATTTTCTGTGGTGACAATTTGCAACTTATGCTTCACTTGTTGAGGGGAGTTCTTTGAGTAAGGGGAGTTTTTCTGCCTGTTTTGAGAGTTATAAGCTTCAGCTAGTGGTGTGTTGAGCCCATTCTGCCTCTTCTTGAGGACTAGCTTGTTTCTGACTTGGTTGCGTCGAGCCGTTGCCCATGTCTTTGGGAACCAAGTTTTGTGCTCTCATTTTGATCGAGTTTTGCTTCTGATGAGTTGTTGCTCCGATCTTTTGCTTGGTTGTGTCGAACCGTTGCCCATGTCTTTGGGGACCAAGCTTCGCTTATCTCGAATTGTTCTTCTTCGGCCTTTTCTCTGGCTTTTGAACATTTCGAGTGAGTTTTTCCTTTCTATCTAATTCTGCTTCCTTCTATTCTGGTTACGGATACTATGAGTTGACGATGCACTCATCAAGGGGGAGATTGAGAACACAAGGTTGATATGTGCCCTTGTGGTTCCCTTCCTGAGTGATGAGTGATCGATCAACGGGCAACATGTCTCTTGGCTGTGTTGATGTGCAGGTGCGGAGCTCGGGCTGTGTCGAAGGTGAGGTGAAGGTCAAGTAGGGACGTGCCGTGCCGACGGACCGGGAGCGGTGAAGGGCGGACGTGGAGCTTGGACCGACGGACCAGGAGACCTGAGGATCAGCTGTGGTAGCTGGCACGTGGCGTTGACAAGCAAGAGTACATGGGGATGTGCGGTGCATCGGCCGAGTCGGGAGGTTGCCGGCGTGGAGGCTGGACATGCCCGGCATCGGTGCTGGAACTCGGGGTGTGCGAACCACATCCCGTCTACGGCACGGGTTCGGTAGCTGAGCCTCGAAAAGCTACCCTCGACGGTTTCCGAGTTTGGGCCTCAAAACTCGGGGTGGCCGTTTTCCGAGTTTGGGCCTCAAAACTCGGCAAGGACGGTTTCAGGTTTGGGCCACAAAAACCTGGAGGCGGGTTTCTGAGTTGGGCCACAAAACTCAGCCTGAGGACAGGTTTCCCGGTTTCGGCCTCAAAACCGGGGGAAGGCCCAGGTTTCCGGTTTCGGCCTCAAAACCGGGGGGAGGTCCGCAAAAAGGACGGTCGACGCGTGGCGGCGTGGAGAGGCTGGGCGGAGGCGAGGCTATCCACGAGGTAGGCGCGGCGGTCGATTGGGCGGCACGTGGCGGCATCCTGAGGCTTGCGTCGAGGCGAAGCTACGGATGAGGAAGGCGCGTGGCCGTCAGATCAACTATCAGCAGAGTTGGATCGGGATACCCCTAGGGTTGGCCGTTTCGCTCAAGTATCTAGGGGTAGTAAGGGGATTATTGTTTTAGGCTATAAATAAGAGAGGCACCCCTCCTCTCCTCTATCCTTGCAGTCATTTGTTCCTGAGCCTCTCTCTCTAGCCCTCGCTTAGGTTCTAATCATACCTCGCTGCAAGCGATCCGCAGAGACGACAATCATACCTCTGTGTATTTGGATCTTTGAGGAAACGAGACCGTATTCTCGTTGTCTCCTCGTGTGGAGGAATTTCGGCTGAAATCGAATCGTGTTTTGTGTTCTTCACGTTTTGGTTTTTCATCTCTTGGAGATTTGCTTCGTTCTCTCTTCACGAGATGATTTTCGATTCCACTTGAATCAATTTGTTTTGGTCGTGAGCCCCTTCTTTCTACCGAAGGATTTCTCTCCTAACCTCACGAATCCATAGATCGGGTTGATTTCGTGTTCGTTCTTCCTTCTTTCCCCTTTCCGGTGATCTCGGATTTCTATCAATTGACTTGGATTGGTGCGATGATTTCTTAGGATTAGCACCCCAATACATAGAGGAACACCTGGGAGGAGTTTGATCGAAGCCCTTTTGGTTTGGTGAAGTTTCGATGATTTGAGTTTGTCCCGAGCGTTTTTCCGTGTTCGCCATCCGCGGACAGTCCGCCCCTTCAGTGGCGGACAGTCCGGGACTCGGGGCTTGGCTAGGTCAGAACTGCGCAGAGCGATACTGTTCTCGGTCTCGTGACCGGCGGACAGTCCGCCAGTGACCCGTAGACAGTCCGGGGTCACACGGACCGCAGCACAGGGTCAGCATCGGACGCTCGACGGTCACTGTTCACTTGTACCGCGGACTGTCCGGCGTTTGCAAACCGCGGACAGTCGGGAGTCGTCCAGAATTGATCAGAACAGTTATGTTTCCTCCTTGCCGGCGGACAGTCCGCACCTCCAGTGGCGGACAGTCCGGCGTTGGCGGACAGTCCGGGACCCTGACCCCGGACAGTCGCGAACCTGCTGGTTGTGCTGTTTGTTCCGTGGCTGGTAGTTGGTTTGGGGGTTTCTCCGGAGGTTCCGCTGTACCACTAGGACATCTCCTAGGGTATCCACCTACTCGTAGGTCGTGAACACTCGGTCGTTTCAAGTCTTCGCTTTTGGGGTGACTTCTGGGACAAGGGCTATATAATTCACAAGTTGAATTTGAAGCTCCCATTCACCCCCCCCTCTGGTCGCTAATCCGGTCCTTCAGCAAGTTAGCAGCTTCCTCTTCAGAATATAATCAAAAGAGTGCAAAGAGCTCTACACAGTTTGATCCGATGACTTCAACAACATCCATAAGTAGCTAGCAAAGGCTCAATCTGATCACTAAATACGAAATATGAACATGTGAGCAATAAGAGCAGTTTCAGCCAAAGAAGCTTCACCATCAAAATCGCTCAAAACATGTGTAGACAGGATATCCAACAAGTGCTAAACATGTTACAAGATGAACTACCCTAGAACAGTTCAATCATCATGCTATAGAATGAAACTAGACTTGTGTATCCAGATTTTATCGGAGTTTGCAGCGGTTTTAAATTACACAAGTTTAAATGTAGCATGCGATTGCGAGAGGTCAAAAGCTTGTCATTGCCTAACTTTTCAACTGTGCGAAGCCTATGCAGAAGCATCGGAAGCTTAAAGCAACAGTTTCGGTTCTACATACACAACTTCAAGTTAAATCAACCGTGCAATGGAAACAATCTCAAAACTGTGATGTGCTGACAAGCAATCCCATCTCGATCTTCCAATTTACTTGACTTGGTTCAAAATTTAAAGCAGCATATGAACATACCAAGCAAGTGATGACTCAGAATTAGAGACATAGCAACCTAGATATATGAAAAGCACAAGTGACTTCAAACCATTTACACATGCTAGTTGCATATCTCAATGGTGAAGATTTTCAAGTCTTATGTTCATTAAGCAAGTTCACCATTCATAAAATAGCTCCACTCACAACATGTATCAGTGATCAGAAAGAGCATAAGCTACAAGTATCATCATAAAGCATCAGAGCAAAGGACTATACAGAGCATAGTTACATTCTAAAGATTATATTCATGAAGCTCTGAATGTAAATATGCAAAGATGAAATGCAAAGATGCATGATGAAACCAAATGAAAGAAACGACACCAATTGAAAAAATCAAAGTCTATTTATAATACAAAAGTCAGAATGTTTCCCCCATCTAAAGGGGAAACACACACCGAGCTCACCTCTCAACCTAGCAAAAGTTGATTGGTCCAAAGCTTGGTGAAAAATATCAGCAAACTGATGATGAGTATCGACATGGCGAAGATCGATATCACCCCTTCTCATAGTGGTCTCGCAGAAAAGAAATGAATGAAAGCGCACATCAATGTGTTTGGTCTTAGAGTGCAGCACGAGGTTCTTAGCAATGCTAATCGCACTCGTGCTATCACAAAGCAAAGGAACGCGAGAAAAGCTCAGACCAAAATCACGCAAAGTGGCCATCATCCAGAGTAACTGGGAACAACAGCTAGCCACAGCAACATACTCAGCCTCCGTGGTAGACAGGGCGACACTAGACTGCTTACGAGAAGACCACGAAACAAGAGAAGAACCAATAAACTGGCAAGTCCCAGAAGTGGACTTGCGCTCAATGCGACAACCAGCAAAATCAGCATCGGAATAACCACAAAGGGAGAGGGTGGAGGAAGCAGAAAATACCAAATCCCAAACTCAGGAGTGAAGCATAAGTACCTCATAAGCGCTTGACCACCTGACAGTAGTGAGAGGTCCGCGGCGACGACTGAAATCGCACGCAAAGACACACGCGAACTGAATGTCCGGGTTGGGCGTCGTCAGGTACAGCAGCGACCCGATCATACTCCGGTACTCCTTCTAGTCCACTGCTTCTCCTTCCTTGTCCGCATCCAGGGCCGTCGTGGTCAACATGGGTGTTGGAAGAGGCTTGGCCTCACCCATATCGAACTTCTTCAATATGTCCTTGGTATAGTTACCCTGGTGTACGAACGTCCCTTCCCGGGATTGCTTGATTTGCAACCCGAGGAAAAACGTCAACTCGCCCATCATGCTCATCTCAAATTCCCTGCTCATAGTGTCTGCAAACTTGGCAACCAAAGCGTGAGAAGAACCACCGAAAATGATATCATCCACGTAAATCTGGACCAAGAGAGTATCGTTGCCTTGCTTGAGGAGAAAGAGCGTTTTATCCACACATGCCATTTTAAAACCCTTAGCAAGCAAAAAGGTTTTCAACCTATCATACCAGGCTCTAGGGGCTTGTTTCAAACCATACAAGCTTGTGGAGTTTAAAAACATGGTTTGGAAACTTGGGATTTTTCAAAACCGGAGGGTTGTCTCACATACACCTCCTCTTCTATGTAGCCGTTTAAGGCACTCTTGACATCCATTTGAAAAAGTTTAAACCCTTTGGATGCAGCAAAGCCAAGAGTATCCTAATCACCTCCAAACGAGCTACAGGAGCAAAAGTCTCCTCATAGTCTATCCCCTCTTCTGACTATACCCCTGGGCTACAAGTCTGGCCTTGTTTCTCACTACATGGCCATCCTCCCTTGTTTTTTTTGAAAACTCATTTTGTCCCAATTGGGTGACACTGAGGAAGAGGAACAAGAACCCAAACCCGATTTCTCTCAAAGTTTCTAAATCCTCATGGCATGGCATTGACCCAATCCAGATCCGTCAAAGCGTGTCCAACATCTCGGGGTTCAAAATCAGCAACAAATGCAGAATGACCAAAGTGAGAGATATGTTGTGACCTTGACCGAGTGACACGTTCGCCAATGCTACCGATCATCTGTTGAGGCGGGTGTTGGCGCTGGATGTGTCGTGGCGCCTCCTGAGCTGCTGTAGCCTCCCCCTCAAAAGCAGCTGGTGCCTCCTCGGGTACAAAAGGTACTGCTCGAGGTGGCGGATCCCACGGCCCCCAAGTCGAAGAAGAGGGATCAGGGCCGTGAGTCGTAGTAGAAGCCGCTCTTTGTGGCACAGCTGGTGGAGGAGGTGCTGGGTCATCCTTCCCTTCAGCACCCTCTTCCTCATCATCAAAAAGAGGTTCGCCAACCTCATGATCACCTGCACGCTCAAAACGAGAAGAAGGACAAACCATGGTCTCGTCGAAGGTGACATCGGATGTCTCCATGACTCGGTTAGTGTCAAGGTTAAGCACATGATAAGCACGAGTATGAGTGCCAAAACCCAAAAACACACCGTCAGAAGATCGAGACTCAAATTTGTCCAGGTTGCCTTTCTTAAGTATAAACAGTGGCAACCAAAACTCTAAAATAAATCACCTTGGGGGTTTTCCAAAACGCAACTCATAAGAAGTCTTTTTCAAGAAAGCTCGAGAAAAATGCAATTGGAGATGTAGCAAGCAGTGCTCATAGCTTCGGCCCAATATCGCCTAGGAGTCCTATGCTCATCGAGCATCGTCCTGGCCATCTCTACAAGGGTCCGATTCTTCCTTTCTACAACACCATTCTGAGGTGGTGTGTAGGGAGAAGAAAACTGATGCTCTAAACCAAAAGAGTTACAAAACTTCTCAAATCCGAATTCTTGAATTCGGAACCATTATCACTCCGAATTGCTCGCATTGAGTTCATAGGGAACTCATTCTGAAGATGCAAAATCAGATTGCGAGCAAAGGAGAAAGTCTCGTCTTCTCAGCTAAAAAGAAGACCCCGAATATCTCGAAAAATCGTCAACAACAACAAGCACATACCACTTTCCCCCAACTGAGCTCACCCGAGCCGGACCAACAAGGTCCATGTGCAAAAGCTCTCCAGGGCGCTTAGTCATGACCTGAGTCACTGGATGGTGGGGAGCGGCGACCATCTTCCCATGTCTACAAGAATGGCAAACAAGATCCTTCTCCATGGACAACTTGGGCAATCCTCGGATTAGGCCAAGTGAACTAAGTCTTGCAAGCAAGTCGAAGCTCAGGTGACCAGTCTCCTATGCCACTTCCAAAGATCAGAGGAGGAAGGTCCAGCCAAAAACAACGAGAAATTCCAAACGATTCCGAGAAATCCGCACGAAAGACTTTTCCAAAGGGCGAAATCCCACAAACAAGATTGCCCTGAGGATCCAAAATGCGACTGAGATTAGTTTAATGAATCTCATAGTCATCATCGAAAAGTTGCGAAACAGAAAGAAGGTTAAAATGCAAGTTAGAAACAAGAGCAACATCGCGCAACACAAAGTGCTCATTAACTCACATAGACCCACGAGACAAACCTTACCTTTGCTATTGTCGCCGAAGGTGATAAACTCCTTTCCGGCGACTGGACTAAGACTGGAGAACCACTTGGCGTTTTCGGTCATGTGCCTCGAACACCCAGAATCCACCAACCAAACGTTCTCCAATCGTTTTACCTACATCAATAAAAAGACATAGGGTGAGCATACGGTCCAACACTGGGTTAGTGAAGTAGGGAGAATACCAGTGTTGGGCCGGCTGCTCAAAAGAACGGTTAGCGAAAAACCATTCCTAGCACGCCTTGGAGGAGCGATCACCACGTAGAGGAAAACGTGGTCCGCTAAGGGAGGAGCGTCCATCGCGATACTCAAACGCGGTGGGGGAAAACGCTCACAACAAAGCCACCGCCACGGGGTCCATAGCCTACAACTGCAGGCTCCCGCCGGACGTCCTCTCCACTGCCTAGGCCTAGGAACTTGAGGTTCTGGACCTAGGCCTAACAGCACGCCTCTGAACATTCGACACATGTACATCATGGAAAGGATGGTACATGTCCGTGTTTGTTATCTCCTTTGCGCGGCGCGCCTCTCTCTTGCGCCGAAAGCAAAACTCACTCAAGTGTCCATCTCTCCCACAGTGCTCACAATGATACCTCACCACTCTCATAGGGGGTTGTTGGTACTCACGGTAATGGGTGTGGATCACTTTGCCCTTCTGTGGCATAAGCTCCTCTTGGATGGGTGGCATGGTGTCCAGCTTGTTTCTTGAGGTGGTTTGGTTTTGGAGCCCATGATGTTTCTTTGGTGGAGCTCTCGGAGGTTCAACAAAGACCCATCCTGGGTGTTAGGCTTGAGAGGCTCTTTGGGTGGAATCTTGGTAAGCTTGGGAGTAGTGGTGGAGTTGGGCTTCTCACATGGGTTAAGACCACTCGACTCTCCAATCTTGCCAAAAGATGAAACATCAACACCCGGAGCAAAACCTACACCTGGACCTCCAGCAGCTCGCTTGAATTGGGAGATCATCATCCCGAGCTGTGGCTCACCACTAGACACCCATGACAAGATGGTCCGAAGGTATGTGTTTTCCTCCTCGGTTTGCATCTTGTCATGCTTCACGTTAGCATCTCCATCTCCAAACCCTCACAAAGAACACACCTAGCACACATGTGCTACCCGAGTTGGCCTCTTCAAGAGACACAATCTTGGCATTCTTCTCTGCCAACTCAGATTGCAAGCCCGCACAGGACTTGCACGCACCCAACAGCAAAGATCTAGCCTTCAGCTCATCCACCCTCTCCTACCAACACAGCATACTTGCTTCTCAAAGTGAGAAGGTCAGTCATGTGTGTGGAGCACATCTCACACTCCTCCTCATCGGTAACAACTACGGTGGACTTGACAGATTCAAGTTCCTTCACGTATCCTACCCACTTCTGCCTAAACTCCTTGCGCTCTCTAGCTGCACGCCTAAGCAACTTATCCTGACTAAGGAGCGCGGCAGTAAGCTTCTCGACCTCAGCAGAAAGCTCGTCAGGGGTCTGAGATACCTGGGAGGTGTCGTCGTCGTAGTCGTTCCGAGGAGTGTCCTCCAGCTCGCCGTCGACCTCCTTGCCGAGGGCCATGGTGCAGAAGCCCTCGTCGTCGGCGAAGAAGCAGAGGCCGTTCAGCTTGTCCTCGATCCTCTTCTTCTTCTCGGACTCGTCGTCGCTTGAGGAAGCGGAGTCATCATCCGAGTCGTCGACGTCGCTGAGCGTGGCGAAGAAAGCACGCTGCTCAGGCTGGGCCTTCTCCAAGTACTTCATCTTGATGTACTCCTTGTCGAAGCCGCCCTTCCGCTTGTGCTTCGCGGGGACGTACTTCTCCTTGCGCTTGCCGGGGTCATACTTGTGCCCATGTTCCGCCTTGCCGAAGGTCTGCTTTTTCTTCTTCGGGCAATTGGCGATGAAGTGGTTGGGGTCGCCGCACTCGAAGCATCCCGAGCGTCCTCCTCCGCGGCGACGGTTCATGCGGTTGTTGTGGAACCGCGAGAACCGGTTGGCGAGCAATGCTAGCTCGTCATCCCCCATGAACTCCAGCTGCTCCTCTGTGACAGAAAGAGAGAAGAGAGTGCAAAGCCTCCAGAGGGGTTAGCAGAAGAGCCAGAAACCAAAGCCTTGATGGCCAGAAGGATTTTCATAAGAAGCCCTCGCCATGGCATCAATCTCACTGGACTTGAGCTTACTGAAGAGCTCGTCGCACGTGAGGTCTCATAGTTAGGCGATTCGATGATCACCTGAACCTTGGAATCCCACACCGACCGATCGAGAGTATGCAAAAGCTTCAAAGCTCTCTCATGATCATCGAAAGGCAACAACTCCTTGTTAGCCTCATCCTGTTGACAATCACCTGAAGCGAGCGAATAAACTCTCATATGCTCTCGCCAGGTATATGTCGAAAGTTCTCAGTACTCTCGCTTGTGCGACTCGTAAGACGAGGTTTTGACTTGAGTAGAGACGGGTTTTGAGAGAGGTTCCCTCATGGAAACGCATGAGGGATGCCCAAATATCCTGAGCCGTAGCGAGGTGAGAAACGCGATCAAACTCCGTCATGCTCAAACATGAGAAAAGAGCATTACGGGTTCGGCTATTGGCATCGTGATCATCGATCTGACGCTGAGTCACACGTGCAGCCAAGACCACGTAATCAGCAGAGTTGCAAATATCCCAGATGAAAGCACCCATACTCTGCAGATAGGCCGACATGCGTATCTTCTAATACACATAGTTCGTCCCATCGAAAAACGGCGGTTTGCCCACGCCGTGATCCATGTCGCCTTCTGTGGATCTGGAACCGGCTAAGGTGAAAGATCCTTAACCCGCTCCGATACCAATTGAAGGACCGAGAATGCAACAGCAAGGCGGCCTGAGGGGGGGTGAATGGGAGCTCAAAAATTTCTCTCGAAACTTTGGCCAATTGTCCCAAAATCAACCCCCAGAAGCTATGACCAAAACTGTGATGCCCACGACCCTTGCAAGAGGGTGGATGATCCCTAGGATCACAGCGAGGCACCACAAAGTGATAGCAAACGAAACGCCGAAAGTACCGACACAAGTTCAACCCTTGAAAACCGAGTCCCGAGCGTAGATTGGAGGCTACGTTGAGAAATCCCCAAATACCGATGCTAACAACTAGCAAAGATACTTAGAGATGTTTCGTGGTTAACTATAGTGCTAAACGAGAAGTCCAAAAACCAATCGGAAAAGCCGGGAGAGCAAACGCACTAAACCGGAGGCTACAGCAGGATCACGGACTGTCCGCCAGTACGGTCGCGGACTGTCTGCCCAACGGCAGACTGTCCGGGCTCAGGTGGCGGACTGTCCGCCGGCCAAAAGAGCAAAACGGTAATGCTGCTGAAGTCCCCTGGACAGTTCCTGGACTGTCCGCGAAAACCAACGGCGGATTGTCCGTCGGTCAAAGAACAGTAAGCCAGCCGAAGAACACAGCCATTGATCTGGCCAGCCCCCGACGCGCGGACTGTCCGCGCCTGGAATGGCGCACTGTCCGCCAACTCCCAGTGAGGGTGATTTCGGTCGCCCTTCACACAACTCTTCCCAAATCTGAATCAAAACTCAATCCCACGTTCCCAAATTTGGAGAAGATGATCACGAGGTAGTTAGGAGACTATCCCCAAGAAATCATCCGCTCAAATCGATTCAATCACCGGGAAATCGAAAGGGGAGGAGTATGAACGAAAAAGCGCCACAAAAACGAAATTAACCCGATCTACTTGTTCGTGAGGAGTTAGATGAATTCCTTCGGTGGAAATGATCTCCTTACTATAAAGAACAAGTTGATTCAAACGGATTTCGCAAAGACGCCGTAGAGAGGGAGATCGAGTGACGGGAAAATCGCGGAAAAATGAAGAACACGAACAAAACGCGAATCAAGTCATCGATCTGCAACAGTGTGGCTACCACACGCTACAACAGTGAGATTGCGGTCTCACTTCTTCAAAATCTCCAGTACACAGAGGTATGGTTCTCTGCGGATCTCAGCTAGCTACAGCAGGGGATTAGGAGAGCACGAAACCCTAGAAGCAAAGAGCAAATGACTGAGATAGAATGGGAGGAGGGTGTCTCCCTCTACTTATTCTAATTCCTACTATACCCCTCACTAATTACAGAGCGAACCAGCTAAAACCTAGGGTTATTCTGGACCAAGTCATGGTAGGTGGTGATCCGACGGCCACGCCCGCACAACTGGTAGCGTTGCCTCGACGCAACCTCACCGATTTCCGCCACGTGCCGCCACCGCTCTGCTTGTCCTTTTCCGGACGTCGCACCCCCGGTTTTGTGGCCCAAACCGGGAAACCAGCCTTCACAGCCAACCCCCGGTTTTGAGGCCCAAAACGAGAAACCAGCCTTCCAAGGCCTGAGTTTTGTGGCCCAAACTCAGAAAACCGCAGCACCCTGGTTTTGAGGCCCAAACCTGGAAACCGTCCTCAGCCCGAGTTTTGTGGCCCAAACTCAGAAACCATCAGCGCCTAGGTTTTGAGGCCCAAACCTGGAAACCGTCCACTCGGTGGTTTTTCTGTGGCTCAACCACCAAACCGAGCCGTAGAAGGGATGCACCGCCCGTGCACCCCGTCTACCCGCAAGTCTCCGCTTGTCGCTGTCCCAGGCTGTCAGCCACCACAGCTGATCCTCAAGCCACCGGTCCCTCAGTCCAAGCCTCACGTCCGCCCTTCGCCACTCTCTGTCCATCGGCACGGCACGTCTCTACTTGACCTTCACCTTGCCTCCGATCACTGTATCCGTGCTCAACACCTGCACAACACAAGCCAAAGAACATGCGCATTATCCCAGTTGACAATCACTCATCACTTAGAGACTCGGCATACACCCATGTATCCGCAAAAACTACGATCCGGTCTAGGGCCAAGCAAACTTACCTTAACATACATATCGGTGGAGTTCGGAAATACAACCATAATAAGCATGTCAAACCAAAATCTACTTGTTCTTAGATCAAACCATAATTTAAACAGATATCTCGAACGCACAGCATGTAACAATCAAGATTGCCAAAATAATCGATGAGATGCTTAGATCGGCTATTTTCTTTGATGTGAACGTAAAAGACTCTGTATAGCCCAAACTAAACAACTATTGGGCTAAAGCTAATTTGTCTATCTTGATTGGGCAAGATATTGTTGAAAGGAAGAACAAAACATTAAAAGCATAAACAATATCGATTACTTAAAGAATCTATTAGATCGCCAAATCTAATAGGGACGATAACTAGTCAAGATCGACTAAAGCAAGAGATTGATCAGAGTCAAGACAGTCTTACAAAAGACGAACTTAAATTGATAACTAGTGTTGGGTATTTTAAACGCACACAGAGAAATCCGCAAGCGCACGGATACCGACGTAGCTTTCACCCGAGAGTATTACAGGGTATCGATTTCCACGGGGAACGATTAAGAATGTCCAAGAAAAGAATGGTAGTGTGCTTAGAGAGAGATATAGGGTTTTCTAAGCGGGTCTATTTAATTAAAGGCTCACTATACTTTACATACTTCGGAGCAACAGTACCTTTCCGATTCTCGAAAAAGACTGGGAAAAGGGTAATCGGGAGAAGGCTGCCAAAAAGCTCTACGAAAACACCAATCCTAACATGGTGGATTATAACAATCTACAAAGTTGTCACCCCTGTAGCTACCACAACTATCTGGAGGATTGGGCGCAAACTCAGGTAAACCCTAGTCTAGACACCATGTCTACACTAACGCTTACTCTAAATTACATATGATAACTAGAGCACTCAATACAAGCGGAGATCCGGTAAATAAAATAAAGCAAGAACTGAAATTAAATAGAATACTTAAGAATAGATAATGAAGAACCTAGATGAACTTGATGAACTTGTTGTATTGTGTTCAATTAAGGAGAAGATAATCTAATCTTAGGCACATTGAACAAGATGAACTTATTGTTTATGTGTTCAATTCAATTTTAACATGAGTGATAGGATCAAAAAGATGATGAGCATTAAAGTAGCATCTTAAAAATATTTAACAGATCAGATTATTTAACCCAAGGAAAGATAATCTATGCATAATGTGTCGATCTTTTCATGATTGTGATAATCATCTTCCAAAGGTAGGATGCACAACATTTTAGCTCATTTGGTTAAGATAGTGAGATCAAGAGAGTGAAGCTAGGAATAAAGAGTAAAGAACTGAACATGTTGAGTTGATTAGGTTGGATCATGTGAGGTGCAACTTAAACATGTTTGGTTCTTATTTATGCGTAGACTAGAATTAAGGAGAAGCTTTTTAAAGTGATGGTCACATACCTTGAGATGTTACCTTTATCATTGAAGAGTGATGTGTCGAACCACCTTATGGAAGCTTCTCTTGTCTGACTGGTTGTTCTTCATGAATAGCTTGTCTTCTCTTGCTTATCTCATAGTGAGCCAGCTGAGTCTTGTCCTCAACAGATCCTTCGTATTGATCGGGGATAAGCGCTCGCAGTGGTGACCGAGATGTACTGATCAAAGTGTTGAAGCTGGATTTCTCCGTCCTCCCCTTTAAGCAGATCTAGACAACAGAATTGTGTCTCCCCCAAGTTGGCTTGTGAGGAAGGTGGATGCCCAAATTTCTTTAACAACATGTTCATGTGTTGAATTTGTAGACCTTGGTGTTGTTGAAGTCGTTCCACTTCATCCCCCAAACTAGCTCTTGTGTTAGAACACAGGATAAGTTCTCACTGCTTGTGTTTGTACTGTTTGATCTGAGGGTTCAGAGACGAGTGCCCCCAATGATGGTCTTTGTCTTCTAGTGGCCCAGCTTACACTTGTTCATCTATTTCCATGGAGTGAGTGCTTTGATTGTAGGTATTGTTTTGTGGCACTCATCTTTTGTCTTGTTCTACGGATCTCATTTCTATGTCTCCCTTGTGCAAGTTGTTGAAGTTCATGTGTCTCTTCTTCTCCAAAGTGAGTTCATCTTAGGACTTTCCCAAATTGGAATTGAATGTTTTCCTTGTGTTTGTCATTCCTTCGAACTCTTTGCTCCAGACCTGCAAAGGTTAGTGGCAAGAATAGCCGAAGGAATATTTTAACAATTATATCCCTATGCTCATTACACAAGGGCAGTGTAGCAGAAAGGTGAACACTGATCTGAAAAGTGCTTGTTTTAGGACACCAAGCTTGTCTTTTGGGAAACCTTCAGAATGAGATTTGGTGAAGTGGTTTCCCCTCCAACACCATATTAAGAGCACAACGAGATCTACAAAATTTGTGATAAACATACGCATCTACAACCACCCTTTTGATGTTTTTGTAAACAGAAAGCGTGAGGGGGTTGAAAATCTCGAGTGTGGCAATGTTAGATAGACCACTAGAATCAGGAGATCTCTCATATGAGCATGGATTTAAAGAGGTGTTTATGAGGTAGCTTCCATGCTATTTGATATCATCATCCTCGATTTCAGAGAAGAACACCGAAGGATGGGATTCATAATTTTCTAAAATGTGGGGTGTTTTCTCTAGAGAAGGTTCTGTGACAACCAAATTATTAGAAGGATTTGAAGGAATTTCAAATTTCATTGTGTGTTCCTCCTTGTGTTGGTCGGGATCGAGCTCGACTTCTTCTTCTGGGAATTTGTCAAAAGTGCTAGTGTAAGGAGTGCTTTCAAGGATTTTCTCTAGGATGTCTCTTCCTTCACTAACAAGTTTATGTGGGAATGATCCTCTAGAAGCTAAATCGAGAAGTAGAGCAGCTTCCTTGTTAAGACCACGATAGAAGTGATAGTGTAGCACATGGTCTGGCAAGGAAAGGTTTGGGCTAGAATTGGTAAGGTGTTTGAACCTAGCCCAAGCTGCTCCTAGCGTTTCCTTCTCTTTTTGTTTAAAGGTAAGAACTTCGATTCTAAGATCAGTGATTCGAAAAATACGAAAGAAAATAAGACAAAAGTTGTCCCGAAGTTCATCCCAATTTCCATTTGTGCCCCTTACGGAATGATCATACCATTTTCTCGCTCTTCCCAAAAGGGAGAACGGGAATAGTTTCCATTTAATGGTCTTTTGTGTCATGCCAGTGATAGTTTGACAAGAACACAATTGCTCAAATTCCCTAAGGTGTGTGTATGGATCTTGGTCTGCTAACCCAGAGAAGGATTTCTCCCGAACCATGGCTATAAGAGCAGGGCGAAGCTCATAGCCATCTGTAAGAATTGGGTGTGATGATGGTGGAGTCTCCAACAAGTCGCCCTTTGGAGTAAAGAATTTAAAGATAGGAGTTAAGACCATGTGGTAAGAAGTGTGGTGGTGAAGTAAAGGTAGTGGTAAAAGGAAAAGGTGGTAAAAGAAAAGAAACACGGACGATCCTGGTTCGATTCTAGAACAGCTACCGTTCCCCGGCAACGACGCCAGAAAGCTTGTTGGGTATTTTAAACGCAAACAGGGAAATCTGCAAGTGCACGGATACCGATGTAGCTTTCACCCGAGAGTATTCCAGGGTATCAATTTCCATGGGGAACGTGAAGTGTACTAGAAGAATTAAGAACGTCCAAGAAAAGAATGGTAGTGTGGTTAGAGAGAGATATAGGGTTTTCTAAGCGGGTCTATTTAATTAAAGACTCACTATACTTTACTTACTTTGGAGCAACAGTACCTTTCCGATTCTCGAAAAAGACTGGGAAAAGGGTAATCGGGAGAAGGCTACCAAAAAGCTCTACGAAAACACCAATCCTAACGTGGTGGATTATAACAATCTACTAAGTTGTCACCCCTGTAGCTACCACAACTATCCGGAGGATTGGGCGCAAACTCAGGTAAACCCTAGTCTAGACACCATGTCTACACTAACGCTTACTACTCTAATTACATATGATAACTAGAGAACTCAATCCGAGCGGAGATCCAGTAAATAAAATAAAGCAAGAACTGAAATTAAATAGAATACTTAAGAATAGATAATGAAGAACCTGAAGATTACTTGAAGACGAACTAGATGTTGCACCAATACAATGTCGAGGAAGATCCGACAGATCCGGCTCCTCCTCAGCTCTCTCCTTCTCCTCTCTCTAATTACAACTAGATGAGCTAGACAACTAGAACTAGATCTAATTCTAGATGAACTAGAAGAGATTCATCTAGAGGGACCTCTACTTCTAATTGAAACCCTAGTTTCTGATGTGGAGATGCATAATGAAGATGGAGATGCCTGGAGAGGGGGGTTTGGGTCTGGTTTTATAGCCCGGAGCGTGGAACATGAGCCCTTGGATCAAACCGACTTCAGGGACGGTGGAGATGCATCCTAGGAGGCGGTGGAAGAATGTTCGAGAAGGCAGAGGCAAAATGGCCTCCGTGGCCGACCGGTCGGTCATGGGGTGGGACCGATCGGTCTGGCCCAGTGGGCCCACGTGGCGGGCTGCCTCATGGTGTCTTCTGGTGTCTTCTAGATCCTTCTTTTGTAGGTTTCGTTGCGAAATTAATATCTTTTCATCCGGGACTCCGAATATAGCAAATGATATGTCCGTTTCGATCGTCTCGACAAGCTCTTCGCAATGGTGTACTCCAATTCATCACTTGAGATACTTTTATATGGTGAAATATTGATGTCCTACAAAACATGTGAGAGCACCAAAACTCGTGGAACTTGTTAGTTTCAAACCCTACAACTATGCTTTGTAATTCATTTAGTGTCATTTCATGCAATAGTTGATGGTTAATTATGAGCATTAGTGAGCGTCAACAACTAGTCCATGTCATAGTTAACAAGAGTTTGGTCGATGTCAAATGCAACCTTATTGAACTATAACACGAGCCATTGGTGAAACTTACAAGCAAACCGGAGGTCGGTCTTAGCCGATGCAGCCCTGCCTGATTGAAGGTTCCGCCGAGTTCTACCTTACTCCTACTCCTAGGGTTTTGGCCGATGGTCGAAGTATTGATTGATTGGATTGATGTCTTTACAAAAATCGAGTTTCTAGCTATTTATAACCCGGTAAACTCCTATCCTAACAAGACTAGGACACATATAAATAAAAGACGACCCGGACTTGAACTCCTTTGGCTGAGCCCGACACGTCTTCAAAGCCCATTAAGCTTGGTCCATATGAAATCTTCTGGTCATGTCTAAGCTTCTTTTACTTTTTTGGCCAATTTTTCTTTTAATAAATCAGCTGTTTGTGCTTACAAAAATGAAAACCCCTTTCGATCCAAAATCTGGTGTAAACACATGCCCCCAATTTTGGGATGAAATTCATTTCATTCCAGAATTGCCATTATTTTTCTTTTAACCGATCAACTGATTTTTGGCACCTCAATCAAACAGTCACGTATTTCGAAGATCCTCCATCAAACAGTATCTTGATGATCAATATGAAATGACTACACTATCCTCGGGAACCGCATCATGTTTTAACACCTTACTCGAGTACTCTATGCACAAAGTACGAACCGACGTCCTTTTGCCTTTAGAGACCCAATTTGCTAATATAAATTCCAACTCCGCCTTCAGCTCTCATCATATTCAGAACGCAACCACTACCGGCTTCATCTTCTATCCAAAAGAAAACCCTCTTTCTCCATCCAAGAAAAACCCTTCTTCTTCCCTTTTGATGGCAAATCCCAACCATGCCAAACGTCCCGCAGAAGAGGAAGTGAACTCCTATCGCCTCCCTCAGCGTCGCGCTAGGTAGGTTTCCTCTTTGTTTTAGTCGATCCTAGTATTTTCTCATCAGCTTTCTGAATCCGATCTGACTTTACTTTACATGTAGGACCGATGCCGGCCCCTCTAATGCTGCTGCCACTTTGGGGCCTCCTCCAGGAATGGAGTCAGTATCAGAGACTCCCTCCTCCAGGAGTTCAGAGTCGACGGCTGCCCGTCAGTATCGTCAAATGACAGAAATGCGGAACCTCCATTCTAAGGCCACCATCAGAAATTGTTTACTCGAAGATAATATCGCACAGCTTCAGAAGGTGCTGAAAGAAGCAGAGGCTTAAGCCTCTCAGGCAGCTCAACAACGTGTTGAATCTGACGCACGTATTGCCGGTAACTCTTCTTTTATGAAGAACTCCCTTCTATGAAAAGCTTTTACTTACAATCTTTACTGCGTTCTTTGATGCTTATCATTCTGTCCATCCTTTAGATCTGACCGTGCATCTGGAAGCCCTCCAAGACGTAGGGAACGAAGCTGCCGCCTCTGTGAACGCCGCTGGAAACAGCGTCGTCGAGAGGGTGAACAACATCCCCACAAGGGTGCACGAAGTTGCCCTCCATGGTGTCCGCTATGGTGCCGCCATGGCACTCGGAGCTGCCCAGGCCTATACCGGCAACGACCTGGGTGATCTCGAGATCACCCTGGAAATTAGTCACGCCATGGAGGTGAACTTCGATGGCGTTGATGGAGTAGCCAAGGAGATAGCAGACATCGTCCCTTCTGCGTTCATAGCAGATAAAGTCTTCGAGTAGTTTGCAAGATCAATCTCCTTGTACTGTGAATATAATGAAATCTTCTGTTTCCATGTGATTCATCTGAGATCAAACCTATCGAGGTCTTTGAATTCCAAATTTCATAATTTTAGGTTTTTTGTACTAAAGGCGATGCCTCCTTTGCATCGACTATTATCTTGTAGCAAGAATCGATATATTGCATATCGACTATATTTTTGGTCTGAAGGCGATATTGTTATATCGACTATCAATTAATCTGATAAGTCACAATAGATCCACCCAAATACTAGGATAGTATTTCTTAAAATATTTCCCATTGGCTGCTCTGCAGTATTCAATTACTTCCAAAGTTTCATAGAAATAAGCATTGCCAGGAGCACACTTTGTAATACGATAAGGCCCCTCCCAATTTGGTGACCATTTGCCATACTTGTTATCCTTGGTTCCAATTGGCAAGATGACTTTCCAAACCAGGTCTCCTTCATTGAATTTCTTCTCTCCGACCTTCCGATCGTAATATTTAGCGACTCTTCGTTTCTGAGCTTCGATATTTTCCAATGCTTTTAACCGATGAAAATTTAAATCATCAAGGTGTTTACACTCAAAAGTGTGATAAGAAAAAAATAAGGTTAGGAGGTATATTTGGCTCATAGTTTTGAAGAAGAATTTACTTTCTAATACTTTTATCTGGAGGTCGAATGCTCTAGGTAAGAAGAGCTTGCTTGTTTGATGCTTTCCGACCAGGTGTGCTGGTCAGAAATTCTAGAATAATGATGAATGAACCGATTCAAGGATCTTTATTATGCATGGTTTGAAGATCTATTGACCGGTGAGATCAATTTGGGCTGATATCTATAAAAGCCCATTGAGCCCGTTTAGTCGATTCAAAGATCGTCGAGATCAGGTTTACCTTGTTTAGTCCAGATTGGACTCTTAGATTCCATGTTTTGATGGAGTCCGGATAGGAAACTTGGAGATCGTATTTGGAGATGTTTCCTATTGGGATAAGACCAACCCCCTTTATATATATGAGAGGATCATGGCCGATTGAGGCATCCAACCCTAATCGATCAAAATCAATCTACTATCCCTTTTATCCCTCTTCCTCTCTCTATCTTGCTGTTCGGCGCGTCTCCCGGCGAGGCTCGACAGCGTTCTAGGCGGCCTTGCTGGTCCTAGGACAACCTCTACATGCTTCTCCCCGACGGGTCTTCCCGGGAGAAGTTCTAGAGTTATCAACATAGGGATCCGTAACCCTAAATCGGCCTGAACCGTTCGCTAGATCAGTTCTCATAGGTTTAGTCGAGTTCCCTGCTGTATCAGGTTGATCTGCAACCTCTTCAGGCGTGCTAGCCCTGCTGGTGTGTGATTCGGATCACTTCCAACGTCAACACAAGGTTATCCATCATAAGATGCTTATACTCATCGGCTTTTAAATTATTCTGCTGTGATACTCTTCTGGATCAAATATTAATTTCCTAAGGTAACACAGCTTCATGTCCATAAACCAATTCATAAGGTGAACATTTGGTCACACCATGACAGGCCATCCTATAAGACCATAACGTTTCGCTGAGTATTGAATGTCACTTCTTTTGATGTTCTCTAACCTTTTTCTTAATAATCTTGATAAAAATCTGGTTAGAGGCCTCAGCTTCTCCATTGGCTTGGGCATAATATGGAGATGAATTAATCAATTTGAAACCCGTGTTGGTAGCAAAATTCTCAAACTCTTTTAGTAGTAATGGTTTGAGGAACACCAAACCTGTAGATGATATGTTCTCTGATAAACTCAATCACAGCAGCCAATGAAGCTTCTTTTAAAGGAATAGCTTCAACCCACTTGGTGAAGTAATCAGTTGCTACCAACACAAACACGAACTGAAAAGAAGGGCTTATTGCAAATACCATAATTCTTTCTCTCATGCCACTAATGATTGCAATGTTTTTCGTCGACAGGTCCAATCGGCCCTTAATGAAGGATGATTGAGTCTTACCGAGATGCAGATCAGTACTACTCCTTTCCCGGTCCATATGGTGGAAGCAGGAAACCCTGCTCTTCTGATTCGTCCAGAGTAGGCCGATACGACCAAAGGCAAGAATGTCATTATCGGTGAGTCACGGGTCGCACCGAACGCTGAAGGTGATTCAGGGCGCAAGGTGGTGCTCGAAAAGGGTGATGATGGCAAGAGCAAGCTCACAATCACCGTAGGGTCAGCACGACACCTATATAAGCAAAGGTATTTTGAGACTAGGGCAACACAGCAAAGGCCGACCAGGTCGAGTTCTCAAGCTGACCAGTCTGGTTCTTCTTCAGAGCAGCC
Source organism: Coix lacryma-jobi var. lacryma-jobi (assembly GCA_009763385.1). Lineage (NCBI taxonomy): Eukaryota > Viridiplantae > Streptophyta > Magnoliopsida > Poales > Poaceae > Coix > Coix lacryma-jobi. The sequence goes on along the minus strand of CM019831.1, from coordinate 58,689,364 downwards.
AAATCGAAAGACCGACCAAGTCAGACCAACTTCTTCTGGTCCGGTTAAGACAGACAAGCCAACTGCTACAGTCAGTTTAAGTGCTATTGATTCTGCACCGTCCGGAGGTCGCGTTTTACGCACATTTGTCCCGCAAAAGCCCAAAGTCGGCACTTGGAAGACTAATGCAGAAAAGAGCAAAGGGAAGGTTGTTAGAGAACCATGCACCTTCGATAAGCTCATGGCCAAGTACAAACAACAAAAGGCCGATTCTCATAATTGGCCATTAATAAAAAGAGAATCTACTCCTCCGAAGCGCGAGGGTGAGAGGTCTAAGCAGCTGGTGGTGACCCAAGCAGCATCTCCAGCACCAAGGACCGTTCCTTATAGACCTCAGTGGGCTCCTCATATTTCACCACCGCTGCAATCGGGTCCTCAAGGAGTGTGGGTACCTTACCCTATGTCGGCACATATGTACTATCAACCAGGATGGGGAACGTCCATTAACCAACCTACGAGGATCTTAGTTTTCGATCGGCTGGGTGATCGGCCAAGCTCCAGTAACGTAAGTCAGAATCAGCTGATCACATCAAGAACCTTGACCGCCCAGGAGACAGGGAAGACACAAGCATGACAAATCTATGTGCCCAAAAAGGTGCAAGTTATTCCTACTGTCTCCCCGACTACACTAGATCCTGTACCTATAATTACAATCGGGTCTATGGAGGTTCCCAGTGTTAGTGGGGCCGAGCAATGGTTAAAGAGACTCAAGATGCTTCAGTTGAGGTAGAAGTAGAAAAGCCTGTTGAGCGTGATCCCAAATACATGCAACCTAGATGGTGTCCTCTTGGTTTGAGTAAAACTCAACGAAGGAAGCTGCAAAGGGCTCGTTGCAACAAGAAAAGACAGGAGTAGCTCGACAAAATGAGGGAGGATATATTTAACTCATCGCATCCCATTTTCCCTCAGGGCAAGCGAGGGGGCGAAGAGCCGGCCTGTAATCAAAAGCCGACTTTGACGATTGTAGAACTAAACAGGTCAGATCCTGAGCCGACCAGTTTGAATGCCGAATCTACTAAGGTAGCTTCGGGACCAATCAGGTCGAATCCCAATCCGACCACTTCAGATCAGGCGCCGACCAGTTTAGAGGTCGAGAAGGCCAAGTCAACTACTACTGAATTGCGAGTTGAACCGACCAGACCAGGTTCTGGGTCTGAATCAGTTCATGATATTCTGATGGGATCTGATGCATGTCCTAGTGATCCTGTTTCCTCCACTATTGTTGCGACCAGCGGAAAATTACTTGAGGAACAGGATAAGGAGATGGTGGATTACGAACCTTCCCCGGAAAGGGCGGAGGTCAATGTGGTTTACTTATCGGCCGATTACTACGTGGCTGGAGATGATTCGACAGCAGCAGAGTTCAACTTCGCTACGCAGACGGCTTTGTTCCAGAAACCAGCGGATTCTGTCAATCATCTTAAGCCGTTGCATGTAAAAGGCCATATCAATGGCACACTGATTCACAAGATGCTGGTCGACAGCGGGGTGATTGTAAATTTGATGCCATACTCGCTTTATCAAAAGCTTGGTGGTACTGATGAAGAGCTGATCAAGACCAACATGACTATCACCGGAGTCGAAGGAGGAGATCCTATTCCAGCCAAAGGAGTTGCGTCCATGAAACTTACCATCGGGAGTAAGACTTTGGCTACTGCTTTCTTCGTTGCCGACATACAAGGTAGCTACAACCTTATACTTGGGTGTGACTGGATTCATGCTAATCGGTGCATTCCTTCTAGCCTGCATCAGTTTCTCATTCAATGGGTGAGGGACGATGTTGAAGTAGTGCACTCAGATTCGTCGGCCTATGTAGCTACGACCGATGCTCCTTTGCTTAGGGGGCATGATACTATTGCTTGTTTATCTGGTCGGGACCTTTCTCATCTCCAATTTGTTAGTGTTACTAGGGAAGGCTTTGTACCAGTGTCTTTAAAGCCGATTGACAATCGGTTCAACATTATCATGTAATTTAATGGATGCTAATGTTGATTGGTTAAAACATCATGTTGAACAATATCGAACTTGTAAGACCGATGCTTGTGAAGCTATTGATGACTTTGATGAGCTCAATAAGTTGGGCCAAGGCTTCATGTCGGTCGACCCTTTGGAACAAGTTGACATCAGGGATGGTTTTGTGCCTAGACCGACTTTTGTGAATCAGAATCTTGAAGCCGATTATAAATTAGAATTAATTGCGCTTTTGAAGGAATATGTTGATTGTTTTGCATAGAATTATACGGAGATGCCTGGATTAAGCCGAAAACTCATTGAGCATCAGCTTCCTATTAAGCCTGGGTTTAGGCCTTTCAAGCAACATCCTCGCCGTTTTAATTCTACAATATATGACCGGATTAAAGAGGAAATTAATCGGTTATTACAAGCGGGGTTTATCCAGCCATGCAGGTATGCGGAGTGGTCTCTAATATCGTACCTGTGGAGAAGAAAGACACTGGGAAAATCAGGGTATGCATTGATTTTAGAGATTTAAATAGAGCCACTCCCAAAGATGAGTATCCTATGCCTATAGCCGATATGTTGATCAATGACGCTTCAGGACATCAGGTTGTTAGTTTTCTTGATGGCAACGCTGGTTATAATCAGATATTTATGGCCGAAGAAGATATGTCCAAAATGGCCTTTATTTGTCCTGGGTTTGTTGGTCTCTTTGAATGGGTTGTGATGACATTTGGTTTGAAGAACGCAGGCGCTACCTATCAATGTGCTATGAATCTGATCTTTCATGATTTGATTGGCATAATTATGGAAGTATATATTGACGACATTGTGATTAAATCGGCTGCTTATACGTCTCATCTAGTCGATTTGCGTCTGGCATTTGAAAGAATGTGTCGTTACGGTTTGAAGATGAACCCACTAAAATGTGCTTTTGGTGTATCGACTGGAAAGTTTTTAGGGTTTATTATCCATGATACAGGCATAGAGATTGATCCTAAGAGGATAGAGAAGATCAAGAAAGTTCAAGCGTCTACATGCAAAAAGGACTTGCAGAAGTTCTTAGGGAAAGTGAACTACTTGAGGAGATTTATTGCAAACTTGTCTCAAAAAATTATTCCTTTTACCCCCATTTTAAAATTGAAGAATGAATCTGAATTCGCTTGGGGGGCGGAGCAACAAGAGGCATTTGAAAAGATAAAGGAATATTTATCATCCCCACCAGTCCTTCGAGCGCCTAAGACAGGAGTCTCTTTCAGATTATATATCGCCGCCGAAGAAAAGGTCGTTGGAGCTGTCTTGAGACAAGAAGATGGAGGTAAAGAATATGTGATCGCTTATATTGGTCGTCGTCTTCTTGATCCTGAGACAAGGTACGCCCATATTGAGAAACTATGCTTATCCTTGTACTATGCTTGTGCTAAAATGAGACACTATTTATTGTCTAGTACATGTGTTGTTGCATGCCAGGCCGATGTAATTAAGCACATGTTATATCGGCCAATCCTTAGAGGGAGGATCGGCAAGTGGGCGTATGCAATGATTGAATACGACTTGACTTATGAACCATTAAAAACGTTAAAGGGTCAAGTTCTTGCTAATTTGTTTATTGAGCATAGTATTAATTTAGAAGATGAGATCAGTTATTTTACTTTGACTCTGTTGGTAGTTCTTAACTTCACTAAAGATAGAGCTAGGCAACTATCCCTGGTAACGGCCCAGAAATGCTTGTTGACACTTGCTAACGTCGTTACTAGGAGTAGACTATGGAATCTATCCCTGGCAACGACGCCAGAAATGCTTGTAGCAAGTCCAGTCACTATACCTAGAGGAGTGAAGTTAAAGCAGCTATCTACTAATGTCAAATGGGGTTGTCAATCCCGACACTAGTAGGAGCTAGCTAGAGAGATTGCAATCTACCTAGAGGAGATTCTGCAAGCGCACAGAACTATCGTAGTAGCACTTCGCCAGGGAGTACCAGGTGTCGATTTATTTGATCCCAAAGGAAGGCTAGGGTGGTGTATGAGTCAAGTCAAGGAGGGGATGAGAGTCGAAGAATAGGAAAGGGAAAAGGAGAGAAGAGAAGAGAGGAGATGAAAGGCTAGAAAGAATTTATGAGTGGATAGGTAAGGATGAAATGAATGGTTAAGGTAAGGTGGATAGACAGGTGTAACACCTCTGGTGTTTAGCATGTAATTAACTTGACATATCATCATTATCATTTTTAAGCATCTTGATTATGATTGCATGTGTGTCATTTTATGTGAAGTACTTCTATTGCAAAAACCCTAATTAGCCCACTTCTCTCTACTAGGGCAAATTGGTAATTTCATCTCTGTGATTAGCTTTGTGTAATTCTGGTTCAGTTGGATGTCTTGAAGTTTTGTTGTGTTGGCCAAAGTTCAAAAATCAGATTTTGATTTCAAATCTTTTTGCAAAACCCTGATTTCCAAATCCTGGATTTCATCCCTCTTGTTGTGATTCAAAAATTATTCAAAATTTGGGATTGGTCCAAAAGGCAAAGTTGAAGATCTGTCAAAGATAAACAACTTTGGTATTTACAAATTTCAAGTTGCAGTACAAAGTTTTGAGTTATTTCAAATTCAATCAAACTCCAGTTTTTGTCCCCTTTTCAGTTTTCAAAATGAGTTCAAAAACTAATGAGTTTCTGGAAAAGTGTATAATAGCAAAGTTGTAGGTTTTGATAAAAGGAACAACTTTCATGTTTACAGATTTTCAAGTTTCAGTTTGAAATCCAGAGTAAATTTGATTTGAATCAAGTTTGAAAAAGTGTCCCCTTTACTGTTTTCAAATATTGTTCAAAAACTATTTGGAATTTGAAAATGTTCATATTGACAAAGTTGTAGATCTCGTTTTTCTGAGCAACTTTGATGTTTTGAGTTTTTGTCGCACAGTTCAAATTTTGGATGTAATTTGCAAATTTCAGAAACTAGCCAAAAGTCAAACCCTACACCCTACCCTGTTCATCTTCTCCGGTAGGGGGGGGGACCCGGCCATGGCGCCCCGCCGGCGCCGCGTGCACCACGCGCCTGGCAACCGCACGCCCGCCCCCGACCTGTCGCCCTCAACCGCGACATCATCCCGCTCCCGCACGCGCCAAAGTTGACCCGTGCGCCGTCCCCTACAGCTCCCAGATCGTCGCCGCCGCGTGGCTATCGCCGGCGAGCTCGCGCTCGGCCCCTGCGTACCTCTCACGTCCTTGCTCCATCATGGATCGGTAGCACGCGCCGCGGGCAACCTCATCCACACCCCCGCGCGCTCTCTAGCGGTCCCTGGCCGCGGCTATATAAGGCCCGCCGGTGGCCGGAGTTCCTCACTCACCTCCGCCACCGTGGCCAGCCCACTCCAGAGCTCCCGCCGCTCAACCAACTAGCTCAACAGCTCCGCCTTGAGCCCGTGCAGCTTCCCCACTCCTCAATTTGGTCTCTACCGTCCCTGTTTGCCCGGCGTAACTCGCCATTCCCATCTCCGGCGAGAATCCCGTCGAGGTCGGGATCGTGAAATACTCCCTCTCCGGCCTTGATCATCTCCCTCCGACCCCCGCATCACCTTCCTTACTCCTTTGCGCCTTTGACTGACCCCTTGCGGTCGCTTGTGTCGCGCAGGACCGCCGGAGTGCCGGTCGCCGCCGTAAAGCTTCCGCCGAGCTCCGTCGACCACCTCCCTCCGTTCATCCCCTTCCCTCGCCGAGCCGCTTAATCGACTCACGGTGAGCTCCTGAAGCCTCCCATCTCCTCGGTTTCGCCTGAGACGCCTCGTCGTGGCCGGCGTAGCAGCGCCGCCGCCGTCGGTGGTCGCCGGCGAACGGAGGAGAAGAACAGTGCTCTTTTTCTATTTTCTCATGCATGTGAATAGTGTTCAGATTTCATCTTTTTGTGTGATTTTCTGTGTTGATCCATAAATTCTGAAATTTTTGTGGTAGACTCTTTATGCTCTGAAGTATTTTATAAAAATATAAAACTTGACTTTTCTGCAAAAATTTGAAAATGAAAAATCTCCCTTTTAATTAATAAATGATGGTTTTGGATTTTTAGAAAAAGATTTATAACTCCAAAATTTATGAGATCACTTTTTGTGAGCTAGTTATGCCATGACAAGTCTCTGGTGAAATTTTGAAGTCATTTGGAACAAGTTGATTTTTGAGCTTTATTTTAATTAAGGAATAGTGCCTTTTGTTAATTAAATGTCTAGATTTAATTGAGCACCTTAATGACCTCCAAAAATTATGAAATTTGTTTTGCCATATACTTGTACCCTAATGAACTTGTGTGATTAATTTGGTAATTTTTGGAGCACCTTCATAAAATGACCTTTTTAAATAATTAGGAAAAATAGAAAAGGTGATTAGGGTTAGCATGAATGCCCTGTGATGTGTCTTTCAGGATTTCTTGATGTTCATAGACCCCTACCCTTTGGTCTATGATGTTGTGATGCTATGTTTGGTTGATGCTTAGGATAGTTATGATAAAGTCTAGTGTAATCGATTTTGCTTAAGGAAGAAATGGTTACCTTTTATGCTCAACCTAGATTTCGTTGATGCCTTGCCTTAGAGTAATCTAGATGCAGTGGAATTGTCTTGCACCTTAAGTCCATATCATCGTTCTCATGAGCATTCATCATTGCATCCGTATAGTTGACGAAGAAGGCCCTGAAGTCGAGGTAGCCACCGAAGGATCTGTCCCCGAGGCAACCCCGATCTCCGACACCTATACCTACCCCGACTCTGCTCTTTTTGCCGTCCAAGGCAAGCCCCGGTGCATTTAACCCTACCTTGCTTTTATAAATGTTTTCTTTAAATGTTTTGAATTAAATTATTGCATTAGGTTGATAGGAGTTGAGTGGAATCCTATCTGATGCATTATCTACCTTGACCAATGATACACCCGATACCTGTTTTTCAAGAACTATTTGCAAAATGCTTAGCAATGCTATATGATAGGTTTGCAATAAAAATGCCAATTTCAAAAGTGTGATCACTTTAAGAATATTTATGGGAATTTCTGGTTTCCTCCCACTATTGGCTAAGTATCTGATCCGTACCTAGTCAATGGGAAGGAGAGGTTGTCCTTGCGTACGGTGCCGTCATGTTGTAGTCCGGGACTCAACAGTTGACACCGACCGGGACAGGGTTGAAAAACTGACAGGACCTGTACTCTTGGGTTAGAGTCCCGAGGTGCTTGTCGCTGGCTGGAAAATTTAGGGACCACCTGTATGGGGGCCTGATTGACTAAGACTTGCAACTATTCACATACTACGGAAAGCTTCGGCTCCGAGGAATCCTTTATTGGACCGACAACCGCGCACTGGGAGTGGAGAGATGGCGGAGGTAGCATGTACCCACGTGGGTTAGAGTCCCGGATTGGAGTGGTGTACTGTACTTCCGGGTGGCGTAGGACCGGGCCCAATCTTGGAGGAATCGTGGTAGACGAGTTGGCATATGCAAGCTTGGGTGCTACATATGCAGTGTGGATAGGGACCCTCAGCTGAGTATTATTTATCCGGATTAACGCTGCTCCTCGGTTATGGAGACTTAGTCACTGACTGTCAGCAGGGAGTGGTTCTCAACTAGGTCTGTTTGGAAAGTAAAATGAATCAAGGATTATGATGGAACAAGGAATACCGAATCTTTCAAAATTAAAATAAGGTTTACCAAAAATGCTTTTCTGCAAAATACTTGAACTCGCTTAAGCCTTACCTTGACTACCCTAAGCCTGCATTCCTGAGTCTTCTCCCTTTTCTTTAGTCGGGTAAGTCTTGTTGAGTACCTTTGTACTCAGGGTTCTTTTACCCATGTTGCAGGTATGGCAGATTCCTCTGTATGCCTTGGACCCTGCTGTGTGACTGTTGTTCAGGAAGAGGCCGATGAGGCCGATGAGTGATTATTCACCCTCGGGCTGGGGATGTATCTTTATCTTTTGGTTGTTGTCATCTGCTACCCTGCCAACTCTATTTGAACTATGGTCTGTAATAACTTCACTTTAAGTTTATGTTGAACACTGGTTTGTAAAACTATTGTTATTTAAGTCTTCCGCTATTTACTCCGATGTTATTTGTCAAAATGTTCAAGAGATTGTAACTGAATTGTGAGATGATCCTGCGGACATCGGGCACTGATGTAGCCCAGTGGCGAACCCGGTCTTAATCTCTTGGCTGTACGGATCGACTGTCAGTGGTTGATAGTGATCAGTGGGCCATGGGATTAGGGTCGTTACGTCACAGAGTGGTATCGGAGCATCTCACTACGACGTTGCAATCTTTTTGCGAAAACTTCAAAAGGTTTTTTAAGTCCAAAACTAAACTTGACTATTTTGAGTCCAAATTGCTTCTCTCATCTCATCTTGTCTTTGGCAACTAGTAGCAAGACAACTTGTATAAGCCCTATGTACTTTACTTTAATAGTTGCATTGCCTTGTTCCGTAGGGACGAATCATGCATCATGTCATAATCACTTAAGATAATAATTTCCTCTCTAAGTCGGTTGGGTTAGTATGCCTTTACCTTTTTCTTGCTAGCCTTTCTCACCTATAACCTCTTGTCCAGATATGGTCATCCTCAAGCGGACTGCTCGCAAGTCGACTGGACCGCATGGTGTGCCGCGTCACCAGCTGGCGCCACGCACCGGAGAAGAGACTGGAGAATCCTCCAACGGACGTCGTTTTCCCCGCCGCAACCGCAAGCAGCTGAAGGAGGAGATCAAGAATCTAAAGGCTGAGATGGAGAACATGGAGCATGACTTCTATCTTTCCCGCATGGAGTTTTATGAGGCACGAGCTTCCCTGGAGCAGGCCAATCGGAACACGGTTCGCGCTATCGAGCAGCGCAATGATGCTTGGACCCGCGAAGATGTTACCAGATCCCAGTTCCATGGACTGCAGCAGTACACTGCCCAGATCGAGCAGTACAATGATATACTTCATGAGGAGGTACATCAGCTGTACAACCAACTTCACCCCGTGGCTCCACCTGTTGCTGAGGATCCAGAAGATGGAGTCGTGGAGGAACCTGAAGTAGAACATGAGCCAGTCCAGAATGTAGAAGTGGAACCTGCTGAAGATGTTCACGTTGAGGATGAAGATGAGGAGGAAGAGCCTGAGCTCATCATCGAAGATGAAGATGACGATGAAGAGATGATCATCATCGATGACGACTAGATTCGTTGTGTCTGTACCATCCGCTCACCTAAAGCCTTAAGTCTAGGTTTGGGGCGTTAGTTGGTCTTCTGTCTAGTCGAGTCTGTATCGCGTCTTGTACCTTTCCTTTGTCAGTTAGTGGTTATCTATCGAACTTCTGTATCAGTTAACTACCCTTGCATCAATGAATCTTATCAGTCAGTTTCGTTCAAAAAGTAATCTTTGGATGCTAAGTTCCCAAATTCTTAACAGATGTCTGTGAACACCCGCACTGGAGCCGGAAGTTCCGGAGGTGCCAACCTTCCAAACCCTCCACCAGTTCCTGCTACCCTGGCAGATGCCATTGCAGCCTTGGCCGCCGCTGCCAACCTAATGGCTCAGAACCAAGGACAGCAGAATGTTGGTCACCGTGGTCGTCACAATCAAGAAACCACCTATGTGGAGTTCACTGAAACCCGTCCACCGGTTTTCACCAGAGCCGATGAACCCCTCGAAGCTGATGATTGGCTCCGCACCATGGAGCAGAAGTTTGGTCTCATCCGATGCACTGAAATCCAGAAGCCCCGGTTTGCTTCTCAGCAGCTTCGTGGTCCAGCAAGTGCTTGGTATGCCAACCTCTTGGCTGCCCAGCCTGAAGGTCACCAGCTGACCTGGGGAGAGTTCCGCACCGCTTTCCGTGCACACCACATCCCATCAGGTCTGATGAAGATGAAGCTTGATCAGTTCCTAGCCCTGCAACAGAAAGATTCCACCGTTATGCAGTACGTGGGACAGTTCAACCACCTGAGCCAGTATGCCTCCGACTATGTCAACACGGATGAGAAGAAGAGAGATTGTTTTCTCAGGGGTCTGCACCCTAAGATTCGCAGAGGTCTATCCAACAACCTCAACGGATCTTATCATGATGTCGTTGACCGTGCTGTCGCTTTCGAGGAAAGTAACCGTCAGTATCAAGAGGAGAAGAAGAAGAAGAAGGCTGGGTCTAGCAGCTTCTCCAGCAACCATAAGCGCCCAAGAATCATCTACCACCCCAGCCACCACCAAAACCGTGCACCATACCCCCATCAGCAAGTGGTCGTTCGTACCGCGGCCACCACCCATAATGCCAACCAGCAAAGTGCCACTCAGCCGAACGCCCCAGGTGTTCGTGTCACCACCCCTCAAACAGCTTACAACCATCCATGCTACAACTGTGGCCAAGTGGGTCACTGGTCTCGCGAGTGCCCAAAACCAAAGAAGAATACCCAGCATGCACAGAAAGGCCCTGGAGGATCACAGCAGCAACACCGTGCACCGCAGCAGCACGTCCAGAAGGGCAAGTTTGTCAAGAAGCACGGGCAAGTCTACTTCACCACCGTCAGTAACATCCCAGAAGGAGAGCCCGTCATGCTCGGTAGGTTCCCTGTTGCCAATCATCCTGCAGTCGTCTTGTTCGATTCTGGTGCATCGCATTCCTTCATCAGTCGCACTTTTGTCATCAAGCATGAGTTACCCATGGGGGAGTTAAAAGAAAGTTTTTGCATACTTTCGCCTGGAGGGCGGATAAATACTAAGGAAGTGGTCCGCAGTATACCAGTAATGTTGGGGGAACATGTCTTTCCTACCACCATGATAGTACTGCGCAATCAAGAGATAGATGTCATCTTAGGCATGAATTGGATGTGTCAGTATAAAGCCATGATAGACATCTTGAATAGAGTTGTGAGAGTGGATATTCCTAACAGCACCTCCAAACTCCTTCTCCAACTTCCTATGCCTCAAAAACCAGCAACCACCCAGTTGAATACCGCCTGTGTTCCGGAAGTCAGGGACATTCCCGTGGTCTGTGAGTTCCCTGATGTCTTCCCAGAAGATCTACCTGGTCTGCCTCCCGACCGTGATGTTGAGTTTGCCATAGAGCTAAAGCCCGGGACTGCTCCTATATCCCGTAGAGCTTATCGAATGCCTCCCAGAGAGTTGGCAGAGCTGAAGATCCAATTGCAAGAGCTTTTGGACAAGGGTCTCATTCGCCCAAGTTCATCTCCTTGGGGCTGTCCTACTATCTTTGTGAAGAAGAAGGACAAAAGTCTTCGTCTGTGCGTTGACTATCGCCCGCTCAATGAGGTCACCATCAAAAATAAATATCCCTTGCCTCGCATTGACCTTCTTTTTGATCAGTTGTCTGGAGCCAGAGTGTTCTCCAAAATTGATCTCAGATCTGGCTATCACCAAATAAAAATCCGTCCAGAAGACATTCCTAAAACAGCTTTCACCACCAGATACGGCCTATATGAGTATTTGGTCATGTCCTTTGGTTTGACCAATGCCCCCGCTCATTTCATGTATCTCATGAACTCTGTGTTCATGCCCGAGCTCGATAAATTTGTAGTCGTGTTCATTGACGACATCCTTGTCTATTCAAGAACTCCTGAGGATCACGCCAAGCATCTTCGAATCGTCCTTTCTCGTCTCAGAGATCACCAACTGTATGCCAAGTTCAGTAAATGTGAATTCTGGCTAGATCGAATTCAATTCCTTGGTCATGTCCTGTCCGCTGAAGGTGTGTCAGTTGACCCTGAAAAAGTGGCAGATATCTTGGATTGGAAACCACCTACCACTGTCCGCGAAGTTCGCAGCTTCATGGGAATGGCTGGATACTATCGTCGTTTCATCCCAGATTTCTCCAGAGTCGCCAAGCCTATCACAGGGTTGTTGAAGAATTCCGTGGATTTCGTTTGGTCACCAGCCTGTGAGCAAGCCTTTCAAGCCTTGAAGAAACTGCTAACTACATCACCAGTCCTAGCTCAACCAGATATCGAGAAACCCTTCGATGTATACTGTGATGCATCTGGTACTGGTTTGGGCTGTGTTTTGATGCAAGAAGGACGAGTGATTGCTTATGCCTCACGACAGCTTAAGCGACATGAGGAAAACTACCCAACCCATGATCTTGAGCTAGCAGCAGTCGTGCATGCCTTGAAGATTTGGCGTCACTATCTGTTGGGCAGCACCTGCAATATGTATACGGATCACAAGAGCCTAAAGTATATCTTCACTCAAGAAGAATTGAATATGAGGCAGAGAAGATGGCTTGAGTTGATTAAAGATTATGATCTCGAAGTACATTACCATCCTGGTAAGGCAAATGTAGTTGCCGATGCCCTCAGTCGCAAGTCACACTGCAACTGTCTGATGACGAAGCCCTATGATCTTTCCTTGTACCATGAACTTGAAAGGATGGGTATCGAAATGATTTCGCAAGGAAGCCTGAACAATGTCAGCATAGAAACATCCATCAAGGATCAAGTCATTGCTGCTCAGAAGGATAACCCTGGAATCAAGCACATCATCGAAAAGGTCCAGACTGGAAAGGCTGATTGTTTCAAGATCGATGATGTAGGAGTTGTTTGGTTCAAGAACCGTCTAGTAGTTCCGAAGGTGCCTGAATTGAGACAGTTAATCCTTGATGAAGCACACTTGACCAGATTCTCTATTCACCCCGGCAGCAACAAGATGTACCAAGACTTAAAGCAGAGATTCTGGTGGACTAAAATGAAGATTGAGATTGCCCGGTATGTCGCTCAGTGTGATACCTGCCAAAGAGTCAAGGTAGTACACATGAAGCCTGGAGGAGAATTGCAACCTTTGTCAGTACCCGCTTGGAAATGGGACGACATTAGTATGGATTTTGTCAATGGACTACCCAAGACCCAGAAAGGTTTTGATTCCATTTGGGTAATCGTGGACCGACTCACCAAACAAGCTCACTTTCTGCCAGTCAAGACCAGTTACACCGTCCCCACGTATGCCACTTTGTACAAGAACAACATAGTGAAACTTCATGGCATACCCAAGACCATTGTCTCTGACCGTGGTACCCAGTTTGTCGCTAAGTTTTGGAAAGCGTTCCATGCCTCGCTTGGAACCAAGCTCTTACATAGCACAGCATATCATCCGCAAACTGATGGACAAACTGAGCGAGTCAACCAAGTGCTGGAGGACATGTTGAGAGCCTGTGTTCTTACCTTCGCAGATACTTGGGATGACTGTTTGCCTTTGGCAGAGTTCTCTTATAATAATAGTTACCAAGAGAGCATCAAAATGGCACCCTTTGAAGCACTGTACGGCCGTCGTTGTCGTACACCTCTCGGTTGGTCTGAGCCTGGAGAAAGAGAATTCTTTGGAGTTGACCTGGTCAAAGATATGGAAGAGAAAGTCAAGCAGATACAGGAGAATATGAAGATTGCCCAATCTCGACAGAAGAGCTACGCTGACAAGAGACGTCGACCTCTGAAGTTTCAAGTTGGAGATTATGTATATCTCAAGGTCTCACCAACCAAAGGAGTCACTCGTTTTGGAGTCAAAGGAAAGTTAGCACCTCGCTACATTGGTCCGTTTGAGATTTTGGAATGTTGTGGCAAGGTAGCTTACAAGCTGAAGTTGCCCGATCATCTCTCCGCTGTCCACAATGTTTTCCATGTCTCCCAACTCAAGAAGTGTCTCAGAGTACCAGAACATGTCGTGGAAGTTGAAGGTGTCGAGCTAGAGCCTGATCTATCCTACTCGGAATATCCAGTTCGCGTGTTGGACCACAAGGATCGTGTTACCCGAAGAACCACCACAAGATGGTACAAAATCCAGTGGAACCAGCACTCTGAAGAAGAAGCTACTTGGGAATCTGAAGACTTCTTAGCAAAGAACTACCCCGACTTTCTCGAATCCCTGTCTAGGTAAAGTTTTGTCCTTATCCCTTCTTTGTCCTTCCTTAAGACGCAGAATCTCGGGGCGAGATTTCTTTTAGGGGGGGAGGCTGTAACACCTCTGGTGTTTAGCATGTAATTAACTTGACATATCATCATTATCATTTTTAAGCATCTTGATTATGATTGCATGTGTGTCATTTTATGTGAAGTACTTCTATTGCAAAAACCCTAATTAGCCCACTTCTCTCTACTAGGGCAAATTGGTAATTTCATCTCTGTGATTAGCTTTGTGTAATTCTTGTTCAGTTGGATGTCTTGAAGTTTTGTTGTGTTGGCCAAAGTTCAAAAATCAGATTTTGATTTCAAATCTTTTTGCAAAACCCTGATTTCCAAATCCTGGATTTCATCCCTCTTGTTGTGATTCAAAAATTATTCAAAATTTGGGATTGGTCCAAAAGGCAAAGTTGAAGATCTGTCAAAGAGAAACAACTTTGGTATTTACAAATTTCAAGTTGCAGTACAAAGTTTTGAGTTATTTCAAATTCAATCAAACTCCAGTTTTTGTCCCCTTTTCAGTTTTCAAAATGAGTTCAAAAACTAATGAGTTTCTGGAAAAGTGTATAATAGCAAAGTTGTAGGTTTTGATAAAAGGAACAACTTTCATGTTTACAGATTTTCAAGTTTCAGTTTGAAATCCAGAGTAAATTTGATTTGAATCAAGTTTGAAAAAGTGTCCCCTTTACTGTTTTCAAATATTGTTCAAAAACTATTTGGAATTTGAAAATGTTCATATTGACAAAGTTGTAGATCTCGTTTTTCTGAGCAACTTTGATGTTTTGAGTTTTTGTCGCACAGTTCAAATTTTGGAAGTAATTTGCAAATTTCAGAAACTAGCCAAAAGTCAAACCCTACACCCTACCCTGTTCATCTTCTCCGGTAGGGGGGGGGGGACCCGGCCATGGCGCCCCGCCGGCGCCGCGTGCACCACGCGCCTGGCAGCCGCACGCCCTCCCCCGACCTGTCGCCCTCAACCGCGACATCATCCCGCTCCCGCACGCGCCAAAGTTGACCCGTGCGCCGTCCCCTACAGCTCCCAGATCGTCGCCGCCGCGTGGCTATCGCCGGCGAGCTCGCGCTCGGCCCCTGCGTACCTCTCACGTCCTTGCTCCATCATGGATCGGTAGCACGCGCCGCGGGCAACCTCATCCACACCCCCGCGCGCTCTCTAGCGGTCCCTGGCCGCGGCTATATAAGGCCCGCCGGTGGCCGGAGTTCCTCACTCACCTCCGCCACCGTGGCCAGCCCACTCCAGAGCTCCCGCCGCTCAACCAACTAGCTCAACAGCTCCGCCTTGAGCCCGTGCAGCTTCCCCACTCCTCAATTTGGTCTCTACCGTCCCTGTTTGCCCGGCGTAACTCGCCGTTCCCATCTCCGGCGAGAATCCCGTCGAGGTCGGGATCGTGAAATACTCCCTCTCCGGCCTTGATCATCTCCCTCCGACCCCCGCATCACCTTCCTTACTCCTTTGCGCCTCTGACTGACCCCTTGCGGTCGCTTGTGTCGCGCAGGACCGCCGGAGTGCCGGTCGCCGCCGTAAAGCTTCCGCCGAGCTCCGTCGACCACCTCCCTCCGTTCATCCCCTTCCCTCGCCGAGCCGCTTAATCGACTCACGGTGAGCTCCTGAAGCCTCCCATCTCCTCGGTTTCGCCTGAGACGCCTCGTCGTGGCCGGCGTAGCAGCGCCGCCGCCGTCGGTGGTCGCCGGCGAACGGAGGAGAAGAACAGTGCTCTTTTTCTATTTTCTCATGCATGTGAATAGTGTTCAGATTTCATCTTTTTGTGTGATTTTCTGTGTTGATCCATAAATTCTGAAATTTTTGTGGTAGACTCTTTATGCTCTGAAGTATTTTATAAAAATATAAAACTTGACTTTTCTGCAAAAATTTGAAAATGAAAAATCTCCCTTTTAATTAATAAATGATGGTTTTGGATTTTTAGAAAAAGATTTATAACTCCAAAATTTATTAGATCACTTTTTGTGAGCTAGTTATGCCATGACAAGTCTCTGGTGAAATTTTGAAGTCATTTGGAACAAGTTGATTTTTGAGCTTTATTTTAATTAAGGAATAGTGTCTTTTGTTAATTAAATGTCTAGATTTAATTGAGCACCTTAATGACCTCCAAAAATTATGAAATTTGTTTTGCCATATACTTGTACCCTAATGAACTTGTGTGATTAATTTGGTAATTTTTGGAGCACCTTCATAAAATGACCTTTTTAAATAATTAGGAAAAATAGAAAAGGTGATTAGGGTTAGCATGAATGCCCTGTGATGTGTCTTTCGGGATTTCTTGATGTTCATAGACCCCTACCCTTTGGTCTATGATGTTGTGATGCTATGTTTGGTTGATGCTTAGGATAGTTATGATAATGTCTAGTGTAATCGATTTTGCTTAAGGAAGAAATGGTTACCTTTTATGCTCAACCTAGATTTCGTTGATGCCTTGCCTTAGAGTAATCTAGATGCAGTGGAATTGTCTTGCACCTTAAGTCCATATCATCGTTCTCATGAGCATTCATCATTGCATCCGTATAGTTGACGAAGAAGGCCCTGAAGTCGAGGTAGCCACCGAAGGATCTGTCCCCGAGGCAACCCCGATCTCCGACACCTATACCTACCCCGACTCTGCTCTTTTTGCCGTCCAAGGCAAGCCCCGGTGCATTTAACCCTACCTTGCTTTTATAAATGTTTTCTTTAAATGTTTTGAATTAAATTATTGCATTAGGTTGATAGGAGTTGAGTGGAATCCTATCTGATGCATTATCTACCTTGACCAATGATACACCCGATACCTGTTTTTCAAGAACTATTTGCAAAATGCTTAGCAATGCTATATGATAGGTTTGCAATAAAAATGCCAATTTCAAAAGTGTGATCACTTTAAGAATATTTATGGGAATTTCTGGTTTCCTCCCACTATTGGCTAAGTATCTGATCCGTACCTAGTCAATGGGAAGGAGAGGTTGTCCTTGCGTACGGTGCCGTCATGTTGTAGTCCGGGACTCAACAGTTGACACCGACCGGGACAGGGTTGAAAAACTGACAGGACCTGTACTCTTGGGTTAGAGTCCCGAGGTGCTTGTCGCTGGCTGGAAAATTTAGGGACCACCTGTATGGGGGCCTGATTGACTAAGACTTGCAACTATTCACATACTACGGAAAGCTTCGGCTCCGAGGAATCCTTTATTGGACCGACAACCGCGCACTGGGAGTGGAGAGATGGCGGAGGTAGCATGTACCCACGTGGGTTAGAGTCCCGGATTGGAGTGGTGTACTGTACTTCCGGGTGGCGTAGGACCGGGCCCAATCTTGGAGGAATCGTGGTAGACGAGTTGGCATATGCAAGCTTGGGTGCTACATATGCAGTGTGGATAGGGACCCTCAGCTGAGTATTATTTATCCGGATTAACGCTGCTCCTCGGTTATGGAGACTTAGTCACTGACTGTCAGCAGGGAGTGGTTCTCAACTAGGTCTGTTTGGAAAGTAAAATGAATCAAGGATTATGATGGAACAAGGAATACCGAATCTTTCAAAATTAAAATAAGGTTTACCAAAAATGCTTTTCTGCAAAATACTTGAACTCGCTTAAGCCTTACCTTGACTACCCTAAGCCTGCATTCCTGAGTCTTCTCCCTTTTCTTTAGTCGGGTAAGTCTTGTTGAGTACCTTTGTACTCAGGGTTCTTTTACCCATGTTGCAGGTATGGCAGATTCCTCAGTATGCCTTGGACCCTGCTGTGTGACTGTTGTTCAGGAAGAGGCCGATGAGGCCGATGAGTGATTATTCACCCTCGGGCTGGGGATGTATCTTTATCTTTTGGTTGTTGTCATCTGCTACCCTGCCAACTCTATTTGAACTATGGTCTGTAATAACTTCACTTTAAGTTTATGTTGAACACTGGTTTGTAAAACTATTGTTATTTAAGTCTTCCGCTATTTACTCCGATGTTATTTGTCAAAATGTTCAAGAGATTGTAACTGAATTGTGAGATGATCCTGCGGACATCGGGCACTGATGTAGCCCAGTGGCGAACCCGGTCTTAATCTCTTGGCTGTACGGATCGACTGTCAGTGGTTGATAGTGATCAGTGGGCCATGGGATTAGGGTCGTTACGTCACAACAGGTAGATAGGGGGAATAAGATAGCTAAGGATAACTAATATAACTAACTAATAATTAATAACTACTCCTAGATAACTACGAAGCAAGATAGGCAAATGCCAAGTAAGCAACCAAGTTAAGTATAGTTTTATTCCTATCTTGTCAAGTACCGAGGCGTACTAGCCTTTACCACTAACTTAGGTTGAACGCTAGCACAACGAGGCTTACTGTTAAACTAGACCAACTACGTGGTGGAATTCAAGGCGCACAGGGTTGTCACCACCTGCTTGCTACCACAGTTATCCGGGGGTCCAGCCGTATCTGAAGGTAAGTCTATAACTACGCACCACGGTTATATTCTAACTATCTCTATCCTGGCCTAGAATAGAGACACCCTTGCGGACGTCAGAGCAAATACTTGACTTAATAAGATAAACACTAAACTAACTAAGCAACCTATTGGCAAAGATCAAACACTAAGCAAACTAGAGATTAACTACTATGGCTAAGTGAATTGAAATGTAGGATAGCTAGGTACTCAAGCAATCAATCAAGTATACTACTCAATACTGGTAAGTAGAATAAAGTAATACTTGAAATGATGAACTAGAATATAGTAAAGTGCTTGAGTTACAAGAGCAAAACCTGAATTGGATATGAAGGAAGACCCTTCCCAACTCCAGGACCGATTACTCGCACGCTTCTACTCTTGAGCTAAGCCTTGAGCAGCGCTTCCGCGAGGGCAATGAGGCAAGGATGCCTTGCTCTACTAGCTACCTACTTGCCTAAGCTTGGCTAAATCCTAAGCTATTAGCTCTCTAGCTTTAGCCTTGCTTTCCTCTTTGCTTCTTCCTTGCTTTCCTTGCTTGAAGTGAAGTGACACCTCCAGGGGGGTATTTATAGGGGGCAGCCAACCGACCTAGGGCAAACCCTAGTGGCGGGCGCCAGCCCTAGGTGGCGGCCGCCACCCCCTGGCCCTTGGATGCACCGTCATTGATCCTACGGTCTCCAGGGACTCCTCCAAGGCGGTTCCAAGGTCGGTTGCATGTCCAAATAACCGTCACATGGGCAATTAGGTCATGATCCACGTGACATCTCTTCTTAGCCCTCTGATGCCACCGACCTAGTGACCAAGGGCTAAGATTTGGCCCTGGGGTGGTCACACGGATCAGTGACGTGTCAGGGGAGAGTTTGGGCCTCTCCTTGGTGGCGGGCGCCACCAAGGGGTGGCGGGCGCCACCCCACTAGGGCCCAAATGGGCCCTGGTGACTAGGCTCGGCCCCTGGTGGTTCCATTCTCCAAATTTGATCCAAATCCTGCATTCAAATAAAAATCTATGGACATGTGGAATTTGGTTAGTTTGAAACCTATTTGACTACTTTTCATGCCTTTTTGTTGATTTTTTGGGTAAAATGTTGATGGTAAAACAAGTATTTAAGGACCATCAACAGACTCCATGGAAGCTTTATTTTGATGGATCGGCTTGTAAGGAGGGCCAAGGTGTTGGTGTGGTCGTGATTTCTCCTAATGGTGCTGAATTTGAAATGCTAAGCCGGTTGGATTAGCTTTGCACTAATAATCAAGCCGAATATGAAGCTCTGTTATTCGGTTTGGAAATATTGTGTTTCATGGGGGTTAAGTATGTTGAGGCTTATGATGATTCTTTGCTAGTAGTACAACAAGTTGCTGGTGAATTTCAATGCCTAGAAGGATCGTTGAATGTTTATCTTGACATGTGTCTTGATATTATTGCTCGTTTTACCGAATTCCAAATTTGACATATACCAAGGCATGAAAATCATAAAGCCAACATGTTAGCTCAACAAGCATCTGGCTATAGCATCAGTAGACGTAATTTTCACATAAAGCCGATACATCAGCATGTAGAAGTATTGTCGGTTCGTATGGCCGACCAGACCTTTTCTGAACCAGTTCGGCCAAGTTGCTTCGGAGACCAGGTAAATGATGAGCGTACTTGGGTAAGTATCTCGGCCGACTAGGTTGTTTGTGAACCAAGTCAGCTAATTCGTCCAATTGACCTGGTCGATCTTGGAACATTTGGTCCAGTTGATTTGTCTGAAGAATTTCTAAATCGGTCTAAGTCAAATTCTAATGAAAGAGAAACCGATTTAGGAGATTGGAGGACTCCCTTGCTAAAATATCTCAATGATCTGAGCACTAAGGTAGATCAAAGTGTTCAGCGGAGTGCGTTTAAATATGTACTGCACAATGATGAGCCTTACCAAAGAACCGCCGAAGACTTATTGCTTAAGTGTTTGGGATCTGATCAAGCAAAGGTGGCTATGGGAGAAGTCCATGAAGGTATTTGTGGTACACATCAATCGGCCCCAAAGATGAAGTGGCTATTACGTAGAGCTGGGTTTTATTGGCCCAAGATGATGGCTGATTATTTTCGTTACTACAAAGGATGTGAAGAATGTCAACGGTTTGGAAATATACAGCTTGCACCTGCTGCTATGCTTCATCCTATTATCAAACCATGGCCTTTTCGTGGTTGGGGGCTAGATTTCATTGGCCAAATTCATCCCCCATCTTCAAAGGGACATTGTTTTGTTCTGGTTGCTACAAATTACTTTACTAAGTGGACTGAAGCGGTGCCTTTGAAGAATATGACACACAAGGAGGTAATTGAGTTTATTACTAAGCATATTATATATAGATTTGACATACCTCAAACATTAACTACAGATCAAGGAACATCTTTTATCTCTAAGGAGGTACAAGATTTCGCTGAATTATATAAAATAAAGATGCTCAATTCATCTTCATACTATGCTCAAGCTAATGGTCAAGCTGAGTCTAGTAACAAGTCTTTGATCAAGCTTATCAAAAAGAAGATTGAGGATAACCCAAGGAGGTGGCATAAGGTTTTGTCTGAGGCTTTGTGGGCTCATCGTATATCAAGGCATGGCGCTACAAAAGTCACTCCTATCGAGCTAGTATATGGCCAAGAAGCAGTGTTGCCTGTCAAGGTAAATCTGAATGCATATAGGCTGGCTAAGCAAAATGATTTATCTGCTGTTATGTATCATGATGCTATGATGGACAACATTGATGAAGTGACCGACAAAAGGTTAAAGGCTCTTAAGGAAATGGAGAAAGACAAAGCCCGAGTTGCCAGAGCCTACAACAAGAAGGTGAGAAGTAAGTCGTTCCAAGTGGGAGAGTTAGTATGGAAGACTATATTACCACTTGGATCGAGAAGCAATAAATTTGGCAAGTGGTCGCCGAGCTGGGAAGGTCCTTATAAAGTGATCAAATTGATATTCGGGAATGCATATATGCTAGAGACGTTGCAAGGTGAAAGTCTCCCAAGAGCAATAAACGAGAGGTATTTGAAAAAATACTTTCCAAGTGTTTGGCAAGAAGCCTGAGTGCCTTCCAGACAATGGCCGATACATGTATCGCCCTTAGAACAAAAATACTTATCTTTGGTTACTGAATGACCGATGAGTTGGACATCGTTGTTTTTCGGTTTGTTTTTAGGTTCTGCTAAAGATCACCTAAAAACAGGGGGGCATATGTTGACACTCAAAAGTGTCATAAGAAAATAATAAGGTTAGGAGGTATATTCGGCTCATAGTTTTGAAGACGAATTTACTTTCTAATACTTTTATCTGGAGGTCGGATGCTCTAGGTAAGAAGAGCTTGCTTGTTTGATGCTTTACGACCAGTAATGTTGTTTCCGACCAGGTGTGCTGGTCGGAAATTCTAGAATAATGATGAATGAACCGATTCGAGGATCTTTATTGTGCAAGGTTTGAAGATCTATTGATCGGTGAGATCAATTTGGGCTGATATCTATAAAATCCCATTGAGCCGGTTTAGTCAATTTAAAGATCATCGAGATCAGGTTTACCTTGTTTAGTCCGGATTGGACTCTTAGATTCCATGTTTTGATGGAGTCGAGATAGGAAACTTGGAGATCGTATCTGGAGATGTTTCTTATTGGGATAAGACCAACCCCCTCTATATATATGAGAGGATCATGTCCGATTGAGGCATCCAACCCTAATCGATCAAAATCAATCTACTATCCCTTTTATCCCTCTTCCTCTCTCTATCTTGCTGTTCGGCGCGTCTCCCGGCGAGGCTCGACGGCGTTCTAGGCGGCCTTGCTGGTCCTAGGACAACCTCTACATGCTTCTCCCCGACGGGTCTTCCCGGGAGAAGTTCTAGAGTTATCAACACAGGGATCTGTAACCCTAAATCGGTCGGAACCGTTCGCTAGGCTCTTCTCATCTTTAGGGTTACAGATCTCTATGTTGATAACTCTAGAACTTCTCAATCAAGCTGAGTATGAGGCTCTTCTCATCTTTCTATATAATATGCTTGATTGTTAGTAGAGGTTGGATCGATAGGAAAAGCATATTCAAAGTTGGCTCCCTGTGGAGAAACAAGGACAATACCAATACCTCCACCTTGCTTACAGTTAGATCCATCAAAGAATAAAGCCCATGGAGTAAAGTCCAAAGTTTTAATTTCTTGCCCACGATGATGAGTAATGAAATCAGCTATCACCTGTCCTTTAACTGCTTTAGCCAATTCATACTTCAAATCAAATTCTGATAATGCAAGAATCCACTTGCCAATTCTCCCATTTAAAATAGGCATAAACAACATGTGCTTTATCACATCAAACCTTGACACCACCGTGCATTCAGAAGATAACAAGCAATGTTGAAGCTTAGTGCATGAAAAGTATAAGCACAAACACAACTTTTTGACAGGAGAATATCTTGTTTCTAGATCCAATAACCTTCTGCTGAGATAAAACACTACTCTTTCCTTTCCCTCAAATTCTTGCATTAAGGCCGATCCAATCGTATGATCATCGGCCAATACGTACAACTTGAAAGGTTTGTCTTTCTTGGGAGGAATTAAAACTGGTGGAGATTTCATATACTCTTTGATCTTTTCAAATGCCTTTTGTTGTTCGTTACCCCATATAAACTCTTAATCATCTTTCAATTTTAACAGAACTGAGAACGGCAAAATCTTGGCTGATAAATTTGATATAAACCTTCTAATGAAATTGATCTTGCCGATCAAGGATTGTAACCGAGTTTTTGTGGCTGGCGGTACTGCTTTGTCAATTGCATCATAACTTTTCTGACCAACCTCAATCCCTTTTTCATGTATCATAAAACCCAAAAATTGTCCAGCCGATACCCCAAAGGCGCATTTGTGAGGATTCATCCTTAATCCATGCTTCCTTGCACACTCCAGAGTATTCTAGAGGTCCTTAAGGTGTTCTTGGTAGTCCTTGGATTTCACAACTACATCATCAATATAGATTTCCACAATTTTACCGATCAACTCATGAAAGATATAATTCATCGCTCTTTGATAGGTTGCACCGGCATTCTTAAGTCCAAAAGTCATGACTACCCATTCATATAGGCCTAAGGCGCCAGGACACCTGAATGCAGTTTTATGTATGTCTTCTTCCGCCATAAAAATTTGGTTATAACCAGCGTTACCATCCATAAAACCGATTACCTTATGACCAGCTACTACATCGACCAACATGTCTGCCACTGGCATTGGGTAACCATCCATTGGAGTAGCTTAATTTAAATCCCTGAAATTAATGCAAACTATCATTTTCCCATTCTTCTTATACACAGGGACCACACTAGATATCCATTCGGCATATCTACATTGCCGAATGAAGTTGGCTTCATAAAGCCGAGTGATTTTCGTTTTCACATCAGCCATGACTTCTGCTCTGATTCTTCTTGGAGCTTGTTTTATAGGCCGACTCCCATGTTTGATAGGCAATCGATGTTCAACCAGTGATCGATCAAGACCAGGCATTTCAGAATAATCCGAAGCAAAACACTCTTTATATTCTTTTAATAGAGCAATTAGTTTTGTCTAAACTTGTAATCTAACTTAGCACTAATATACGTCAGTCTTGGTTTTTCGCCGTTTCTGAGAACATATATGATGAATGATTGACATTGATGAGGAAGGTTTGAGGCTTTTCCCGGTTGAGTCATTATCTCGCTATGCGCTTATTGTTTATGACTAACCGGTGGCGTTGAGTTGTGGTTTGTTTACCGTGTTGGTGTGCGTGTGCAACATGTGTCTCTTGGATGTGTTGATGTGCAGGTGTTGAGCTCGGATACAGTGGTCTATGGCGAGGTGAAGGTCAAGTAGAGACGTGTCGTGCCGACGGACCGGGAGCGGTGAAGGATGGGCGTGTCGTGCGGCGGACGTGTCATGCCGATGTACCCAGAGCGGTGAAGGGCGGACGTGAGGCTTGGACTGACGGACCAAAGGGCCAGAGGACCAGCTGTGGTAGCTGGCACGTGGCATCTGCGAGCGAGAGCACATGGGGGATGTGCGATGCATCGGCCGAGTCGGGACGAAGACGATGGCGTCGTGGCACTTGGCGGGAGGTCGGACACGGGCTTGCGTGTGGCGCAAGTGCCGTCGGCCGAGTCAAGAAGGAAGGCGAAGGCGTTGTGCCCGGCGTGGAGGCTGGACATGCATCGGCATCGGTGCCGGTGGTCGGGGTGTGCAAACCACATCCCGTCTACGACATGGGTTCGGTAGCTGAGCCTCAAAAAGCTACTCTCGACGGTTTCCAGGTTTGGGCCTCAAAACCTGGGCTGGCCGGTTTCCGAGTTTGGGCCTCAAAACTCGGGATGGACGGTTTCCAGGTTTGGGCCTCAAAACCTGGGCTCGTGGGTTTCCGAGTTTGGGCCTCAAAACTCGGGTGGACGGTTTCCAGGTTTGGGCCTCAAAACCTGGGCTGGCAGGTTTCCCGGTTTGGGCCTCAAAACCGGGGGAAGGTCCAAAAGGACGGTCGACGCGTGGCGGCACCGAGAGGCTTGCGTTGCGGCGAAGCTATCGGTGAGAAGGCGCGGCGGTCGACGGTGATGGCACGTGGCGGCATCCTGGAGCTTGTGTCGAGGCGAAGCGAAGGATGAGAAGGCGCGTGGCCGTCGGATGAAAACTGCTAGGGTTGGACAGTTTTACCCCTGGGGGTATTTGGGTTGAGTACTTCATGAGAGGGCGTTTTGGTCTTCGGACGTGCGCCTATATATATGAAGGGGGCTGGTTAGGGCAGCCCATCCTTGGGGAAGTGTCACTCTCATTTTGTTCATTTGAGAGGAGGCTAGGGTTAGAGAGAGGAGTGGCTCTTGTTCTTGAGCTTTTCGCCATCCACGCTTTGTGTTGCGAGGAGTGGCTTGTAACCCTACATAGTGTGCTACACAATTCATCATTCTATAGCAATCCAAGGATCAATTTCGTACTCCTCTTGTGTTGGCTGAAATTTGGATCGATTCGCGTTTTTGTTCTTCGCGTTCTTCGTTTCCTCCCTTCGATTCTTTCACGAGATTTTCCGTTTGAAGGGATGGATTGAAAATCCGTTTGAACCATCTTGTGTAGCATCGTGAGAGACATCTTTCCACCGAAGGAATTTATCTAATTCCTCACGAGCACATAGATCGGGCGGATTTCGTTTTCGGTTCTAAACTTTTCCCTTTTGCATGAGATCTGCAATTCATGAATTTCTAGTTGGGTTCGAGCCATGATCTCTTAGAGATAGCTCACTAACATAGTTGTGATCATCTGTGCAAAATTTGGTGGTTGATTTGACTGAGTTTCGGGTCGATTTGGTGTTTGAACAGCGCTATTTTCGGGCTGACCGGACGCTGCTACAGTAACGACCGGACTCTGCGCTGTTTTCTGACCGGACGCTGGACTGTACTGTTTATGCGTCCGGTGCTACAGCAACAGTGACCGGACGCTACAGTAACTGCTATAGTACCAGCGTCCGGTCAATGTATTTTCACGCTGTTTCGTCCGTAGTTTTTGCGTTTGAGCTCCGATTTGAGTTCCGTTTGTTGCGTTGGTTTCCTAACTTTGTAAGGAATATTCTAAAGTACTTTTGTCACCAGTTGGCTTAAGTATTTTTGGTTGGACACTTGCTTCTTCTCCATAGGAGTGCAGTGCTTCCTTTCCGGAGCTCCAGTTTTTGTGGTCTGCTTGGTTAATCGCGTGTGCGCTGTCCCGCTGTGTTCCTAGGGAACATCCACCCAATCTTTTGGGTCGTGGACATGTAACACCCATGGTGTTAAGCAATAATTAAAAATCCTAATTAATATGTTTAGTATGCATAATCATCCGGCATCATGGCATAGAGGCATTTCATGTTTTAAGCATAGTTGTGATTCTTTGCATGCTTTAATATAAGGGTTGCATGATCTTGTGTGATTTACATAGTATTGTATGTTGCATGAGAGTGTAGTTAAGTGTCACATAAAAGGATAAGTAGAAAACCTTAATTTTCTATGCTCCTTTTTATTCCCTTTTCTATAAGTCAAAAAGTATGTCAAATTTCAAAGTGATTTCAAAAGCAAAGTTGTAGCTTTTGTTGAGATGTACAACTTTGGTATTCAAAGTTTTCAAAGTTTCTGTACAAAAGTTTGAATAAATGTGAAATCTTTCAAACCCTAAATTTTACCCCAAAACTAGATTTCAAAAACTAAAAAGAATTAGAAGTTGGCCTTTTAATCAAAGTTGTAGAGGAGATTAAAAGAAACAACTTTTATTAAGATAGATTTTCATGTTCTTAAAGAAAATCCGAAGTAATTTGGAAAACAAGTTTGATTTGGTTTCAAATTGAAAATCAATTTCTAAACCTAGTTTTATCCCCTTTTGTGTAGTTTCAAAGTTAAGCACAATTTGGATATATGACCAAAAACAAAGTTTTAGATAATTTTATAAGGAACAACTTTTATATTGGTAAAATTTGAAGTTGTTCAGAAAATTCAAAAGTAATTTTGAAATTCAGTTTAGTCCAAATTTAAATTTGAACTCCATTTCATAATTCGAGCCGAATTTGACTTTGGTTCTTTAAGCAAGTTTGTAAAGCACAAAATTTGGAGCAACTTTTGTTTTGGGAGTTTT
The DNA here is from genome assembly GCA_009763385.1 of Coix lacryma-jobi var. lacryma-jobi. Classification (NCBI taxonomy): domain Eukaryota; kingdom Viridiplantae; phylum Streptophyta; class Magnoliopsida; order Poales; family Poaceae; genus Coix; species Coix lacryma-jobi. The sequence continues at coordinate 58,662,425 of CM019831.1, read as the reverse complement.
TGTCGTGCAGTACAAAAATCTGGAGATATAGAGAAGGGGGTAAACCTGTTCCTGTAGCTACAGGAGGGGGAGTGCACCTGCTGGAGCAGGGCAGGCCGCCGCGTGCGCCGCCGCCGTGGCCTGGCCGTCTCCACGCCGCTCCGCGTGTCTGACCACGCAGCCAGCAGCCTGCCTGTTTCACCTAGCGCGCTGGCAAGCCCTGAGAGCTCCCCAACCTCCCATCGTCCCCGTCCGCCACCTCCTCTTTCTCCTCCTCTGTTTTCCAGACGAGCTCCGGCGAGCTCTCTCTCCGCCGTCGCTGCGTCCCTGCACTCTCCATCTCCCAAATAGTTCCGCCTGCATCCCTTGCTTCTCCTGAGCTAGCTAACCCCAGCCCTAGAGCTTGCAACTGCCGTTTCCACGGTCTTCTTCCTTGCTGCCGGTAGGGAGCCGCCGCGGGCACCTTGGTCGTGGCCACAGCAAGCCAGAGCCACGCCATCTAAACCAGTAATATCCCTAGCCTCGCCTTGACGTCCTGCATATGATCGGCTCGTTAGTTGGGTCTCTATCGTCGCCGGTCAGCCGGTCCGCGCACTTTGCCAGTGGCGCAAGCTCTGCTTCCGTCGCCACCATGGCCAACCTTGGTCGAGTTCTCTTCCTTCGAATCTAGCGCGCGCATCGTGTTCGTGTTGAGTCCCTAGGCGTGTGGCGTCCCTCAGTTTGGTCTCTACCGTGCCGTCTTGGTCTGTCCGCGTGGCTCGCCGTCGGTGCAAGCGCCGCCATGGCCGCCGTCGTGGACCGAAGTGTTCCGAGTCGTTTTTGTTTGAGTTAAGGTGAGCACCGTGTTCGCGAGGAGTGCGGGAGTGCAGTGCTATCGGAGTTTTGGTCTCTACCGAGCCCTTATGGCTGGAGCGCCGCGTCGCCGCCGTGCCAAGTCTGGCCGAGCCGCCATGGCCGCTGCCAGCTCAAGGTCGTGTAGGTGCTAGGGCTAGTGAAGGGTGGAATCGACGCGCGAGGTCAAGACGGTGACGTTGAAGCCCTCGCCGTCGCCGGAGACCTCGCCGGTGCGGAGGCCGACGGCCAGTCAGCGCGGCAGAGCCGCCAGTCAAGGCCCAGTCGGGCGCTGGTCTTGGCGTGGGAGTGGGGAAGAGGCTGACACCTAGGGCCCAGTCGTCAGCGACTGTGGGCCGAAGATGGGCCGAGCCCGGTAGGGTTTTGAAAGGCTTTTCTTTTTCTGAAATAGAGGAATAGTGTTGTGTTTTGTCTTTTTGATATGTTTTTGTAGGAAACTCCAAAAATTGTGAAAATTTTTGAGTAGCTTTATCAAGCTGTCTAGTATTTATGAAAAATATGAAATTTGAGTTTTGATCAAATTTTGAAAGTGATTTAAATAGGCCTTTTAATTAATAAATGATCTTTGATGATTTTTGTAGGCTTATTTAAATGTCCAAAAATCATGAAACTATTTTTGTCACTGTTTTTAGCTGAAAATGTATCTCCACAAAAATTTTGAGCTCTGTTGGAGAAAATAAATTTTATTCTTATTTCTATGCTTTATTTAATTATTTAAATGTTATAGTTTGATTTAATTCTGCAGGTTTATATGTTTGTTCAAAAAGTATGATATTTGTTTTGCCACTGTTATTTTATATAATGAATCATCTCAAAAATTTTGGGCTCAATTTGACAAGTTTCAATTTAACTCTTTTTCTTATGCTTTGTTTATAAAGAAATGAGTAAAAGAGTTTTATTTAAATAATTAGGTAACTTATTGTTCATAAGAAGGTATGGTTAATCTTTGTATCTTCAGTTATATTTTGTTTAATGGTTATATTTCATGCATTTAGTTAATCATGGTTGACTTGTTATAGTTCAAGTAATGCCTTTAAGTTTTAATGCATTATGTTGTTATAGTTTGTGAACCAGTTCTCTTGAGGGACTGTTTTCATGATTAAATTTATATTTTATGTAAATAAGTTGTATACCAAAGTTGTAGTTAACATTCATATCTAGCTTGTCCTAAAATTTCATGATTTTAGGCCAGCTAGATTAGGAGATATAGTTTTTCTAAGGCAGTAGAACAGATCTGACCTACCTTTTGGACAGATCTGAGAAGATCAGCAGTATGAGTCCTTTAACTAGGAAATCACCTGTTATGTATAATAGGAAAGTTTTAGAGTTTTTCATAAGCTTTCTAGATTGTTAAGGATCATCCTTTTTGGTGACGCAGAGCTCTAGTTATAGCTGTTTGAAGTTGGGTAAGCAAATCTGTCCTAGTTATGGACAGCAATGTTTATTCAAGTTAGTTGACCAAGTTTCCTACAGAAACAACCCTGGGTGATGTTAGCAAGTTTGTAGACAATTTGATAAGCTTTTCAAATTGTCTTGGATCACCCCTTTTGAATCTTGGTAGCTCTGGTTATGGCTTGATTAGCATAGAACATGTAATCTGTCCAAAGTTTGGGCAGCAGGTTTTACATCTAGTGTGACTTTGAGTTATTGTTTGAAGACCATGGGACACCTCTCATCTTGTTATCCTATGGCTTGAGTGATGTTTTAATGAACCTTAGCCATCCTTAGTTATCTTCCTAAAGGTGCTTGGTGGAAGTTGTATGTGTAGCTAGAAACTCTAGTTGGTGGGTTGCAAGTTGGTTTTGTTGGTTTGCAACTTTACCGCGAAGGAAACTTGTACTCGACTTTCCTTAAGCTTGTTTAATCTTTTCTTATAATTGTCCTGCACCTTAGCATGCATCGCATCATACTAAGCATACATCCTTTATCTACGTGTAGTATCCAAGAGTGTTGGAGTCGTGTTGATCAAGCTTTGATGAGCACCCTTGTCGAACAAGCCTCGGAAGGAGATTCTTGTTGGACAAGCTTCATCGAGAAGACTTAACTTCTAGATGAAGGAACTAACCTTTGTGGATCATTCTTGGATCCTATCTTCCCTGCAACAAAGGCAAGCCCCGGTTCATTTAACCATTTCCTTGGATTTACAATTACACTTACTTTCGGTAACCTGATGCATTAAATGTTTATCAAATAAATGCTTCAAATCTGTTGATGCATGATCAACCTTGTTATCGATATATCATTCCTTTCTACCTGCTTTATGCAAATGATAGAAATGCTTAGCCTTGCTTTATGAAGCTTTTGATAAATGTTTTCGGTACTTATCGTTTGGAATGATAAAGAGAAAGAATGATGATTAAGACCAGACAGGCACCTGCACCGAACCTTGGGGCGGTGTAGGGTGACCCGGATGTGTCGGTTTAGGGTTAACCGTTGTTGGCCTGCTAGATTGAGAAACTGTGAAGTACCGATCATATGCTACGGTAAGCTCTGCCTTGGTGGTTCTTAAATGAGAACGGCTAATCGCGCACTGGGAGTGGAGAGATGGCGGGAGTACGAGCTACCCTCGTGGGTTAAAGTCCTGGATTGGAGGTGTACAAGTACTCTCGGGTGGCGCGGACCCGGTCTTGTTTGGAGGATCCGAGGTTGGGGTTGATATATGTGTGATCGAGGGTCTACATATGTCGTATGATCGTGGAAAACTCCCAGATCTGGTTGAATCGGTTCGAATCGTCGTGCTCCTCGGTTATGGAGACTCCATCTACTGAAAACGCACCGTAGAATAAAAATGGAACGGGTTTTAGAAAGAATGATAATGATCTTTCACTAATGTTCACTTTCAATTCTTACCAAGTACTTAATTGATTAAGTAAAATTTGGATCTAGAACTACTTTAGTAAGCTTTTATGCAAATGAAAAGTACTGTTGAACCTACCCAAACCAGCATGACCCTGAAGTCTTTTCTGTTGACGGATAAGTCTTGCTGAGTATCGACCGTACTCAGGGTTTGTTAATTCCCTGTTGCAGGTTTCTTTAATAGGTGATGTTGATCATGATCATGTCAGTGGGCTTGGCGTGATCTGGTTGTTCTTCTTCTCCATCTTAGGTGCTCCACCTAAGTGTGGCTCCATAGTACTTCTCTACTTCTGCAATACAAGTTATGTTTATGTAAGAAGTAACTTATTCACGTTTTGTAAAGTTTATCTATCTTGCTTCCGCACTCCGATGGTATTTGATAACCAATGTTGTAATGTTGTAATTATTCCAACCTTCATGATGATGATCCTGTGGTTCGTGGATAATTCGGGGTTCTATCAGGGACACCCGACAGATCTTTCCAGTAATATGCTTCATTTGCACAGTCATTGGGCTCCTTATGACGATGACGTGTGCAGGTGGGCCACATTAATGGGAGGTTCTGCCACAGACATCACGCGCGTCGACTTTGTTCTTGGGGTTGATTTTTCGGGACAGAGGCCTAAACATTTTGAAAGAAATTTTACGGCTCCCATTCACCCCCCCCCCCTCTGGTCGCCAATTCAGTCCTTCAGTTTCTAATATCAACAGCTTCCAATTCATCAGCCGATGTAAAACTTTTACCCATCTTACCTTCATCCTCATGGACTGAATAATCCATTAAACATATTTTTTAACGCCGACTGCTTGGATCAGCTGTTGGTCATCATCAAACACCTTGATGAAACCTTCTTCATGTATCTTCTTAGAAAAGCACTCTACATTGTCAAAGTTCCAATCTTTAGGGTCAGAGTATGCAATACTTACAGTCGAATCGGCTGGTACTACCTCTATAGTATCTTCGATCCACTGTATCACGTTTTGATGCATAGTAGATGGAACACAACAATTAGCATGGATCCAATCTCTTCCCAGAAGCACGCTATATGAACCTTTTGCATCGAGTATAAAGAAAGTAGTAGGCAAACTCTTGTTGTCGACTGTTAACTCAACACATACAACACCCTTAGTAGCCGATACATTCCCAGCGAAATCGGTTAACCTCATATCAGTCTGAGTTAGGTCTTTTGCGGTCTTTCCAAGTTTTCTGAAGGTGGCATATGGCATCAAATTAACAGTTGCACCTCCATCAACTAACATTCTGTTCAGAGACCTTCCATCAACAAATCTTTTCAAATATAAAGCCTTTAAAAGAGAATGTTTCTCAGGCTTTTGGAATGTAGCTCCCTCTACTTGATAGATCCATTGAGCAATTGTTTCTTCATCATCTGACTCTTCTTGTTGGTCAATGGATCTGAACTCAATAGGTAACATGAATAGAGTAGATATATTAGTCGATGGCTCCCTCTTATCGGCTATTTGCTTCACCTACCAAACTTTGGGTCTCTTTTTATGATTTTCATCATTCCTTAACCTTTGAACCCGTCTTTTCTGGCTCCTGGTCAAACCACCTGGACACCATTGTCCCTCTTGCCAAGGATTATCTTGATCAGCTATCCTTACCCCAAGCCGATCATGAACATTTTCATTTTTTATACGCCGTTCTGTTTTTTCAAACCTCAATCTCTCGTGTACAGATTGGCGGTTGTCTCTCGACTGCCTATACTCCCAATATTGTTCACTGCATTCTCGGCAGTTTCCTTCATTCCAACAATGTCTGAAGAAAGGGCAATCCCAATGATCTTTCTCCTCATCTCTGATTCGTCTTTCTTCCTCTCGAGACCTTATGTATTCCTCCTCTTCAAGCCATTCTTGGTATTCTTGTTCATCCCTTTGCTTATGCATTTGATATGTTTCCTTCTAACGCTGTCATTTATTTAATAGAATTCTGACAGTTGGACGTCTTCTTGTTTCACCAGCTCTTGAAGTTTCAGGATGATCATACTGATTAGTTTTTTCTTTTCCCTTCATCTTCTGATATTCTTCAGTTGTCAATTATTTCTTTGGATCCACTGTCCCAGCTACTTTGGCTTTGTCAGAGGTCAGAACCTTAATCTCACTTCGAGGTGCAGGAGCTACCATGTTTGTTGGAAAGGGATGGTCGTTGATGCCCATACCCTTGGCTTTTTCTAAGCCAATTCTTCCTTTGGTAATAGCTCTTTGGATCATGTCTCTGAAGACTCTACAATCGTTAGTAGTATGAGTACCAGAATTGTGGAATTTATAGTACCTCCTATTTTTGAGTTCCTCAGTCGATGGAATATTATGATTTCGAGTCAATTCAATTTGACCTTTTTCGAGCAGGTAGTCAAATATTTTATCGGCTTTAGTGATATCAAAGTTGTATTTCACATCCTTTTCTGTATTTTTAGCCTTTGCCCAAGGCATATATTCACTGTTCTTCCAAGCCCAATCAACAACAGCTATTTCATCTTCACTTTCATCGCTTATCTCGTCATCCTCTTCTTGTAAAAAGAAGGTACTCTCTGCGTTGAAAGCTTTCTTGGGCTTGAAGACTTGACCGTATCTGTTCTGTGCATCGACACTTGCCACTTTCTTAGCCAAATCAGCCAGGCTGGTACAACCAAAATCATTCTTTTCCCTGATGGCTGGTATTAGCCCTCGAATTGCAATGCTAACTACCTCTGAATCTGACAATGTTAAGGTATAGCATTGATTCTTCATATCTCTGAACCTTTGGAGATATTGGCTTCCGGATTCATTATTTACTTGCCTTACATCGACTAAATCTACAATCCCCTTTTCCAGGACTCTAGAGTCGAAGTACTGATGGAATTTGTTCTCCAAATCTTCCCAACCTTGAATGCAATTTGGTGGCAGGGACGAGAACCATGAGAAAGCTGACCCAGACAAAGACAGAGGGAACATTCAAACTTTGAGTGTTGGCTCATCACTGATTTCCCCAAGTTGTACCAGGAACTGAGTTATATGCTCCATAGTTGTTACTGTGCCTGTTCCTGTGAATTTGGTGAAATCAGGAACTCTGTATCTCGGAGGGAAGGTGACTTGATCATAGCATTCTGGATATGGCTTCTTATAGGCAGTCAATGTATTTTTTGGCTTTAAGCCGAATTTCTTCTGAACCATATCAGTGACTCGACTCATCAATAGATCTACCTGGTTCACCGGCCCCTGATAGCCGATGTTCTGCCCCCCAAAAGCATTGTTTTGATACCCTGGATTTTCACGAGCATCCAAAGTATAAAAATCTGATACATAATGATAACTAGGAGGAATATCACCAGGTGCCACATTCCCTTGATAAGGTGGTGCATTGAAATCTCTGGTAATTCTCCTCGCATGTGGAGCTATTTTTGTAGCTGATGGGTATATGTTGTTACTCATATTCGGATGTTGCACTTGCTGCTGCATAATGCCACCATTGCCCCCAGGGTTAATTAACATCTGTTGATTTCCATTTCCATTTCCATTAGGGCTGCTCAACTGCTGAACCCCGGAAGTTCCAGCTCCTTGACCACCCCCAACTGTATATGTCGGACCTCTTCTATCATTACCCAAGTTGAAAGCTTCTTTGATGGCATTTGAGAGGCGGTTGAGGAATGCTTCATTGTGCGCCAACAGTGTAGTAGACATTGCTTTGCTGATTGTCTCTTGCATGGCGTTGTGCTGTATTTGGATCATTGGATCAACATGACCCTCTAGAACCACCCTTGGAAAGTGAGACTTCTAGATAATTTCCTTATTCCTGGTTTTGCTAAAACTTAGCAAACACATGCTCAAATATTGCTCGACGGTTCGTTTTATCAAGCGTTGGATACCTTCTGGGAGTTCATCCATTGTCACGTTCAACACTTCATCATTGTTGGTTGTCATGATCAGGCAATTGTGGTCCCACCTGGAGTGCCAAAAGAATGTGTTGACATGAAAATTTGGACGAGGTGCCAACACACTCGTCCACGGTCCTCAGAAGCCGTGCAGAGCAAGGTCTTGACCTCGTAGACCCTCAAAGGATGGCGGTGCCGAATCTTGGTGAGAATGACCTTGAGGTGTGCCAGTCAATTTGACCTGCAATTGACAAGGATAAGAAAAAAACGTTAAATCGTGGAACCTGCCGGTTTGATGCCAGACAGTTCCAAATTATGCGGCTCTGATATAGCCATTATCGATAGGATTTTGACTACAAAGTCAACTCCCAAAAAAAGATTACAACATTGACATAATCTAAAGCAAAAATAGCTATTAAGAATATAAAAGAACATCATAAAAGAGAACAACCGATTAGCTTATCATATGAAGAAAATAAAGATCTATGTATACGTTAAAACAACATAAAACTAATGAATCGACTAATCGTATCGACAATTCTATTTGTTAACAGTGGGGTGTCTCCATGCAGCCATAATAACAAATAGGTCGATAAAATAACTTGAACATCAACAGTGGGGTGTCTCCATGCAGCCATAATGATCACCAAATTAAATCACGTCCGATACGATAAGTAGATCCATTAGCTTTAGGCCACTTAAACGTATACATCATGAACAAAATGTAACTGGATCGGCTATTTTAGCCGATACAGGGTCCATGAAGCACGAACAAGATCTATCTATCAAAATTACGATCCGGTCTAGGGCCAAGCAAACTTACCTTAACATACATATTAGTGGGGTTCAGAAATACAGCCATAATAAGCATGTCAAACCAAAATCTACTTGTTCTTAGATCAAACCATAATTTAAACAGATATCTCGAACGCACAACATGTAACAATCAAGATTGACAAAATAATCATTGAGAAGCTTAGATCGACTATTTCCTTTGATGTGAACGTAAAAAGACGTTGTATAGCCGAAACTAAACAGCTGTTGGGCTAAAGCTAATTTGTCAATCTTGATTGGGCAAGATATTGTTGAAAAGAAGAACAAAACATTAAAAGCATAAACAATATCGATAACTGAAAGAATCTATTAGATTGCCAAATCTAATAGAGCCGATAACTAGTCAAGATCGACTAAAGCAAGAGATTGATCAGAGTCAAGACAGTCTTACAAAAGACGAACTTAAACCGATAACTAGTCCATGTCATGGTTAACAAGAGTTTGGTCGATGCCAAATGCAGCCTTATTGAATGATAACACGAGCCATTGGTGAAACTTACAAGCAAATCGGAGGTCGGTCTTAGCCGATGCAGTCCTGCCTGATTGAAGGTTCCGCCGAGTTCTACCTTACTCCTACTCCTAGGGTTTTGGCCGGTGACCGATGTATTGATTGATTGGATTGATGTCTTTACAAAAATTGGGTTTCTAGCTATTTGTAACCCGGTAAACTCCTATCCTAACAAGACTAGGACACATATAAATAAAAGACGACCTGGACTTGAACTCCTTTGGCTAAGCCCGACACGTCTTCAAAGCCCATTAAGCTTGGTCCATATGAAATCTTCTGGTCATGTCCAAGCTTCTTTTACTTTTTTGGCCGATTTTTTTAATAAATCAGCCGTATGTGCTTACAAAAATGAAAACCCCTTTCGATCCAAAATCTGGTGTAAACAGAATGACTATAAAGCAACTAAATTATAATAATATAATTAAAAGGTTCAAAACTTATATAAATAGGTGAACGCATCTTGGCCCCTAGTGGGTTTCGGTGATTGGATGAAACACAAGATTACTGTGACTAACGTGTGTTTTGCAGAAACAAGATTGAGTTAGGTCACGGTAATGGCGACGATACGGGCATATGGAGTTCATGTCCCCTGGCGATGGATATCGTTTCGGTTTTCAAAGGACGGATGATGAAGACGGTGGTAGACTAGGCTAAGTGTCATATGGTGTTGGAGGACACTTAGGTAGTTTTAGGTCTTTGTTTTTCCTTTGGCCGTACTATAAAGGGGAGGGTGAATCAGTAGCTTGACCTAGATGAGTCTAGTGAGGTAGGTGTGGTGCACACTTGTTATTTCATAGCCCTAGGTAGCTCAGAGAGATGCCTTATGTCGAGAGGATCGAAAGTCGTTATGCCCGAGTTGGTTTTTCCCAGACTAGGGTTTAGTCTGGTGCGTGGCATCGGACGCGCCCGTGCCACTGTTCACGTGCGTGTGGATTTGGGGTGGCACCGGACGCTGGCCATCCAGAGAGGGTAAATCTGCATCGGACGCGTCCGATGTGGAGGCATCGGACGCTGCCTAGCGTCCGATGCTCCTTTAACAGCTCTAACAGAATGGTATAGTCGATCGTTGGTCGAGGTCATCGGCGCGTCCGATGCCTAGCATCGGAGTGTCCGATGCCCCCGCAGAGGCACCTGTTTGGTGCTGTTTGAGATGACCGGTTGGGGGAGTATTTATACTCCTTCCCCTCATCCATTAGAGTGTTCTTGCCACTTCCATCTGCTGAGAGACACATTGTGAGTGTGAGATAGTGCAAGAGCCCTAGTGAGGTTGAGTGAATTGCTAATTGAGAGAATTAGTGATCTCCTAGTGAGAATTGAGTAGCAAGTGTGCATCCATCCATCTCTTTGGCCTTGTCTTGGTCAAGTGAGAGTTCTAGCTTGTTACTCTTGGTGATCGGCATCACCTAGATGGCTTGGTGGTGATCGTGAAGCTTGGAGAGCATCCGGTGGCATTGTGGATTACCCAAGCAAGCTTGTGACCGGTAGTGAGCAATTCACCGGGCCGGAGCGGCAAAGAATCAGCTCATAGTGAGCACTTGATCCTTGCGCAGATCAAGGGGGAGCGATACCCTTGCGCGGGTGCTCCAACGAGGACTAGGGGGTGTGCCGACACCTCGATACCTCGGCAAAAAGATCGTCTTGTCATCTCTACTCCTTTACTTACGCATTTACCTTCAAGCAATTCAATTCCACATTATTCTTGTTGTTCTTTCATTATTGAATTGCCTTGCTAGAATAGGAGTGGCATAGACTTGGTCTTTTGTGCGGTAGATTAGAGAGAAACACACTTCTAGGCACAAGGGGGTTAATTGGGCTTAATAGGTTTTAATTCTTGTTAAAGTTTTAGAAAAGCCCAATTCACCCTCCCCCCTCTTGGGCATCTTGATCCTTTCAATTGGTATCAGAGCCTCGTCCTCTTGATTTAGGCTTAACCGCCTAGAGTTAAGATGTCCGGAGGTGATGGACCACCTCCCATGTTCGAGGGAGACGACTTCCCATATTGGAAAATTCGTATGGAGTTGTACCTAGAAGCGGTTGATGTTAAATGCCGCGAAGCCGCGATCACCGGCTTTGCCAAGCCCAAGGAAGGCACAAGCCTTACTCCTAATGAGGAGGAAAATGAGAAATGGAATGCAAAAGCCGAAAACATCCTTTTTAGAGGCATTTGCAAGGATGTGTTCAACCGCGTCCGGAACCATAAAAATGCCCATGATCTATGGGAAAATATTTGTGCGCTCCATGAGGGAACCAAGAGTGAGCGTGAGGAACGCTATCATTTAGTCATGCAAAAGCTTCATTCTTTTGATATGCATGCTAATGAAAGTGCAAATGAAATGTACTCACGCTTGAATGTTCTTGTAGAAGAACTCAATTGACTTGGCCTCACACAAATGCAACCATTCGATGTTGTGAGGAAGATCCTTTGTGTCCTTCCAATTGAGAAATATGGACACATTGTGATGGTGCTACATCAAGGCGATCTTTCCACCGCTACACCAACTCAAATCTTAGGAAAGATCAATGCGCATGAGATGTACATGCACATCACACCAAGTGGTAGCTCTTCCACCGACAAGAAGAAGGACTTGGCCTTCAAAACAAGCCATGACAAGAAGGGCAAGTCCAAGGATATTGAGGTACATCATGAAAGCTCAAGTGATGAAGAGGATGATTCCAACATCGCTCTCATGATGAGAAGAACCACCAAGATGTTGAAGAAGCTTCACAAGAATGGAGTCAACTTTGACTCAATTAAGAAGAAGTTCTTCACAAGTAGCAAGAGAAGGCCAATCTCCGAAATGGATTGCTACAATTGCGGTGAGCTTGGCCATCTTGCTCATCAATGTACCAAGCCCAAGAAGGACAACTACAAGAACAAGAACAAGGGCAAGAAATATGATTCATCAAGTGAAGATGAGAAGAAGAATGAGAAGCCCTACAAGAAGAAGGATGGCAAGAAGAAGCAATACCACAAGAAAGGTGGTAAAGCTTACATTGTTGGTGATTGGCTCACCGACATTGACTCCTCCGATGGCTCATCCAATGAAGATAGTGATGATGAGAAGGAGAAGGTGGCCGCTCTAGTCATTGGCTCCTCTACACCACCACCACCACGTCGGCATCATCATCTACACACCTATGCCTCATGGCTAAAGGTGATCAAAAGGTGAACTACAAGACCGGTGGATCTCATTGGGTGATTGATAGTGGTTGCACACAACATATGACCGGTGATCCCCGGATGTTCACCTCACTAGAAGAGAATGTCGATGACCAAGAAAAGATTACATTTGGTGACAACTCAAAGGGCAATGTCAAGGGATTGGGCAAAGTGGCAATTTCAAATGATCATACCATCTCCAATGTGCTTCTTGTTGCATCCTTGAGCTTCAACTTGCTATCCGTTGGGCAACTATGCGATCTTGGCTTTCAATGTTTGTTCACCGACAAAGAAGTGGTTGTGACCAAGAAAGATGATACACAAGTGATCTTCAAAGGCTTTATATACAACAATCTTTATCTAGTAGATTTCACCTCCGAAGATTCCAACTTGAAGACATGTTTGTTCACTAAGCAATCACTTGGTTGGCTATGGCATAGAAGATTGGCACATGTTGGAATGAACACTCTCAACAAGCTATTGAAGAAGGATTTGGTTAGAGGCTTGAAGGACGTCAAATTTGAGAAGGACAAATTGCGTAGTGCACGCAAGCCGGCAAGCAAGTTGCAAATACTCATCCAACCAAAGCCTTTGTATCAACATCAAGAGAGTTAGAGCTACTTCACATGGATCTATTTGGGCCAACAACATATGCTAGCTTGGGTGAAATCTCTATTGCCTAGTGATTGTGGATGACTATTCTAGATACACTTGGGTATTCTTTCTTCATGACAAATCCGAAGCAACCCCTTCATTCAAGAAGTTTGCCAAGAGAGCCCAAAATGAGTTTGACTTGAAGATCAAGAAAATAAGAAGTGATAATGGAAGAGAATTTGACAACACCCACATTGAGGAATATTGTGATGAAGTTGGGATCAAGCATGAAGTCTCCGCAACCTATACACCACAACAAAATGGGGTAGTTGAGAGGAAGAACCGGACACTAATCACCCTAGCAAGGACAATGTTAGATGAGTACACTACACCGCAAAGATTTTGGGCGGAAGCAATCAACACCGCTTGCTATGCATCAAACCGGTTGTTCCCCCATCATCTCCTTGGCAAGACCCCCTATGAGCTACTCAACAACAAGGAGCTGGATATATCATTCTTTAGAGTGTTTGGGTGCAAATGCTACATCTACAAGAAGCGCCAACACCTAGGGAAGTTCCAACGCCGATGTGATATTGGTTTTCTTGTTGGTTACTCATTGAAGTCCAAAGCATATCGAGTATTCAACCATGCCATCGGGATGGTAGAAGAAACATATGATGTGGAATTCGATGAATCTAATGGCTCTCAAGGAGAGCATGAAAATCTTGATGATGTAGATGATGAACCATTGAGGGAAGCAATGAAGAACATGCCGGTTGGAGCCATCAAGCCTAAAGATGATGATGATGATGTGCAAGTCATTGACAAGCCATCCTCATCCAATGTTCCACAAGATGATGACAAAAATGGGAGAGAGCCATTTGAAGATACTCATGTCTCCCATGATCAAATGGTGGTACAAGCTCAAGATGTTGATGCTCCTCAAGCGGCCCCTCAAGTGGTTGATCAAAGGACTACTCCTCTACTAAAAGCTCATCCTCAAGATCTCATCATAGGGAGTCCAACAAGGGGTGTAATGACTCGATCTCAAAAACTTGCTCTATTTATTGAACATCACTCCTTTGTGTCTCTTGTTGAGCCTACCATTGTAGATGAAGCTCTAGGTGATCCAGATTGGGTGAATGCTATGCATGAAGAATTAAACAATTTCACCTGCAACCAAGTTTGGACACTTGAAGAGTGACCTAAAGGCGCAAGAGTCATTGGAACAAAATGGGTGTTTAGGAACAAGCAAGATGATCAAGGCAAGGTTGTTAGAAACAAGGTAAGGCTAGTGGCAAAGGGGTTCTCTCAAGTTGAAGGTTTGGATTTTGGAGAGACCTTAGCACCGGTTGAAAGACTCGAAGTCATTCGTATCCTCCTTGCATATGCATCACATCATGACATTAAATTATATCAAATGGATGTGAAAAGTGCATTTTTAAATGGTTTCATATATGAACTAGTCTATGTTGATCAACCTCCCGGGTTTGAAGGCCCTAGATATCCTAATCATGTTTATAGGTTGTCCAAGGCGCTATATGGGCTCAAGCAAGCCCCAAGAACATGGTACGAGCGCCTCTGGGACTTCCTCATTGAGAAGGGCTTCACCATTGGGAAGGTCGACACCACACTATTCACCAAGAAGCTTGATGGAGAGATCTTCATTTGTCAAGTCTACATTGATGATATCATCTTCAGGTCAACAAATGAAGCCTATTGCAAGGAATTTGGTGACTTGATGTCGAAGGAGTTTGAAATGTCCATGATTGGTGAGCTCACATTCTTCCTAGGCTTCCCAGTCAAGCAATTGATGGAGGGGACTTTTATATCACAAGAGAAGTACACAAAAGACCTCCTCAAGCGCTTCAACATGGATGATTGTAAGCCTATCAAGACTCCAATGCGAACAAACGAACATCTCGACCTAGATGTGGGAGGTAACCCGGTTGATCAAACTCTCTACCGTTCTATGATTGGTAGCTTGTTATACTTGACCACATCTAGGCTCGACATCATGTTTAGTGTGTGCATGTGTGCTCGTTTTCAAGCCAATCCTAGGGAATCACATCTCATAGCCGTAAAGAGAATCCTTAGTTACCTAAAGCACACCCCAAGCATTGGCCTTTGGTATCCCAAAGGAGCTAACTTCCAACTCATTGGGTATTCCGATTCGGATTACGCGGGTTGCAAAGTAAATAGAAAAAGCACATCCGGAGGGTGCCATTTGCTTGGGAGATCACTAGTTTCATGGAGTTCGAAAAAGCAAAATAGTGTGGCCTTGTCTACCGTTGAGGCGGAATACATAGCCGCGGGTGCTTGTTGTGCACAAATCCTTTATATGACACAAACCCTTTTAGACTATGGTGTAGTTCTAGTAAGGGTACCTTTGTTGTGTGACAATGAGAGCACGGTTAAGCTTGCTAACAACCTGGTTCAACACTCTCGCACAAAGCACATAGATATTCGCCATCATTTTCTTAGAGACCATGTTTCCAAGAAAGACATATCCTTAGAGGGAGTTAGAACCGAAGATCAATTGGCGGATATCTTCACAAAACCCCTAGATGAAAAAACTCTTTGTAGATTGCGAAGTGAGCTTAATGTGCTTGATCTAAGTAACTTTGTCAAAAGGTGAAAGGGGGTTGTCTTTGCATTGCATTGTATCATATGCCATGTTTAAAATATGTTATGCACATAGGCTCGTCAGATGTGGTTAAGATAACCGCCCTAAAAAGCGTGTGAAGATGCTTACCCATGAGCAAACTTGACAAGCAACCTAGATTCAAATTCTGTATTGCATTGCATATGCATGTGTGTTGCTTTGTCATTTCTTTTCGGTTAAGCTTTGAGCAACCGCTGTGTTCGTCCACCGCTAGGGGGAGCATTTGAGGCTCCTTATGGTTGAGTCCCCTAGTTTTGGTGGCCACATGTTGTCTCCTTGGGATTTATTGCCTATTTTACTTAAAAATGATATATAGCCTATGGAAAAATACTTATAAAATTGAGGGTTTATGCGAGGATGCTCATCCTAGGTTCCAACTGGTGTTTATTTGCCTCTTATTTGAGTTGGAACTTGGTTGGGAGAGGGAGCCACAACGGAGATCTTTGAAACTGCTCAAAATGCAGCATCAGATGCTGCATCGGACGCTCCCAGCGTCCGATGCCCTGCACTGTAGACAGCTCTGACTGAAACAGTGTCAGGGTAGCGTCTGATGCCCCTTCACCGGAGCGTCCGATGCCAAGGCAAAGGACGCGTCCGTTGCTATTTTGGCCATTTTGGACCTCTCTAGATGGGCATCGGAGCGTCCGTTGTGATCACAACGGCACGTCCGATGCCCCTTTAAGCGGCGCAGTAGGTTCTTCTAATGACAGACGGGTCCCATGCGTCATATCACTCTTCTTCCACCTTGCGCCCGTCCAACCTCCGCAGAGCCGCCGCCGCAACCGAGCCTCCAACCCTAACCCTCGCCGGCCGCCGTGCTCGCCAGCCCCTCTCTCACCGCCGGGCCTTCGCTCCGCCGCCGCTCGCCGCGATCCCACCCGCCCCCGCGCACTCAGCGCCCCTCCTAGCCGCGCGCACCCGCAGCTTCACCGACCACCCGACCGCAAGTCCATCGCTGGAGTCCCTCGCCGACAAAGCTCGCCGGCGACCCAGTCCATCTCGCCGGCGGACGCTCCCTGCCTTCTCCTTCCACTCCGGCATCGTTTCCCCGGCCGGCGGCATACCCTCAGTGAGCATCTCCCCCCACTCCTTTTACCATGTCCACAACGTGTTCGATGAAATGCCCCAACGACCGTTCTCACTATTTCTGAACCCCGCTTTCTCCCAAATCCTTTGCAGTTCCCCTTGGTGAGACGTGTGGGTGTCGGAACATCCGTGACTTACCTCGCTCTTGGGTCGGTTCATCGATCATCAGGTAGCAAAGCCAATTCCACCTCTTATCTCCATGCTTTGCTTCCATAGGCTTTCTCATCTCTAGATTATATGTTTCTTATATATATCCTATCTATTCTATGCAGCGAGTCAGTGTCCATGATAGCTTGGCAGTTAGGCAGTGACAGATAACCCGGGGCCAAGCCCGCGGGTAAGGATCGAGGCCAAGCCTCGCGAGTGACAGCGCAGTTCAGTGCCAGTGTCAGGGGGAGTATCTGTCAGTTTGGGTTGTTCAGCGGCAGTCCAGACCTTTCAGCGTCAGTGCTTCTCGTTCTTGTTAGTCATGCCGCACTGCAAGAACGTCGGTGGTGGCCCAGGGGACTCTCCTCCCCGTCACCCCCCCTTCTGGTCAGAGGCCCGGGAAGGGGAAGTTGATCACGCGCAGGAAGCGCACTCGGGAGCAGCGGGAGGCTGATCAGGCCAGGGCAGTGGCAGACGCCGCAGAGCGTGCAGAGCAGGGTGGTAGTGCTGGCGGACTCAGGATTCAGGATCAGTTGTCCCCAGACCAGCGCAGAGCGATAGAGGAGGTCGAGCGTCGGCACAGCTCGTCGACTGGCACTCTTATGGCCGCCGGTCGCCGGACCACGTTCACCTCACCAAAGTGTGGAGCCCGAGAGCTCCGGGCAGGGCCAGGCAGAGGCTGAGGCAGAGGCAGAGGCAGAGGCCGAGGCAGAGAAAGGAGGTTCCTAAGGAGGTACCCCGGCGCCGGTCTACTCATCGTAGGAATCCGGTGCCACCCCGGCCTGACGTCCCTCTGCGGGGAGCACGTGCTCCGTCGAGGCGTGCGCCCCCGCCGATTCCGCGACTGGATCTCCGGGTAGCCATGTGTTCACAGATACAGAAGCTTCGGCTCGTCCCCGTCGACCAGTGGTTCCCTAGGGAGAGGCAGGAGAAGGCAGAGGCAGACTTCTTCACTGTCTGCAGGACCGAGAGTGTTACCAGAAACCGACCAGAGGGGGGGGTGAATGGGAGCTTCAAAATTTCTTTTCAGAAACTTGTCCCCAAGAACAAACCTAGAGCTTGCGAGTGTCCACGACCCTAGATGTAGGGTGGATGCTTCCAAGAAGCACAGCAGGACACAACACAACCCTAGAAACCCAACGCAAAAGCCGGAAACCAAAACCGACAACGGACAAACAAACCGTGGACGAAAATGTGCTGAAGACACAGCATCGGACGCTGGCCTGCGTCCGATGGTCAGGCACCGGACGCGTCCGATGCGAAAGGACCCTGTCTCGAACCTTACTGGACAGGCATCGGACGCTGGCTACAGTGAAACCCTAGCGTCCGATGCTCGACCTCCGGACGCGTCTGATGACAACGGAGCGTCCGATGGTCAGCGTCCGATGCTCCTTCAAAAATGCTGACACTTGACATGTGGCACCAGACGCGTCCGATGTGATGAACACAGCGTCCGATGCTCCCGACCCGAGCGTCTGATGCTCCCGAAACTGCACTGTTCTTCCGCGGATTCAACCCGATCTCCTCCGAATCAAAAGCTCTAAGGCTTAGACTTGGTATGAGGAGTTCCAAGGAGGTTAGTGAGCTATCCCAAAGAGATCATGGCTCGAACCTAACTCCAAATCGGTGAATCAGAAGAATAAGGGGCAAAGGAGACAAAACTTGATTCAAAACAAAAATCGACCGATCTACTAGCTCGTGAAGTTAGAGAAGAATTCCTTCGGTGTAAAGATGCGCCTCACGATCTAGAACAACTCAGTTCAAACGGAATCGAAAAAGACGCAACAATGAAGGAGATCGATCACCGGGAAAATCGTTGAGAAAAGCAACCCACGAAGAACAACAACAAACGCGAATCACAACCATGAATTTGCAACCGTGTGGCTACCACACACTACAACAGTGAGATTACGGTCTCACTTCCTCAAAATCTCATGAACACAAAGGTATGGTTCTCTGCGGATCTCAGTTGCTACAACAGGGGATTGGGAGAGCAGGAAAACCCTAAGTGGAGAATAGCAAATGACTGAGATAAAATGGGAGGTGGGTGTCTCCCTCTACTTATCCTAATTCTAGTTCCCACTCTACCCCTAACTAATTACAGAGCGAACCAGCTAAACCCTAGGGTTATTCTGGACCAACTCGAAGAAGATGCTGATTCGACGGCCACGCCCGCACAACTGGTAGCGTTGCCTCGACGCAACCTCACCGATTGCCGCCACATGCCGCCACCGCTCTGCTCGTCCTTTTCACGGACATCGCCCCCGGTTTTGAGGCCCAAACTGGGAAACCAGCCTTCACGACCAACCCCCGGTTTTGAGGCCAAAACCGGGAAACCAGCCGTCCATCGCCTGAGTTTTGTGGCCCAAACTCAGAAATCCGCCAGCGCCCAGGTTTTGAGGCCCAAACCTGGAAACCATACACCGGTGGTTTTTCTGTGGCTCAACCACCAAACCGAGCCGTAGAGGGGATGCACCGCCCGTGCACCCCATCCACTGACACATGTCCCCAGGTCCTCGACCCGAGCAACACTGTGCCCTGCAAGTCTCCGCTTGTCGCTGTCCCAGGCTGTCAGACACCACAGCTGATCCTCAGGTCACCGGTCCCTCAGTCCAAGCCTCACGTCCGCCCTTCACCGCTCCCGGTCCATCGGCACGGCACGTCTCTACTTGACCTTCACCTTGCCTTCGATCACTGTATCCGTGCTCGACACCTGCACAACACAAGCCAAAGAACATGCGCATCAAACTAGTTGACAATCACTCATCACTCAAGATCCGGCATACACCCATGTATCCGCAATCTCCCCCTTGATGAGTGCATTGTCAACTACCAACACAAATCATAATGAAATAGAAGAAGGAGGAAAAAGGAGAAGTAGAGAACTCGTCCAAATGACCCAAAAGCATATCAAAGCCAGAAGAAGGTCAAGTGAAAGAGCAAAACAACTTGGTCCCCAAAGACATGGGCAACGGCTCGACGCAACCAAGCAAAGAAAAGCTAGCCCTCAAGAAGAGGTAGAACAGGCTCAACACCGCTAGTAGGAAAGCTCGTCACCAATTGAAGTAAAACTCGTCACCAATTGAAATATCAGTTGATAACCAAGCAAAATGGAGCTAGCCCTCCAGAAGAGGCAGAACAGGCTCAACACCGCTAGCAAGAAAGCTTGATACCAACTGAAGGAATGCCAACTGAAAAGCAAAAGAGCTCAATACCAAGTGAAGAGCATATAAGCAAAGTCGCTAGTCCCTCAAGAAAGAGGCAAAGGCTCAACACAACTAGCTACCAAAAATGCTCTGAACCAATTGGAAAAAATGCTCTAAACCAATTGAAGATTCAACAAACACAAGCGAGCAAACTCCCCCTCCAATAGTGCACACAACTAGGATATGATTTTAAGAATTCCTCCCACTTATGATTTGACAAATTTCTCCCCTTCAGTTGATAATGCACTATCAGGCTTCCTTCCAAATGCATATGAGTCAAAAATGCAGGTTAGCAGCTTCAGGAATATAGTCAATAGAATGAGAAGATGCTTTACAAAGTATAACTCCAAAGACTCAACAACATATACAACATGCTAGCAAGGGCTCAAACTGATCACCACATACGAAATATGAACATATGAGCAAAGTAAGCAGTTTTAGCCAAAAAGGTATTCACCATCAATATAGCACTAAACATATATAGACAGGAAGTCAAACAAGTGCTAAACATGTATACAAGGTGAACTACCCCAAGCAAAGTTCAATCATCATGCTACAGAATGAAATATATACTTGTGATTTCAGATTTTAATCGGAGTTGCAGCGGTGAAATTACACAAGTTCCAAATTCAGCATGTGATTGTGAGAGGTTGAAGGCTTGTCATTGCCTAACTTTTCAACCGAGCTAAGCCTATTGAAAGGTCCAAATTGGCTAGAGGGGGGTGAATAGCCTAATTAAAAATCTACAAAATTACATAGGCAAACACTATTAGTGAAACAAATGGCAAAGCTTTTTGCACTAGCCTAATAGTGTTTTGCAAGCCACCTATCCAACAATTCTACCTAATATTTCTATGTCACACAATCAACTAGAGCTAATAACAAATGCGGAATAAGATAATCTAGCTCTAGCACAAGTATGATATATAAATAATGTGTATGAAACAAGTGTGTGCACAAGATATACTAAGCAAGCTAAACACAACTAACTAAACAAGATATATGACAAGAGATAGTATCTACACAAAGGAATAGCTCAAAGTAAATGCACAAAGTAAATGAGCTAGATAGATGTGGTTTCACCGAGCCTTCGGGTTCGTCTAGTAGAGAGCCAATCGCCGGTGAAACCCACTTGTGATGCCAATCACCAAGAATGTGAATATGAAGACCAATCACCAAGATGTGGAAACAATCATAATAAGCACACGGGACACCAAGATTTATCCCGAGGTTCACGTGCTTGCCGACACACTACTCCCCGTTGTGTCGACCAACACTAGGTGACCCGGTGGCTAATTGGCACAACACCAAGCTCACAAAGAGCGCCACAAGAATCTACCTCTAGTGAGGTAGCTCAATGACACGAGCAATCCACTAAGGATGCCTCTTGCCGCTCCGGCGAGGTGACGCTCCAAAACCTCTCACAATCATGATCCGTGGTGGCCAAGAACAATCTCCTTCTCTTGCCAAAACCACTTCAACGCCTCCAAGCCGTCTAGGCACCGGAAAATGCCAAGAGTAACAAGAGAACTCAATGCCGATGCGAAGAACTAGTGCCACTAGATTGAACTCTTTTCAAATCACGCACTAGATCACTCAATCTCACTTGGTTTGAACAAATCAACTTGGGAGATGAGTTGGGAGGCTTGCCAAAGCTCACTAGTATGCTTAGGAATCAAAATGTGCAAGAGAGAAACCTAGCAAGCCGGCCAAGCCCCTTAACTAGGCCACACATATCGGCATAGCTGTTGGACCCAAAACAGGGGCATCGGACGCGCCGGTGTCGGGGCCATCGGACGCTACCCTAGCGTCCGATGCTCCGAGGAGCACCACGTGTCCCCCTATTATGAATTCAGCCTGTTAGATCCCAACAGTCATATTCCTTCGCGCCACGGATAAAGTGACATCGGACGCGCCAATGCCAGGCATCGGACGCTCCGATGCCGCTACTCGTTTCAGCACTTTTCTGCGCCACATCGGACGCGTCGGCACCTTCACATCGGACGCTCAACCCCTGCGTCCGATGACCATGCAGAGAGGTTCCAGAGAGGGCCAAAACACATCGGACGCGTCCGATGGATCCACATCGGACGCAGGCCAGCGTCCGATGCTTCCTGGAAATCTAGATCGCGCCACGTCACCTGCATCGGACTCTGCAATAGTGTTTCCTCGGCGTCCGTTGCCAGCGTCCGATGCTCCTTCAACAATTGTCAATAGTTAGGGTTTCCCATCGGACGCTCGGCCTAGCGTCCGATGTTGCCGCCAGTAGCGTCCGATGCCCCTAACTCAGCACTTTTACTTTCTAACTTCTACCCTTGCTCCCATGCGCCAACACCAAAGTGTTTCAACACTTGTGCACGTGTGTTAGCATTTTGCCAAGCATTTTCCAAGGGTTTAGTTAGTCACTCACTAGGTATATATCATCGATATGTTAGAGAACACCTAGTGGCACTTGAACACCGCATAAGCCGTGAATAGTCTCCTCTTAATAGTACGGCTATGTATCCTAAATGTGATCACACTCGCTAAGTGTCTTGATCACACTCTTCTCTTCTTCATTTCACCAATGATAGAGCACTTGAGTGCTTGTGGCCAGCACCATCCTCCATGGTTGCCACCTTGCTAGCTCCACCACTTGGCTTGGTCACAATCCTTTCTTATAAGCTACACACATGCTTAGCAATAGGATTAGACCAAATAGGTTTCATTAATTAACCAAAACCAAACTAGGGCTTTCAATCTCCCCCTTTTTTGTAATTGATGACAACCTTTACAAAGATATGTGATTTAAATTTGAGTAACCACATTGATAGTATTGGCTCCCCCTACATATGTGCTATAGAGTTTGGTTCTAAACTTTGCACATATGTGTGGATATGGATTGTGGGTGAGCAATACTACCAATGATGATGCTAAGGCATAAGAATGGACCTTTGAAGCGTGATACCAATCGGAGTGCACATATTATACCATCCTTAGCACCATTTGTCACTAGACATACATCAAAACTCAAGAACCCCATGAGATCAATCATAATAATAAGGCTCTTGAACCACTTAAAATACAAATATGTCTAGTTGCTATTCTATATATGCTAGTAAATCAATTCATCAAACATAACTTATCACTAGCATTCACCACATAAGCATGGATATCAAATTAAAAAGCTTATGCAATGCAATCAAACATATGAATATGCACATTTCAAATTCACCATACATGTTTATGAGCTTGCTCCCCCTATTTGTATGCTCTGATCCTACTTGAAGGTTTACTTAGCATGTTTCTTAGCATTTTTTTATATCTTTGTCATCATTTTCTCCCCCTTTGTCAACAATTTCCATAAAGGTGGGGCAACTAAAATGAAGGGAGACACAATTTTTTATCATGAGATTCATATGTAGGGATCAAACTAAGTCAAGTTATGGCTTAATCTAGCTCATGAGCATAGGATATTTAACACGGTTTGCTCTAGAGTAAGCTTCTTCACACATCTTATAATGGTTATCTTACTCACGTTGGTTAAACACCCGTTGCTCACTTACTAGACCAAACACTAGAGTTACAAGCTCACAAACAAGTTATATGCTACCACTAGATCAAGGCAAACATAGAAGCAATAGTGGTACCATATATACTCCAAATTCATTTGTTTTACCATGAATGAGACTAAATAAGCAATGTGATGGCTATATGAACTAGATCACAACCTAATAAGAATGAATGCATATGCCAAACAATTTCACTTTTGCTTTCTTGGAGGAGAGGCGTGTCATAAGTGGGGGTGCATTCAACTCATGTTGGAGAAGTCTAGGATATTCAATTCATTCCTTAGCTTGCAAAACCTTCTCTCATCTAGTGGCTTGGTGAAGATATCGGCAAGTTGATCATCGGTGCCCACACTCTCAATAGATATGTATTTCTTTGCTTGATGATCTCTAATGAAGTGATGTCTTATGTCAATGTGCTTTGTCCTTGAATGTTGTACTGGATTGGTGGCTATTTTGACGGCGCTCTCATTATCACATAGTAATGGGACTTGTCCAAACTTGACTCCATAATCTTGCAATGTTGCTTTCATCCATAGCAATTGTGCACAACAACTACCCGCGGATATGTATTCAGCTTCGGCGGTAGAGAGTGTAACACTATTTTGCTTCTTTGATGACCATGAGACAAGTGATCTTCCAAGCAATTGACAAGTGTCCGATGTGCTCTTCCTATCCACCTTGCATCCCGCATAATCGGAATCCGAGTATCCAGCCAATTCAAATTGAGAGCCCTTGGGATACCATAGTCCAACATTTGGAGTGTGCTTCAAATATCTCAATATTCTTTTGGTTGCCTTCAAATGACTTTCTCTTGGTGAAGCTTGGAACCTTGCACACATGCACACACTAAACATGACATCCGGCCTTGATGCGGTCACATAGAGTAGGCTTCCAATCATTGACCGATATAACTTTTGATCCACCATGTCACCACTGGAGTCACTATCCAAATGTCCATTTGTGCCCATTGGAGTGGTAATTGCCTTTGATTCATCTAATCCAAACTTCTTGAGCATGTCCTTGATGTACTTGCCTTGACTAACAAATGTGCCTTTCTTCATTTGCTTGATTTGTAATCCAAGGAACTAACTAAGCTCTCCAATCATAGACATCTCAAACTCCTTAGCCATCATCTCCCCAAACTCTTCACAAAAGTCTTGATTGGTTGATCCAAATATGATGCCATCCACATAGATTTGCAACACAAACAAGTCACTTCCAATCTTCTTGGTGAAGAGAGTGGTGTCAACTTTCCCAATCTTGAACCCTTTAGCTAGCAAGAAATCCCTCAATCTTTCATACCAAGCTCTTGGTGCTTGCTTCAACCCATATAATGCTTTCTTGAGCTTGTACACATGGTTTGGCTTCTTCAAATCTTCAAATCCGGGAGGTTGCTCAACATACACTAGCTCATTGATGAATCCATTTAGAAAGGCACTCTTGACATCCATTTGATAGAGCTTGATGTTGTGAGAACAAGCATATGCAAGTAGAATTCTAATGGCCTCCAATCTAGCAACCGGTGCAGAGGTTTCTCCAAAGTCAATTCCTTCCATTTGAGTGTACCCTTGTGCAACCAATCTTGCTTTGTTTCTAACAACAATGCCATCTTCATCTTGCTTGTTCCGGAAGACCCATCTTGTACCAATAACATTTGTGTTCTTTGGTCTTTCTACTAACTCCCAAACATCATTTCGGGTAAACTTGTTCAATTCTTCATGCATTGCATTTACCCAATCAACATCCATCAAAGCTTCATCAATCTTGGTTGGCTCAATAGATGATACAAATGAGTAGTGTTCACAAAATGATGTCAATCCTGATCTTGTTTGCACACCTCTTCTTATGTCACCAACAATTTGATCTAAAGGATGATCTCTTGCAATGTGTGTTGGTTGGAGCACTTGTTCCGGTTGAGCACTTGTACTTGCACTAGCGTCTTGTTGATCTTGAGAACCACTAGAGCTTGAAATATCATTGCCATGCATGGTTGGAGGAGAGAGTACTTGATCTTTGTCATCTTCTATGTCAATCACTTGCTTTGGCCTTATATCACCAATGTCCATGTTTTTCATAGCTTCCACCAATTGTGTTCCTCTCACATCATCTAGATTGTCTTGTTATTCATATGAGCCATTGGTTTCATCAAACTCAACATCATGGACTTCTTCAACTATTCTTGATGTGTTGTTCCACACTCTATATGCCTTGCTTGTAGTGGAGTAACCAAGTAGGAACCCTTCATCACACTTCTTTTCAAACTTGCCAAGTCTTGTGCCTTTCTTCAATATGTAACACTTGCACCCAAAGACCTGAAAATACTCAATGTTGGGCTTTCTATCATTGAGGAGCTCATATGTTGTCTTCTTCAATAGAGGGTGACAATAGAGCCGGTTGCTGTAATAGCATGCCGTGTTGATTGCTTCGGCCCAAAAAGAATCACTCACATTGTATTCACTAAGCATGGATCTTGACATATCAATGAGTGTCCTATTCTTCCTTTCAACTATCCCATTGGATTGAGGTGTATACTTGGCCGAGAATTGATGTTTGATTCCAAACTCATCACATAGCTCATCAACTCTTGTGTTTCTAAACTCACTTCCATTGTCACTTCTCACTTTCTTGATTCTTCTATCAAACTCATTTTGACTTCTCTTGACAAAGGTTTTGAATATGCCAAATACTTCACTCTTGTCAACGAGAAAGAAGACCCATGTGTATATTGTATAGTCATCCACTATCACAAAGCCATACTTGTTTCCCCCAATACTTGCATATGTAGTTGGTCCAAACAAGTCCATGTGCAACAATTCAAGTGCATGTGTAGTGCTCATCATTCCTTTGTTGGGATGAGTGTTTCCAACTTGCTTACCCATTTGGCATGCACTACAAAGCTTGTCCTTTTCAAAATGAACATCCTTAAGCCCTCTCACCATGTCATTCTTCACTAGCCTCTTTAGTTGATTCATTCCAACATGTCCCAAACGCCTATGCCATAGCCAATCCATACTTGATTTGGTGAATAAGCATGTTGTCAATTGAGCTTTACTTGCATCAAAGTCCACCAAATAAAGGTTCTCGTATCTAAATCCTTTGAAGACCAAATCACTTCCATCAACACTCACTGTCTCCACATCATCAACCCCAAATATGCATTTGAATCCCAAATCACATAGTTGTGCCATGGACAATAAGTTGAAGTTGAGAGATTCCACTAATAGCACATTGGAGATGCTCAAGTCATTGGATATTGCAATCTTGCCCAAGCCTTTGACCTTGCCTTTCTTGTTGTCACCAAATGTGGTAGCATCCGCATGATCTTTGCCACTAGTGTTGATTGATTTGAACATTCTACCATCACCGGTCATGTAGTGTTGAGTGCACCCACTATCAAGCACCCAATGCCTTCCTCCTGCTTTATAATTCACCTACAAAGAGATCAATTATTTTTAGGTACCCAAATCTTTTTGGGTCCTCCAAGATTAATCACCAAGCTCTTGGGCACCCAAATTGCCTTCTTCTTTGGGCCAATCATGGGTGTACCAATATACTTAGCCTTCACACCATTTGTGCCCTTTGTAAGCATATAACAAGAATCAAGTCTAATAGATAACACATGAGCATTGTTCTTGTTCTTGTTCTTGTTAAAGAAATTTTGCTCTATGTGCCCGGATTGCTTGCAATTATAGCAATACCGACCATTGCTCTTCACAAAACTAGTCTTGTGAGGAGCAAAAGCGGCTTTGCCCATCTTGGGGTATAGCCAAGTCCCTCCTTGTTGAGTGGACATCTTTGGCTACCCAAGCACTTAAGCAAGCGGGCATCTCCACCATAGGCATTGCCTAAAGCATGAGTAAGCTCATACACCTTGTTCTTAAGACTCTCATTTTCTACTACTAATGATGAATCACATGTAGTAGAAGTGGGCATTTTAGTTGAGCTAGATGACGATGATGCATTGGTGGGAGCATCAATTATAGGAGCATAAAAAGATTCATCAAGAATATCACATGTTACTCCTATGTTGCATGTCTCTACAATATCCTCTATCTTACTTTGATCAAGGAGGGAGGAGTGGGCTTCCTTAAGCCTAGTGTGAGCTTGGTCAAGCTTCTCATGGGCTTCCTCTAGCCTCTCATGAGTAGACTTGAGCTCATCAAAGGATTGCTCAAGAGCCTTGTTGGCCTTGCGCAATTCTTTGCACTCCTTCCTCTTAGTCTCAATGTAAGAGTGAGCATCTTGTAGCATGCTCATGAGGTCCTCCTTTGAGTACTCCTCATCATCATCACTATCACTCTCACTATCACTCTCATCGGATGATACCTTAGTGGCCTTAGCCATGAAGCATGTCGATGGAGTGTTGAAGATATAAGGCTTGCTTGAGATAGCAAGACTAGCCATAGCCTTCTTCTTGGTGGTCTTCCTCTCATCATCACTAGAATCATCATCATCGCTTGAGGAAGCATCACTATCCCATGTTACAACATAGGAACCACCCTTCTTCTTTCCCATCTTCTTCTCTTTCTTTTCTTTTCTTTCTTTCTTGTCTTTCTTCTTCTTGTTCTTCTTGTCATCATCATCTTCATCACTAGATTGTGGACAATCCGCAATGAAGTGATCCTTGCTCTTGCATCTATAGCACCTTTTAGTTGTGCTCTTTGTTGAATCTCTTCTCTTTCTTGCTCCATAGCCCTTCTTCTTCATGAACTTGCCAAATCTCTTGACAAATAGAGCCATCTCTTCATCATCCATTTCACTCAAGCTTGTGTTTGCTTCCTCATCACTTTCCTCCTTTTTTGCTTTGCCCTTGCTATTGCTCTTGGAGGATGAAGCCTTGAATGCCACGGTCTTCTTCTTCTTTTCTTCCTCTTGGGCTCCCCCATTCCGTTCCACATGGTATGTGTCTTGAGTGACCACATCACCTAGTACTTGGTTTGGGGTTACCGTATCCAATCCTTCCCTCACTAGGATTGTCACCAAAGTATCAAACCTCGGTGGTAAGCATCTCAAAAACTTGTGAGAAAAGTCCTTGTCCTCCACCTTCTCTCTCAAGGCCTTCAAGTCATTGATAATGACTTGCAACCGGTGAAACATCTCCGGTATGCTTTCATCATCTTGCATTTTAAACATGGCAAGCTTGTCCTTGAGAATGTATAGCTTGGCACCCTTGACCGCCTTAGTGCCTTCATATGTTTCCTCCAATCTCTCCCATATCTCACTTGCTCTTTCAAGATCCTTGATTTGCTCAAACACCTTTGTGTCAAATGCTTCATAGAACAAGTTGATTGCCACATCATTCCATTGAAGCTTCTCTTCTTCTCTTGGAGTTGGATCGGCGGAGTCAATCACCGCAAAGTCATGCTCAATCACATCCCAAATCTTTCTATTCATTCCTCTTGTGAATGCACACATCTTCCTCTTCCAACAATCAAAGTTGGTGCCGTCAAAATGTGGTGGCTTCCCCATATAGTTGATTTGAGCCATTTTAACACCAGAGGATGTTAAGCCTCAAACAAACGGTGACCACGGCTCTGATACCACTTGAAAGGTCCAAATTGGCTAGAGGGGGGGTGAATAGCCTAATTAAAAATCTACAAAATTACTTAGGCAAACACTATTAGTGAAACAAATGGCAAAGCTTTTTGCACTAGCCTAATAGTGTGTTGCAAGCCACCTATCCAACAATTCTACCTAATATTTCTATGTCACACAATCAACTAGAGCTAATAACAAATGCGGAATAAGATAATCTAGCTCTAGCACAAGTATGATATATAAATAATGTGTATGAAACAAGTGTGTGCACAAGATATACTAATCAAGCTAAACACAACTAACTAAACAAGATATATGACAAGAGATAGTATCTACACAAAGGAATAGCTCAAAGTAAATGCACAAAGTAAATGAGCTAGATAGATGTGGTTTCACCGAGCCTTCGGGTTCGTCTAGTAGAGAGCCAATCGCCGGTGAAACCCACTTGTGATGCCAATCACCAAGAATGTGAATATGAAGACCAATCACCAAGATGTGGAAACAATCATAATAAGCACACGGGACACCAAGATTTATCCCGAGGTTCACGTGCTTGCCGGCACACTACTCCCCGTTGTGTCGACCAACACTAGGTGACCCGGTGGCTAATTGGCACAACACCAAGCTCACAAAGAGCGCCACAAGAATCTACCGCTAGTGAGGTAGCTCAATGACACGAGCAATCCACTAAGGATGCCTCTTGCCGCTCCGGCGAGGTGACGCTCCAAAACCTCTCACAATCACGATCCGTGGTGGCCAAGAACAATCTCCTTCTCTTGCCAAAACCACTTCAACGCCTCCAAGCCGTCTAGGCACCGGAAAATGCCAAGAGTAACAAGAGAACTCAATGCCGATGCGAAGAACTAGTGCCACTAGATTGAACTCTTTTCAAATCACGCACTAGATCACTCAATCTCACTTGGTTTGAACAAATCAACTTGGGAGATGAGTTGGGAGGCTTGCCAAAGCTCACTAGTATGCTTAGGAATCAAAATGTGCAAGAGAGAAACCTAGCAAGCCGGCCAAGCCCCTTAACTAGGCCACACATATCGGCATAGTCGTTGGACCCAAAACAGGGGCATCGGACGCGCCGGTGTCGGGGCCATCGGACGCTACCCTAGCGTCCGATGCTCCGAGGAGCACCACGTGTCCCCCTGTTATGAATTCAGCCTGTTAGATCCCAACAGTCATATTCCTTCGCGCCACGGATAAAGTGACATCGGACGCGCCGATGCCAGGCATCGGACGCTCCGATGCCGCTACTCGTTTCAGCACTTTTCTGCGCCACATCGGACGCGTCGGCACCTTCACATCGGACGCTCAACCCCTGCGTCCGATGACCATGCAGAGAGGTTCCAGAGAGGGCCAAAACACATCGGACGCGTCCGATGGATCCACATCGGACGCAGGCCAGCGTCCGATGCTTCCTGGAAATCTAGATCGCGCCACGTCACCTGCATCGGACTCTGCAACAGTGTTTCCTCGGCGTCCGTTGCCAGCGTCCGATGCTCCTTCAACAATTGTCAATAGTTAGGGTTTCCCATCGGACGCTCGGCCCAGCGTCCGATGTTGCCGCCAGTAGCGTCCGATGCCCCTAACTCAGCACTTTTACTTTCTAACTTCTACCCTTGCTCCCATGCGCCAACACCAAAGTGTTTCAACACTTGTGCACGTGTGTTAGCATTTTGCCAAGCATTTTCCAAGGGTTTAGTTAGTCACTCACTAGGTATATATCATCGATATGTTAGAGAACACCTAGTGGCACTTGAACACCGCATAAGCCGTGAATAATCTCCTCTTAATAGTACGGCTATGTATCCTAAATGTGATCACACTCGCTAAGTGTCTTGATCACTAAAACAAAGAGTCCTATAGGTTATACCTTTGCCTTTGGCCCTCTTTGCTCCATCTCTTCTCTTCTTCATTTCGCCAATGATAGAGCACTTGATCTCTTGAGTGCTTGTGGCCATCACCATCCTCCATGGTTGCCACCTTGCTAGCTCCACCACTTGGCTTGGTCACAATCCTTTCTTATAAACTACACACATGCTTAACAATAGGATTAGACCAAATAGGTTTCATCAATTAACCAAAACCAAACTAGGGCTTTCACCTATGCAGAAGCAATCAAAAGCTTAAAGCAACGGTTTCAGTCTTACACTACACGGCTCAAGTTTAAGTCAAAGTGCAATGAGAAACAGTCTCGAAACTGTGATGTGTTGACAAGCAATCCCATCTCGATCTTTTTAATTCACTTAAAACTTGGTTCAATTTAATAACAGAATATGAACATACCAAGCAAGTGAATGACTCAGAACTAGAGACATAGCAACCTAGCATATATGAAAAGCACAAGTGATTTCGACACATTCTACACATGCTAGTTGCCAATCTCAATGGTGAACAATTTCAAATTTTATGTTCATTAAGCAAGTTCACCATTCATAAAATAGCTCAACTCATAACATGTATCAGTGTTCAGAAGGAGCATAAGCTACAAGTATCATCATATAACATCGGAGCATACTAGATAGAGCATAATCACATTCTAAAGATTATATACATGAAGCTCGAAATGCAAAAATGCATGATGAAATGCAAAGACTAACTTATCAGAAATGAAAACAAAACGAAAGAAAAAGAGTCAGTCTATGATACAGGAGACAAAATGTTTCCCCCATCTAAAAGGGGAAACATACACCAAGCTCACCCCTCAACCGATTAAAGGTTGATTGATCCAAAGGCTTGGTAAAAATATCTGCCAACTGATGATGAGTATCGACATGGTGAAGGTCGATATCACCCTTTTCATAGTGGTCTCGTAGAAAATGAAAGCGTATATCAATGTGTTTGGTCTTAGAATGCAGCACGGGGTTCTTAGCAATGCTAATAGCACTCGTGCTGTAACAAAGCAAGGGAACGCGAGAAAAACTCAGACCAAAATCACACAAAGTGGCCATCATCCAAACCAATTGAGAACAGCAGCTAGCCGCAACAACATACTCGGCCTCTATGGTAGACTGGGCGACGCTAGACTGCTTGCGAGAAGACCAAGATACAAGAGAAGAACTAATAAACTGACAAGTCCCAGAAGTGGACTTGCGATCAAGTCGACAACCAGCAAAATCGGCATCAGAATAACCGCAAAGGGAGAGGGTGGAGGAAGCTGAATACCAAATCCCAAACTCTGGAGTGAAGCATAAGTGCCGCATAATGCGCTTGACTGCCTGACGGTGAGAGGTGCGCGACGACGACTGAAATCGTGCGCAAAGACACACCGCGAACTGGATGTCCGGGCGTGTTGCCGTCAGGTACAACAGCGACCCAATCATACTCCGGTACTTCTTCTGGTCCACAGCTTCTCCATCCTTGTCTGCATCCAGGGCCGTCGTGGTCGACATGGGTGTTGGAAGAGGCTTGGCCTTACCCATATCGAACTTCTTCAGGATGTCCTTGGTATACTTGCCCTGGTGCACAAACATCCCCTCTCGGGATTGCTTAATTTGCAACCCGAGAAAGAATGTCAACTCGCCCATCCTGCTCATCTCAAATTCCCTGCTCATAAGATCTGCAAACTTGGCAACCAAAGCGTGAGAAGAACCACCGAAAATGATATCATCCACGTAAATCTGGACCAAGAGAGTGTCATTGCCTTGCTTGAGGAGAAAAAGCGTTTTATCCACACATCCCATTTTAAAACCCTTAGCAAGCAAGAAGGTTTTCAACCTATCATACCAGGCTCTAGGGGCTTGTTTCAAACCATATAAAGCTTTGTGAAGTTTGAAAACATGGTTAGGAAACTTGGGATTTTCAAAACCGGGTGGTTGTTTCACATACACCTCTTCTTCTATGTAGCCGTTTAAGAAGACACTCTTGACATCCATTTGAAAAAGTTTAAACCCTTTGGATGCAGCAAAAGCCAAGAGTATCCTAATTGCCTCTAAACGAGCTACAGGAGCAAATGTCTCCTCATAGTCTATCCCCTCCTTCTGACTATACCCCTGGGCTACAAGTCTGGCCTTGTTTCTCACAATGTGGCCATCCTCTCCTTGGTTGTTTTTGAAAACCCATTTTGTACCAATAGGGTAACACTCGGGAGGAGGTGGAACCAAAATCCAAACCCGATTTCTTTCAAAATTTTCTAACTCCTCATGCATGGCATTGACCTAATCCAGATCAGATAAAGCGTGTCCAACATCTCGGGGTTCAAAATCAGCAACAAATGCAGAATGAGCAAAGTGAGAGATTTGTTGTGACCTTGACCGAGTAACACGTTCGCCGATGCTGTCGATCATCTGTTGAGGCGGGTGTTGGCGCTGAATGTGTCGTGGCGCCTCCCGAGCTGGAGAAATCTCCCCCTCAACAGCAGCTGGCGCCTCCTCGGGTACAAAAGGTACCGCTCGAGGTGGCGGATCCCACGACCCCCAAGTAGTCGATGAAGAGGGGTTGGGGCCATGAGTCATCGTAGTAGAAGCCGATGCTTGCGGCACAGCAGGTGGAGGTGGTGCTGGATCATCCATCCCTTCAGCACCCTCGTCCTCATCATCAAAGAGAGGCTCGCCTACCTCATGATCACCTGCACGCTCAAATCTCAAAGAAGGACAAACCATGGTCTCGTCGAAGGTAACATTAGATGTCTCCATGACTCGGTTAGTATCAAGGTTAAGTACACGATATGCTCGAGTATGAGTGCCATAACCCAAAAATACACCGTTAGAAGAACGAGACTCAAACTTGTCCAAGTTGCCTTTCTTGAGTATAAAACAATGGCAACCAAAAACTCTAAAGTAACTCACTTTGGGTTGTATTCCAAAATGCAACTCATAAGAAGTCTTTTTCAGGAAAGCTCGGAGAAAAATGCGATTGGAGATATAGCAAGCAGTGTTCATAGCTTCGGCCCAATATCGCCTAGGAGTCCTATGCTCATCGAGCATCGTCCTGGCCATCTCTACAAGGGTCTGAATCTTCCTCTCTACAACACCATTTTGTGGCGGTGTGTAGGGGGAGAAAGCTGATGCTCTAAACCCAAAGAGTTACAAAACTTTTCAAAATCCGAGTTCTTAAACTCGGAACCATTATCACTTCGAATAGCTTGCATCGAGTTCATAGGGAACTCGTTCTGAAGACGCGAAATCAGATTGCGAGCAAAAGAGAAAGTCTCAGTTTTCTCAGCTAAAAAGAAAACCCACGAATATCTCGAAAAATCATCAACAACAACAAACACGTACCACTTCCCCCAACCGAGCTCACCCGAGCCGGACCAACAAGGTCCATGTATAAAAGCTCTCTAGGGCGCTTAGTCATGACCTGAGTCACTGGATGGTGGGGAGCGGCAACCATCTTCCCATATCTACAAGAATGGCAAACAAGATCCTTCTCCATGGACAACTTGGGCAATCCTCGGATTAGGCCAAGTGAGCTAAGTCTTGCAAGCAAGTCGAAGCTCAGGTGACCCAGTCTCCTATGCCACTTCCAAAGATCAGAGGAGGAAGGTCTAGCCAAAAGACATCGAGAAATTCCAAACGACTCCGAGAAATTCGCATGAAAGACTTTCCCAAAGGGCGAGATCAAACATACAAGATTGCCCTGAGGATCTAAAATACGACTGAGATTCGGTTTAAAACAAATCTCATAGTCATCATCGAAAAGTTGCGAAACAGAAAGAAGGTTAAAATGGAAGTTAGAAACAAGAGCAACATCACGCAACACAAAGTGCTCATTAACTCGCACCGACCCACGAGACAACACCTTACCTTTGCTATTGTCGCCGAAGGTGATAAACTCCTTTCCGGCAACAGGACTAAGACTGGAGAACCACTTGGCGTTTCCGGTCATGTGCCTCGAACATCCGGAATCCACCAACCAAACGTTCTCCAATCGTTTTACCTACATCAATAAAAAGACATAGGGTGAGCATATGGTCCAACACTGGGGTGAGTAAAATGGGAATTATACCAGTGTTGGGCCGGCTGCTAAAAAGAACGGTTAGTAGCAAAACCATTCCTAGCACGCCTACGGGGAAAACGATCACCACATATAGGAAAACGTGGTCCGCTAAGGGAAGAGCGTCCATCGCGATACTCAAAACGCGGTGGGGGTAACGCTCAACTACAAAGCCACCACCATGGTGTCCATAGCCCACAGCTGCAGGCTCCCGCCGGGCACGTCCTCCTCGCGGCCTAGGCCTAGGACCTTGAGGCATTGGACTTCTAGGCCTAGCAGCTCTCACCTGAACATTCGACACATGTACATCATGGAAAGGATGGTACATGTCCGCATTGTTTATCTCCCTGGCACGACGTTCCTCTCTCTTGCGCCGAAAGCAAAACTCCCTCAAATGTCCATCTCTCCCACAATGCTCACAATGGTACCTCATAGCTCTCATAGGGGGTTGTTGGTACTCACGGTAATGGGTGTGGATCACTTTGCCCTTCTGTGGCATGAGCTCCTCTTGGATAGGTGGCATGGTGTCTAGATTGTTCTTGAGGTGGTTTGGTTTTGGAGCCCATGTTTGTTTCTTGGGTGGAGCTCTTGGAGGTTCAACAAACACCCCATCCTCAGTGTTAGGCTTGAGAGGCTCTTTGGGTGGAATCTTGGTCAGTTTGGGAGTAGTGGTGGAGTTGGGCGTCCCACTTGGGTTAAGACCACTCGACTCTCCAATCTTACCAAAAGATGAAGCACACTCAACACCCTGAGCAAAACCTACACCTGGGCCTCCAGCAGCACGCTTGAATTGGGCAATCATCATCCCAAGCTGTGGCTCACCACTAGACACCCATGACAAGATGGTCCGAAGGTATGTGTTTTCTTCCTCGGTTTGCATCTTGTCATGCTTCACATTGGCTATCTCCATCTCCAAACCCTCACACAAAGCACACCTAGCCACACAAGTGCTACCCGAGCTGGCCTTCTCAAAAGACACAATCTTGGCATTCTTCTCTGCCAACTCGGATTGCAAGCCTGCACAAGACTTGCAAGCACCAAGCACTGAGGATCTAGCTCTAAGCTCATCCACCTCTCCAACCAAAGCAACATACTTCCCCCTCAAAGTGAGGAGGTCAGTCATGTGCCTGGAGCACATCTCGCACTCATCCTCCTCAGTCACGACAATGGTGGACTTGACAGACTCAAGTTCCTTCACCGTGTCCTCCCACTTCTGCCTAAACTCCTTCCGCTCTCTAGCAGTGTGCCTAAGCAGCTTATCTTGACTAAGAAGGGCGGCAGTAAGTTTCTCAACCTCAGTAGAAAGCTCGTCAGGGGTCTAAGATACCTGGGAGGTGTCGTCGTCGTCGTCGTTCTGAGGGATCTCCTCCAGCTGGCTATCGACCTCCTTGCCGAGGGCCATGGTGCAAAAACTCTCATTGTCGGCGAAGAAGCAGAGGCCGTTCAGCTTGTCCACGATCTTCTTCTTCTTCTCGGACTCGTCGTCGCTTGAGGAAGCGGAGTCGTCGACGTCGCTGAGTGTGGCGAAGAAAGCACGTTGCTCAGCCTGGGCCTTCTCCAAGTACTTCTTCTTGATGTACTCCTTGTTGAAGACGCCCTTCCGCTTGTGCTTCGCGGGGACGTACTTCTCCTTGCGCTTGCCGGAGTCGTACTTGTACCCATGATCGCCCTTCCCAAATGCCTGCTTGTTCTTCTTGGGACAGTTGGCGATGAAGTGGTCGGGGTCGCCGCACTCAAAACATCCAGAGCGTCCTCCTCCGCGGCGACGGTTCATGCGGTTGTTGTGGAACCGCGAGAACCGGTTGGCGAGCAAAGCCAGCTCGTCATCCCCCATGAACTCCAGCTGCTCCTCTGTGACAGAAAGAAGAGAAGAAAGTGCAAATCCTCTAGAGGGGTTAGCAGAAGAGCCAGAAAGCAAAGCCATAGATGGGCTAGAAGGATTCTCATAAGAGGCCCTCGTCATGGCATCAATCTCACTGGACTTGAGCTTACTGAAGAGCTCGTCGCACGTGAGGGTCTCATAGTTAGGCGATTCGATGATCGCCTGAACCTTTGAGTCCCACACCGACCGGTCGAGAGTATGTAAAAGCTTCAAAGCCCTCTCATGATCGTCGAAAGGCAACAGCTCCTTGTTAGCCCTCATCCTATTGACAATCACCTGAAAGCGAGCGAATAAACTTTTTATGCTCTCGCCAGGCATGTGTCGAAAGTTCTCATACTCCCGCTTGTGCGACTCATAGAGACGGGATTTGACTTGAGTGGTTCCCTCATGAAAACGCATGAGGGTTGCCCAAATCTCCTGAGCCGTGGGGAGGTGAGAAACGCAATCAAACTCAGACATGCTCAAACACGAGAAAAGAGCATTACGGGCTCGGCTATTGGCATCGTGCTCATCGATCTGCAGCTGAGTCACACAAGCAGCCAAAACCACGTAATCGGCATTGTTGCAAATCTCCTAGACAGAAGCACCCATGCTCTGAAGATAGGCCGACATGCGTATCTTCTAATACGCATAGTTCGTCCCATCGAAAAACGGCGGTTTGCCCACGCCGCGATCTATGTCGCCTTCTGTGGATCTGGAACTGGCTAAGGTGGAAGATCCTTAACCTTGCTACGATACCAATTGAAGGACCAAGAGTGTTACCAAAAAGCGACTAGAGGGGTGGTGAATGGGAGCTTCAAAATTTCTTTTCAGAAACTTGTCGCCACTGTCCCAAGAATCAACCCCAAGAACAAACCTAGAGCTTGCGAGTGTCCATGACCCTAGATGTAGGGTGGATGCTTCCAAGAAGCACAGCGGGACACAACACAACCCTAGAAACCCAACGCAAAAGCCAGAAACCAAAACTGACAACGGACGAACAAACCGCGGACGAAAATGTGCTGAAGACACAGCATCGGACGTTGTCGTGCGTCCGATGGTCAGGCACCGGACGCGTCCGATGACAACGGAGCGTCCGATGGTCAGCGTCCGATGCTCCTTCAAAAATGCTGACACTTGACATGTGGCACCGGACGCGTCCGATATGATGACCACAGCGTCTGATGCTCCCGACCCGAGCGTCCGATGCTCCCAAAACTGCACTGTTCTTCCGCGGATTCAACCCGATCTCCTCCGAATCAAAAGCTCTAAGGCTTAGACTTGGTATGAGCAGTTCCAAGGAGGTTAGTGAGCTATCCCAAAGAGATCATGGCTCGAACCTAACTCCAAATCGGTGAATCGGAAGAATTCGGGGCAAAGGAGACAAAACTCGATTCAAAATGAAAATCGACCGATCTACTAGCTCGTGAGGTTAGAGAAGAATTCCTTCAGTGGAAAGATGCGCCTCACGATCTAGAACAACTCAGTTCAAACGGAATCGCAAAAGACGCAACAATGAAGGAGATCGATCACCGGGAAAATCGTTGAGAAAAGCAACCCGCGAAGAACAACACCAAAACGCAAATCACAACCACGAATTTGCAACCGTGTTGCTACCACACACTACAACGGTGAGATTATGGTCTCACTTCCTCAAAATCTCATGAACATAGAGGTATGGTTCTCTGCGGATCTCAGTTGCTATAGCAGGGGATTGGGAGAGCAGGAAAACCCTAAGTGGAGAATAGCAAATGACTGAGATAAAATGGGATGTGGGTGTCTCCCTCTACTTATCCTATATTCTAGTTCCCACTCTACCCCTAACTAATTACAGAGCGAACCAGCAAAAACCCTAGGGTTATTCTTGACCAACTCGAAGAAGATGCTGATCCGACGGCCACGCCCGCACAACTGGTAGCGTTGCCTCGACGCAACCTCACCGATTGCCGCCACATGCCGCCACCGCTCTGCTCGTCCTTTTCACAGACCTCGCCCCTGGTTTTGAGGCCCAAACCGAGAAACCAGCCTTCACGACCAACCCCCGGTTTTGAGGCCCAAACCAGGAAACCAGCCGTCCATCGCCTGAGTTTTGTGGCCCAAACTCAGAAATCCGCCAGCGCCCAGGTTTTGAGGCCCAAACCTGGAAACCGTCCACCGGTGGTTTTTCTGTGGCTCAACCACCAAACCGAGCCGTAGAGGGGATGCACCGCCCGTGCACCCTGTCCACTAACACATGTCCCCAGGTCCTCGACCCGAGCAACACTGTGCCCCGCAAGTCTCCGCTTGTCGCTGTCCCAGGCTGTCAGCCACCACAGCTAATCCTCAGGCCACCGGTCCCTCAGTCCAAGCCTCACGTCCGCCCTTCACCGCTCCCGGTCCATCGGCACGGCACGTCTCTACTTGACCTTCACCTTGCCTTCGATCACTGTATCCGTGCTCGACACCTGCACAACACAAGCCAAAGAACATGCGCATCAAACCAGTTGACAATCACTCATCACTCAAGATCCGGCATACACCCATGTATCCACACTGTCCTACAGGAGGACTTCTACCGTGGCTACAGGAACGCTGGGATCAGTATCCGCTCTCAGCGTGTTTGCTCCTTGGAGGCCCTAGTGTCAGCTTCAGAGTAGCTCCGCCCCAGCCTCACCTACTTACCAGGCTTCTTAGACCTGTTGGGGTGGTCTGGCTCCTATATCGAGGACTGGGTGTTTCAGTTCTACGCCTCGCTATGGGTGCACCCTGACCGCCAGACTATCAAGTTCGCTTTCAAAGGGGAGCACTACAGGCCCTTTGTGTTAGAGATCTGGGACAGGTTCGGCCTGCGTCGCTCTACGACCCGGATCCACGACTTGTGCTATGACCGGACCGAGCCATCGAGGCGCCCTCACGGCGGCGAGCAGCCCTCGACAGACTTGGTGCGTCCCTGCTTCCGTGAGCCCTTCGGGGAGGGTTCGAGCCGAGCACCAAAGGATCTCACTCCTACGGCTAGGATCCTCCACGAGGTACTTCGACGCACCTTGCTGCCCCATGTTGTGTTCAGAGAGGCCATCTCCCGACTCCAGCTCTGGCTTCTTGCCTATCTGATTCAGCAGAGGGAGTTCGATATTATGGATGTTATTATCTGCGAGATGGAGGACATTGTGGCAGAGGGCATCAAAGCCTGCAGGCAGCTACTGTACGCGCACTGGATCTCGTACATCCTTTGGAAGGTAGCTGCCACGATAGGATCTGACTCAGGCCAGACTCTTACCGGCTCCGCGACCGTCTTCCCTCCGTACAACATGAGTCAGCTTTTGGGACACGGTCGGGACCGCAGGCAGCAGCAGCAGGGGGCACAGTCCAGCTCCAGACAGAGACCTGAAGTGCTAGAGTCAGCACAGGAGCAGGACAAGACAGTCCGGGCCCTCGCAGAGCAGGAGCTTGCTGACTTAGAGGGTGAGGACACCTTCATGGCAGACGACCCCACAGACAGCTCTGACGAGGACTACCACCTCTCGCCTCACTATCAACCTCGAGCTCACGACTCTCAGGGCGGGACGAGTGGTACTGCTTCCTCCGACCCCACGCTCCTCGCGATACTCTCTCGGATGGAGGAGCAACAGAGGACAGTGACACAGGATGTCAGAGGCTCGCACAGGAGCAGCAGCGCCTAGCTCAGGCTGAGGCCCTTGCACAACAGTAGGCACAGGAGAGGTCCGATGCACTCCAGCAGTAGATGCTCCAGCTTCAGCAGCAGACTCTTTCTTTCATGGAGCGCATCATGAGCAGACCACCTCAGTTTCAGCAGTGGCAGCAGCCTCCACCACAGCACTTCCAGCTTCAGTGGCAGCCACCGCAGTTTCAGCAGCCGCAGCAGCTCACGGGCCCCAGCTCTTCACAGTTTACGAGCTTCACTACACCTCCAGGCGGGGCCCCACTCTTTAGTCCTCTGCGCACTGGCTTCACTCCACGACCGACAGAGTCCCTGTTTGCGACGACTAACACTATGACACGAGACTTGTCAGCCAGTTTCAGTGAGCTCACTGGGTTTCCCACGCCTGATCTTCAGGACCCAGTGCAGACGACGACGGCTCCAGTGACTTCTACCACTGAGACCCTTCCGAGCTCCGTCGCGTCTTCAGAGCAGACCGAGCCTATCCAGTCAGAGACGACCACGACTGTCCACCCTGAGCTATCTCCGATACTTGAGCTTCCGCACTCCGACCCTCAGGTTGCTACAGCTATAGAGACTATGACAGAGCCAGAGCAGCCCGAGCAGACCGAGCAGTTAGTGCCAGAGCCCACCCGGACCGCTTCACCGCAGCTTCCAGCTACAGAGGGTCAGTAGGCTACGGGCTCCTCTTCTTCAGACTCTGAGGCCATTCTTCAGCAGTTTGAGTTCACTCAGTGGTCTCTAGAGTCTGCACCTGGCTCGTCTGCACCACCTCCGTCCTCCGACGCTTAGTTTGGCGCTTGATGCCAAAGGGGGAGAGTGGCCGAGTATAGCGATAGGGGGAGTGATGTGAGAGGGATTTGACTTCTTGTGTTGTGTTATGTTCAGATACGCTCTTTACTTATCGCATCTTTTGCACATTACCTTGTTATATATATGTGCTATGGACCTTGTGACATGTTTGTGCTCACTATGTTATACTATATGACATGTCATTAAGTTTCACTCGTTTACTTGCGCTTAATTCTCACTTGTTATGTATATGAGCTCTTTTACTCTTGCACTTGCTATTCACTCTAACTTGTTGAGTGCAGGATGATGGCATGATATGTATGAGCTTGCCTCTAATCACTTTCTCTTATTCATTGCAAGTTCATACATGTCATGATTTAAAAACCTCTTCTATCTATACTCGATCTCGTGTTGTCATCAATCACCAAAAAGGGGGAGATTGAATGCATCTTGGCCCCTAGTGGGTTTCGGTGATTGGATGAAACACAAGATTACTGTGACTAACGTGTGTTTTGCAGAAACAGGATTGAGTTAGGTCACGGTAATGGCGACGATACGGGCATATGGAGTTCATGTCCCCTAGCGATGGATATCGTTTCGGTTTTCAAAGGACGGATGACGAAGACGGTGGTAGACTAGGCTAAGTGTCATATGGTGTTGGAGGACACTTAGGTAGTTTTAGGTATTTGTTTTTCCTTTGGCCGTACTATAAAGGGGAGCGTGAATCAGTAGCTTGACCTAGATAAGTCCATTGAGGTAGGTGTGGTGCACACTTGTTATTTCATAGCCCTAGGTAGCTCAGAGAGATGTCTTATGTCGAGAGGATCAAAAGTCGTTAAGGCCGTGTCGCGATCCGAGTTGGTTTTGCCCAGACTAGGGTTTAGTCTGGTGT
This sequence comes from Coix lacryma-jobi var. lacryma-jobi, assembly GCA_009763385.1. Taxonomy (NCBI): domain Eukaryota; kingdom Viridiplantae; phylum Streptophyta; class Magnoliopsida; order Poales; family Poaceae; genus Coix; species Coix lacryma-jobi. The sequence continues at coordinate 58,620,437 of CM019831.1, read as the reverse complement.
GTGGCATCGGACGCGCCGATGTTGCCACATTGGACGCGCCCGTGCCACTGTTCACGTGCGCGTGGATTTGGGGTGGCACCGGATGCTGGCATCGGACGCTGAGGGCCAGCGTCCAATGGCCATCCAGAGAGGTTCCAGAGAGGGTAAATCCGCATCGGACGTGTCCGATGTGGAGGCATCGGACGCTGCCCAGCGTCTGATGCTCCTTTAACAGCTCTGACAGAATGGTACAGTCGACCGTTGGTCGAGGTCATCGGCGCGTCCGATGCCTAGCATCGGAGCGTCCGATGCCCCCGCAGAGGCACCTGTTTGGTGCTGTTTTGGATGACCGGTTGGGGGAGTATTTATACTCCTTCCCCTCATCCATTAGAGTGTTCTTGCCACTTCGATCTGCTGAGAGACACATTGTGAGTGTGAGATAGTGCAAGAGCCCTAGTGAGGTTGAGTGAATTGCTAATTGAGAGAATTAGTGACCTCCTAGTGAGAATTGAGTAGCAAGTGTGCATCCATCCATCTCTTTGGCCTTGTCTTGGTCAAGTGAGAGTTCTAGCTTGTTACTCTTGGTGATCGGCATCACCTAGACGGCTTGGTGGTGATCGTGAAGCTTGGAGAGCATCCGGTGGCATTGTGGATGACCCAAGCAAGCTTGTGACTGGTATTGAGCAATTCACCGGGCCGGCGCGGCGAAGAATCGGCTCATAGTGAGCACTTGATCCTTGCACGGATCAAGGGGGGCGATACCCTTGCGCGGGTGCTCCAACGAGGACTAGGGGGTGTGCCGACACCTCGATATCTCGACAAAAAGATCGTCTTGTCATCTCTACTCCTTTACTTACGCATTTACCTTCAAGCAATTCAATTCCGCATTATTCTTGTTGTTCTTTCATTATTGAATTGTCTTGCTAGAGTAGGAGTGACATAGACTTGGTCTTTTGTGCGGTAGATTTGAGAGAAAGACACTTCTAGGCACAAGGGGGTTAATTGGGCTTAATAGGTTTTAATTCTTGCTAAAGTTTTAGAAAAGCCCAATTCACCCCCTCTTGGGCATCTTGATCCTTTGAATAGGTTTGAAACAATTAAAAGCTTCAAAACTTATATAAATAGGTCTGAAACTAGCACAAATAAATTATACATAAGATAATATCTTATATAAATAAGAGACTACAATACTAGTTCTAGTTCAAAGCTTTTGCTTTGCGTTCTCATTGCTATGAAAACATGAATTATGTCATTCTCGCTTACAGTGGAGAATATATCACGTTCAATAAAAGGTAACCAAACAATCATTCCATAACTTGTCACTCATATTGTTTCTCACTTCATTCTTTACTAGACAAAATGGCAAGAAACTTCATTCAATTCTAGGCTCACATATCCATAATCTCTATTACCTATGCCCAATTTATAGTCTAATCCCCATTCTCCAATGTCCAAACTTCAACCCTAAGCTGACAAATTAAATGCACTGACCAGAGCAAGCACTGGAGCATGGGATGGGGCGACGGGCGGTCGGTCAGCCGTTGGCTGCGGCCAGCTGCTTCGGCACGCCCAGTGATGGCCGCCGGCGCCCAGCAGACTGGCGCCTAGCGGAGCAACGAGGCGCGCGACTGTGTACGGGTGATTAGCGGCCTACAGATCCGTGGAGGCAAGCAGGCGGCGGCGGGTCGTCCGTCGGCAGGTGGGCCGCGGCACCGGCGCGGAGTGCGGTAGGACAGCAGCGGCGCGGCGTAGGGAATTCTCGCGGAGTCGCGGCCTCCCGCAGAGGCATGGGTGGACGGGCTCTCTGTGTTTCTTTTCCTAGGAGTGTGGAGTTGGACCGATTGAAATTTTTGTTTTGGGCCAATCTTTTTCCATGGGCTGCAAACTTGTTAAAATATTTTGGATCAAATTTCAGGATAGTCGCGGGCCTACCTAGACTATCCATTGGGTCTGCTCCTGCTTGTGGGGGCGGTGAGTGGTGAGCGCCAGAGCATAGTGAGTGCACACAAGGCATGTTTAGTGACTTAGCGTGTGGGCTTGTGACGCATGGGGATGACTCACGGCTGGCAATCATGGCCAAGGTAGTGGTGTTGATGCTAAAAGCTTGTGCTTGCCCACAACTCACTTGATGAAATGGGCTAATGAGACTGGGGGTGGAGGAGAGAGAGAGAGATCAGTTCCATGTCATGTCATCAGAAATGCACACATGAATCTGTATAAATATACGGTGATAAATTGAAAATTTTATGAACCCAAAATCAAAATTTGAAGTTTATAAACCTAACATAAGCCTTCATATAAGTTATAAGTTAATGGACCTCCAGTATATTAAACTCCCCCAAAAAACAACAATTCACAGCAAACATGTCACTGATATTTTTCAGATGTCGTTTTGCATCAAATTCTCCATTTTTTATAGTAGCAACTAAAAGTTTCCTTGATAAATACATCACATATGAGACACAATCTTGAGTGTTTCTATTAAATAAAAGATCAGGTTCATATGGCTAATAATAATCGGTTCCTAGGTAATAGGCATGCTTTTTGCTCTGATCTCCATGCCTTCAATGATGAGCCCTTTCTTGGCATAGGTGTTGGTTTTTTCAGACAAGTGCACTTTTACCGTGCTACTATCATGACGCATGCTGAACTCACCGAGCCTGAGCTCCATCCATCCTTCAGAGCGCGTAACCGGGTAGGCCACGCGATCCACGCGCACCGCGTCTTGGTCCACAAAGGAAACAATGGCACCAAACGTTTGTACACCATCGACTAGGACGCATGACTCCCCCCATCTGAGGCCGTCGTGCTCATCTGCCAACTTGTACACAAGGTATACATCGTAGCTAGTGTTGGCGTGGAGGGCCCCTTGAGGGACACTGCCCTCAATCTCAAGCCACCACACTTCTAAGAGTTCCATCGATGCTGCAAACCTGTAATACCAGACAGGCGAAGACATACATATGTGTAAATAAGCGTTATATATAAGAGGGATAGGTACATAAAAACACTTTTAGGAATTTATTATACTATTGCTGTGAAAAAAATATTGGTCATGTTCTCTTAGACTTATCAGCTTTGGTACAATATTTTTCTCTCATAATAAAATAGTACCAGCTAGTTTATCAACTGCAAAAGCCATCTGCTAAACAACCCCCCATTAAATCTAAAAGGGTAGTTTCTTGTAAGGAGATGTTCTCTTTATTTTAGAGGAATTGAAACCCACTCAATACATTAGACTATTTGGCTTGGAATTTGATATTCCACTACTTTCCAAAGTTGATATATAAGTCCATCTCAAATTCAAAGGGCGGGAGAGAGAATAGATTCTATAGATTATCATGCTATATTTCTACTTTGCAACTTATAACACTCTCTTCAACTCACTTCCGTACGGTAGAAATGCGCTCCTTGCTGGTTGCGACGTTGGCGGAGGCTCGCCTGCCCTGCATCCTCGATGCTCGTCTGCCCTACCTCTCTTAGTGGACAACACACCCCATGGCGAGGCCCCTTCCGGCGGCTCCACTAGGTCGTGCTCTCGTGGTCACACCGCCGGTGTCTGTCTTCGACAATCCACACCTCTCTGCCTTCCCCTTCGACTCTCCGAGTATCCATGTCTCTCTTCTCATAAGTTAACTTTTTTCAGCTTGATCCTAACTCATCTTTCGCTAGAGGAGAGAAAAATAGCTTTACCTATTAAGCTATTTTGAGAAGGAATGTTTAGCAAAAAAAAAAGCACATCTCACAATGGCTCATGAAGCTCCAAACAGACTATTAGAAATAGATCTCCAAATTTGTGTTTTTTCTATTTGATTTAGATTAGGTCCCTATTCAACTTCCTCACAAATACCTATTTTGATTAAAATAGGATTCTTAACTATACTTGTCTAATCCTGGCTCTGTTCGATTGATCTTATTTACAATTGATTTTAGTTGTTTTAATAGTATCGTATGAGAGAATAAACCGAAGTATGACTGAAACGAAAAGTGCTTTTTAAAATAGGAGGGTTGTAGATATAGACAAATAAAAGGAAATACCTACATTGACGAAGCTAGTTAGGGGGCTAGAAAAAAATAAATAGAGAGAATTTTTACCTTATTATTTTTATTATTAGATAGGTATAGATAAAAAAGCATAAAAAATAATATACATATATTTTGATGATTCAAGCTTCATCCATATTAATTTTCCTTCTAAGTATAAGAAAGTATTTATTCGCTTAGAGACTGTGCTCGTATCATATCCATTAAAGGAAAAAGTTCAAAATACTACCCTCAACTATGACCTATATCCATATAAGCCTCTAAACTATCGTTTAGTTCGGTTTACTTCTCTCAATTATTTTAATTAGTCTAATTTACCCCTCAACATCATTTTGTCTTTTTTTTATTTTCTCCACGTTTAAGCTGGTTTTCAATTTGAAATTATGTGTGAGATAGCTAGCACCATAGTCTATATTTCAAAGATATATCATAAATTTTTATCATATTTTGATTGGTTAGAACATATAATAATAAATTAACATTAAAAATACAAAACTATATTAAACATTATGCTATAAAATTCATAATTTATTTTTAAAAACAGTTTATGGTGTCCAGAGGAATAAATATGATAATTATTGTTAAAGGGTAAATTAGACTTACGAAATAATTAAAGAAAGTAAACTGAACTAAACATTAGTTTAGGGGTTATCTGGAATCGAGCAATATTTCCAGGTAGTAATTTGGTTTTTTTTTCTCCATTAAACTCAATGTTTAAAGGCCTAGGATTTTTTTTTTTTTTTTTTTTTTTTTTGACAACAAAGGCCCAGGAATTAACTTGCCGTCAGCGCGCAGCTTCCTACTTCCAATTTCCAATGTTTGGTTCCTGATCCCCCCGACGCCGTTTCAGCTACGCCTCCGCGAGACCGCAAGACGCGATTCCGCGTCCGCGACCGCCGCTCCGGCTCGCTGCGCTGCCTCGCTCGTCCCCACTCGGCACTCCGCCGGCGTCGAGGGACGGGCAGACGGGCCCCACGTGGCCTACGTCCCCACGCCATCCCGAACAGGACACCAGGTATTTGGGTCTTAATAACTGTATCTTACTTATTGGTCAATCAGTAATCACTGACTTATTGATTTACTTCTCAATCGTGAATTTGTGGCTAGGTTCTAATTTTCTAAATTTCTAACTCAATGTATTTATTTGAACATGTTAGTAGAAAAGAAAAAAAAAAGAAAACAAGAAGATCAGTTCATAGAATCATAAAGGAGTGCTACACATAAGTTTTTTCCAGTTCCAAATAATGTTGAGGCTAGTCAAGATCGGAGGCAGGAACATGGTCATACTATTGAGCATGTTGATGCCAATGAAGGTGCTACAGGAGAGCAAAATTTAGATGCAGAAGGTGATGCCACAATGAGGACACTCTGGGAGGTGAAAACTTTTACTGTTCCTTTAGTTTTATGTTGTACTATTGTTATCTTTTGGCGAACTAAACATATGCTGCAAGTGAAATCTTATTATTAGCACTATATAGTTTAATCATCATATTAAAAAAATTAGATTCCTAGGCCCTTGCTGTTTTGCTTGTCCAAGGACCCTCGAAGTTGAGACGTCCTTTTTATTCAGCAGCTAATGATTTTATGTTGCACTATAAAAGTAATTACTACCAACACTTCGAACTATGCCGTGTTTTCCAGTCACTTCCCTAGTTTGAAATGGACAATAGATCTGGCATGGCAGTAAAAATGAAAAGTGTGGCAAACCTACGCAGTTACTTGTGATGTCTAGCAATGATTTTTAGAGGTACCCCAGGTTTTTTTTTCCATAGTGCTACAATTTCTCCTTGCCAAATGCGGTCCCAATTTCCTAGTATCTGTTCATTTAGCTTTATTTCTTTAAAGCTTTATGCTTAACATTTTGAAGAGATTTCCCAAGAAATAACCTAATTTAAAAATTATCCAGGCCATTCATTTCTCAAAATCGAACCTGGACTGGGGATGAGAATGCATCCTCCAGTATTTGTCATCATTTCCCCAAACGATGTATAATGATCTTGCTGGTAAGATGTAGCTGTTTCTCTGACCATGACTCTCCAGCCAGAAACCCTGCATAAAAGCATGTGTTGTTTTTTTTCAACACAAAGTAGAGCAATATGACCAATGAATAATGCCCATGCATGCCTTGGTTAGAAAACAAGAATAATGTGACCCAAAAGTCATCATAGACTTGTTTGTCGTCGGGAACATTAAATTCGCGGAGATACAATGCAATGCACGGAACATACCTGTCGTTTGATTCCCGCAAACTTAGCTTTGTTGACCCCTGATTCGCACCACTGATGTAGTTCATCATTACAGTCAATGAGTAGATGTTGCAGACTGTAAAGCTGAGGCAAGGATTTAAGGCTCTTGCATCCTTCAATTGTGATCTTCACGAGTGTACTGAGATCACCCATCCACCCTGGCAATGCTGCCAGTCTATCACAGCAGCTCAAAGTGAGGCACCGAAGGAAAGAGAGGCGCCTCATTCCCCCTGGTAAGAACTCCAGGGGACAGCTCACAACCATCAAGCTGTGAAGGGATGTCAGATCCCCCAACCATTCAGGCAGGTGTTTCAGGCCCTGACATTTACTTACTGTCAAGGACTCGAGGGAGGAAAGGCTCTGAATGCTCTCTGGTAAAGCTTCCATCCCGTGGCAGCTAATGATCGCTAAGTTTTGTATCCCAGGGAGATGATGAAGCAATTTCCAGTTATTGGGAGCAACTTTGCATGACAACACTTGTAGCACTGTCGCAAGCTCACCACCTCCACTATTTAGGTCATAGGATGACGTTATTACCCTGTCGCTGTTATTTATGTCCCACTCCTCTGCTCTTGGAAGGCCAGGTTTGAGATTCAACTCGGGGCAGTTCCAAATCGTCAGCTTGACCAGCTTAGGGAACATGAACTCCTCTCTGTCCCTGCCACAATGATCACTACTACTACCTGACACCGTAATGACCCACTCCTCAAGGTTCGGCATATCATTCAGAACAAACTTTGTCAGCTTTGGGAAGAACAACACAGATGATGATGAACGGTCACTCCCACCGCACAAGTCCATGTCGTCAATCCTTGTGATCTTAGGCATCCCTTTTAACCGCAGCTCCTGCAGCCCTGTTAGTTGTCCTAATGGTGGCAGGTGGTCGCACATAGGCAGGTCCTCCATGTTGATCCGTATGAGGTTGCCAAGAAAGGAAGTCACTCTGTCAATCCAGCCATTAAGTGCACAGCATGCAAAACCTGTTACAAGAAAATGGGGTGATGCTCCACTGTTTACAATAGGTTGCTGCAGGAACCAATCTGGCCATGATTTGGCGAGGCTAGACCGTGTGTAATACGTAACTGTTTCAACCTGTTCTAGCAAGCTTCTTGTATCTTCAATGCCTGAAATCTCTAGATTAAATAAACACTGCATGCTGTTGCCTTTGGCTAGCAATGTGTCAATCAAACCGCAGCAATCACTTGACCCCAGATCCTTGAGAGTGATGAGAGAAGCATTAAACTTCCATCCATCGCTAGGAAGACGTGGAGAACTGCTGCTGGAGCCGTTGACATGCAATTCGGTAGTGTAACCAAAGGGACACCGCAAGCCCATGTACTCTGCCAATGACTGCATAGCCTCGTCCTTCCCTAGAAGCTGTTGCGATGCTCTACTACTTGCTCTTACTTCCCAGTCTATGCTTCTTGGAGGACATGGAATCATTGTTAACCGAGGGCAGTGGTATATGTTGAGCTCCTGAAGAGAGGGGAACATGAACAACCCTTCCGGCTTGTGCTGGTGCTGGCTACTAGCTGATGCCATTGGCATGGAAGTGTACCATTCTTCTAGGTTCTCCATGTATTCCAAAGTGAAACTTTGCAAGTTCTTGAGTGCTCCGGTGTCATCACCTAATTCTCTGCCCAGTCTCCTGATTTTAGGCATCCGGCATAGGTGCAGCTTCTTGAGATTTGTAAGCTGTCTGAGTTGTGGCAAACTGCTGCACATTGGAAAATGCATCAACCCAAGTTCGTTGAGCTGACCCCGGTGGAAGGAACCAATTTCTACGTTCCATTTAGGGAACCTTTCGCCCATGTAACCCTGTACCCTAAACTTTTGAAGATTTTCAGGTGGCTCAAGCACCTGAAGCAGTGCCTCGTCCTCAATGAATCGGCCAACATTCAATGTCCACATCAGTCCCAAACTATGTAATCCTGATCTGGCTGACATCTTTAGTGCTTCGGCCTCATCAACTGCTCGCACATTCTCAAGGCGATACAGTTCCAGCTCAGAGAACTTCTCCTGCTCCAGCTGGGTAATGTTGCTTCGGATGCTGCCAACCTGCCCTTCAATGACAAATGCAGGTAATGACTGCAGACCAGCACCTAGCCTATGTTGCAGAATGGGTTTCCTCACCGTTTCTGCACAACCATCTAGCAAAATGAATCTGATGCTTTTCATTTGGCTCAGCCTCTCTGGTAAATTTTCCAATCGACTACAGTCAGAAAGATTCAGTGTATGGAGATGCTCAAGGCTGCAAAATTCTTCAGGCAGACCTATAAGTTTCGGACAAGATGACATATCCACATAGTTCAGATCCTCAAGCTTGTTGAAACCATCAACAGGTATGTTTAACTCAGAACAGCTTGAGATGTTTAGGTATTGGAGATCCGTAAGTCTAATGAAAGAATCCGGTAGCTTGGTGAGCTTCAGACAGCCTGATAGATCCAATTGTTTTAACTTCTCCAGCCCACCAAGAGATTCTGGTAACATGCAAAGACAGGAGCAGCCTGACAAATTGAGGTTCTCCAAATTCTCGAGTCCAGCAAGATCATCAGGTAATGAACAAAGTTGATAGCAGTTCTTTAGGGACAAAAAAAACAGGCACTTGAGTTGGCAAAATGAGCTGGGCAGTGCCTGCAGATTCTTACAGTCTGATATGTCAAGATGTGTCAACTGACCCAATTTGGAGACTGAGTCTGGTAGTCCGAAAATGCTACTGCCATGTAGATTGAGGTACTGTAGTTTGGACAGTGTGCCAATGGCTTTGGGGAGCTGTTGGCATTGTATTCCTGAAGCGTTAAGGTACCTCAGTTGCATCAGATTTCCAATTGAAGAAGGAAGCTTCTCAATATGATGCCCACTAATATCCAAGACCTGCAGGCGTTTGGCAAATAAGGAACTATCCCATTTGAACTTCAGTCCAGGAGAATCTTTAATATGCAGAGCCCTTAACCCAGTAAGCTGACTATTCTTATGCAAGTTCTCCTTCTCACAAGCAAAAACCAAGGCATAGCGAGGCGAATCAGATTTACAGAATATATTCTCCCCATTGAAAACTACTAATTCATCACCAAAAGCTAACTTAGCAAGGTCATGTACCAAGTCATGCATCTTAAGTTTGGTTGGAGCTCCAGAACTCTTTATCCTCACCTGAAAAGAGTAACACAACAAATCAATGGAGTCACTGGCTCAATTAAGTTTTTTTTACAAAGGATGTTTTTATTGAAAACAAGATAATTACGTCGAGTTGATACAAATATCTTTAGTTCACTCCCGAGCTCGACATATTAAGATGCACAAAGCCTACAATAATGTATCATAAAATACAATAGATCAGGAGCAAGTAAGTAGTTCTAACCATAATATGTTCTCTACTTTATCAGTTGATGATGTTACTGCTTTATCTTCTTATATGGGTATGGAACATGATTTTTTTTAAAGCAATCAAGATTGCGTGGAATAATAGATTGTATTGATAGGAGAGACCTATGTACATATATATAGAGGGAGGAGTTTTCGTGGCTTATGAAAACACAGCCAAGCCGAGATCTCCTCCATATATCTCTAACCATATACATGGCCCGGCTGGCTATACCAGTGTCATGTACGGTCGTACGTATACGAGGAGACGACGTGCACGCGACGTCCGACGGGCCGCAGAGCGGGCCACGCAGGACGCGCTGATCGTGCGGGGCGACAGCCAGGCCGCGCACGGTGGCTGAAGCAGTTGGAAAGTTAGATTAGTTTCTATTTTTCAGTTCTCCAATTCTAGTAGTATTCGGTAGGGACTATTGGCCCTATATATTGTAACCGTACGTTGGTTTAATAAGACAAGCAAGATCATTAACCTTATTCTATCTCTCTCTCAACTCTCAAGCCCGAGCCGCTGTGAGGGGCATAACCTCCGCGATCGGAAGACACGGCACGAGACTACGAACTCCGTAGTCGAGGGCCAGCTACCCTAGATCACCAGGCCCTTGACAACCTGGTATCGCGATCCAATCGATCCTCCTCTTCCTCCGCCGCCGCGCCGCCGTCTCCGAAACCTGCAAACCCGAGCCCACCGCCATCACCGCAGCCTCCACCGCACACACCTCACCCACCATCGCTGAAGTCATGGAGATGCTCAAGACCATGACCACGAAGATGAACGCCATGGAGTCCGACATGGCTGCCATGAAGGACAAGTCCGAGTCGTCCTCCGGCGGGGGCGACGACCGCCGCCACTACAACGAGCGCGATCAGGACTTCCACCCCAAGCACAAGAAGTGGGATTTTCCCCGCTACGATGGCACGACCGATCCGATGCTCTTCGTCAACAAATGCGAAGCCTACTTCCGCCAGTACCGCACCACCATGGACGAGCGCGTGCCCATGGCGTCGTACCATCTGGATGAAGTGGCGCAATTGTGGTTCACCCAGCTGCAAACCGACGAGGGCACGCCGAACTGGAGCAACTTCAAGGATCTCCTCAATCTCCGGTTCGGGCCCCCTCTCCGATCCGCGCCCATGTTCGAGCTCTCCGAGTGCCGGCGCACGGGCACCGTGGAGGAATACTCCAACCGCTTCCAGGCTCTCCTTCCTCGCGCAGGCCGACTCGAGGAGACGCAACGCGTCCAGCTCTACACCGGGGGCCTCCTCCCACCGCTCAGCCACGCCGTCCGACTCCACAACCCGAAAAATCTCGCCGAAGCCATGAGCCTCGCCCGCCAAGTGGAGCTGATGGAGAGCGAACGGCCGGCGCCACAACCACCACGGGCGGCTCCGCGCGGCCTGCCCCCACCTGCGGCCAGGGCGGCTCTACCGGCGCCGCCGCCTATCCTGGCGCTCCCGGCCCCTCCGGCGGCTGCACAGCAGGGCCGCGCTGAGGGCGGCCAACGACACCTCACTCCCGATGAGATGGCGGAACGGCGCCGCCAAGGTTTGTGCTTCAATTGTAATGAGAAGTACTCACGTGGTCATAATAGTTTCTGTCGCCGCCTCTTCTTCCTGGACGGGGTGGAGATCGACGACCCCGACGGCGACGCGGCTGCTGCGGCAGACGACGGGGCGAAGGAGGCCCCCGTCTTCTCCCTTCATGCCGTGGCGGGCGTGGCCGTGGGTGCCCCCATCTTGCTTCGGGTCACCCTGGGCGCCACGACGCTCATCGCCCTGGTGGACACAGGGTCCACGCACAACTTTATCGGAGAGGCGGCTGCGCACCGCACTGGGCTCGCCATCACACCCCGCCCGCGGCTCACTGCCACGGTCGCTAATGGCGAGAAGGTGGCGTGCCCTGGCGTCCTTCGGCAGGCGGTTATCTCCATCGAGGGCGTGACGTTCGACGTCGACCTTTACGTCATGCCCCTCGCCGGCTACGACATGTTGCTGGGCACCCAGTGGATGGCCGCCCTAGGGCGCATCGCCTGGGACGTCACCTCCCACACCCTGTCCTTCCACTACGACGGGCGCCCTGTCTGTTGGTCCGGCGTGGCATGCCCGGTGGCGCCCGCAGTACACGCCGCGACCACCGGCGAGTCCCTGTTGGAGGGCCTGCTGGACTCGTTCGGGGATGTCTTCGCTGCCCCAACGGGTCTGCCTCCACCGCGCGACTGTGACCACCCGATCGTTCTCAAGCCCGGCGCGACACCGGTGGCGGTCCGCCCGTACCGTTACCCGGCGGCCCACAAGGATGAACTGGAGCGCCAATGTGCGGCCATGATCGAGCAAGGGATCGTTCGCCGCAGCACGTCGGCGTTCTCATCGCCGGTCCTCCTCGTGGCAAAACCGGATGGCTCATGGAGGTTCTGTGTCGATTATCGCGCGTTGAACGCGCTCACCGTCAAGGATGCTTTCCCGATACCCGTGGTGGAGGAGCTCCTGGATGAGCTTCACGGCGCCAAGTTCTTCACCAAGCTTGATCTGCGTTCGGGCTATCACCAAGTACGCATGAAGCCGGAGGACATCCACAAGACCGCGTTTCGCACGCACGACGGCCTGTATGAGTTCTTGGTGATGCCGTTCGGCCTGTGCAATGCGCCCGCAACGTTCCAGTCCCTGATGAACGACGTCCTGCGACCGTTCCTTCGTCGGTTTGTGCTCGTTTTCTTTGATGACATACTAATCTACAGTGCGTCGTGGGCGGATCACCTTCGACATCTTCGCGCGGTCTTGACCGAACTTCGCCGCCATCACCTCTTCGTCAAGCGATCCAAGTGCGCCTTTGGAGTCACGTCGGTCTCCTACCTCGGCCACATCATCAAGGAGACCGGCGTGGCCATGGACCCGGACAAGGTGAAGGCCATCCACGACTGGCCGGTGCCCAAGTCGGCCCGCGCGGTCCGCGGCTTCCTCGGCCTGGCAGGCTACTACCGGCGTTTCGTCCTCAACTACGGCGCCATCGCGGCTCCTCTGACGGCGCTGTTGAAGAAAGACGGCTTCTCCTGGTCAGGAGAGGCAGCTGCGGCATTCGAGACACTGAAGGAGGCAGTGACGTCAGCACCGGTCCTCGCCCTTCCGGACTTCAGCAAGCCGTTCGTCGTCGAGTGTGATGCTTCGACACACGGTTTCGGCGCCGTGCTCCTGCAAGAGAAACACCCGATCGCGTTCTTCAGCAGGCCGATCGCGCCACGCCACCGCTCGCTCGCCGCATATGAGCGGGAGTTGATCGGGCTCGTCCACGCCGTCCGCCATTGGCGCCCGTACCTGTGGGGCCGCCACTTCACCGTGCGTACTGATCATTACAGTCTCAAATTCTTGTTGGACCAGCGACTCGCCACCATCCCTCAACATCATTGGGTGGGGAAGCTTCTCGGTTTCGACTTTGAGGTGGAATATAAGCCGGGCGCCCAGAACGTGGTTGCTGATGCCCTGTCTCGCCGCGACACGGCGGACAGCATGGGAGCGCTGCTCGCCCTGTCGGCGCCGAAATTCGACTTCATCGACAGGCTACGTCAAGCCCAGGCTGCGGACCCGGCGCTTGTGGCTCTCTGAGAGGAGATTCTTGCTGGCACCCGCACCGCGCCGTGGGCTGTCCGCGACGGCCTGGTGACCTACGCGGGGCGACTCTACATCGCGCCGTCGTCCCCGCTGCTCCTGGAGATTGTGGCTGCCATCCATGAGGACGGCCATGAGGGCGTCCAGCGCACGCTGCACCGGCTCCGGCGTGACTTTCACTTCCCGGGGATGCGTCAGCATGTCCAAGACTTCGTCCGCGCGTGCGGCACGTGCCAGCGGCTCAAGTCCGAGCACCTGCACCCGGCGGGGCTGCTCTTGCCGCTCCCTGTGCCGTCATCAGTATGGTCCGACGTGGGACTGGACTTCATCGAAGCTCTTCCGAAAGTTCGCGGGAAGTCCGTCATCCTCACCGTGGTGGACAGGTTCAGCAAGTACTGTCACTTTATACCTCTTGCTCACCCATACACTGCAGAATCCGTCGCCAATGCGTTCTTCGCCGACATCGTTCGCCTCCACGGGATGCTGCAATCTATGGTGTCTGATCGCGACCCCGTCTTCACATCGACGTTCTGGCGCGAGCTCATGCGGCTCATGGGCTCCAAGCTGTACATGACCTCGGCGTTCCACCCGCAAGCAGATGGCCAAACTGAGGCCGCGAACAAGGTGATCACCATGTACCTGCGCTGCTTCACCGGCGACCGTCCCCGCCAATGGCTCAGGTGGCTTCCCTGGGCGGAGTTTATCTACAACTCGGCGTACCAGACGTCCCTCCGCGACACTCCTTTCCGCATCGTCTACGGCCGGGATCCGCCGACCCTCCGCTCCTATGAGGCCGGGGAGACGCGTGTGGCGGCCGTTGCCAAGACTATGGCCGAGCGTGAGGAGTTTTTGCAGGACATCCGTTTCCGCCTGGAGCAGGCGCAGGCCATTCAGAAGCGTCACTACGACAAGCATCATCGGGAGGTGTCCTACGCTGTGGGAGATTGGGTGTTGCTGCGCCTACGACACCGTCCCATCGCGTCGCTGGACTCGTCAATGGGCAAGCTGAAGCCCCGATTCTTCGGCCCCTATCAGGTGATCGAGGTGATCAACGCAGTCGCCGTTAGGGTGGCCCTTCCGCCCCGAGCTCGCCTTCATGACGTCTTCCACGTCGGGCTCTTGAAGAAGTGGCAGGGCGCGCCTCCGACCACTCCACCGCCTCTCCCCGTCGTCCACAACGGCGCCACGGTGCCAGAACCGGAACATGTGGAGCGCTTCCGTCTCGCAAGAGGGGTGCGCCAGGTCCTCGTGCGCTGGAAGGGGGAGCCGCTGTCATCATCATCTTGGGAAGACTGGGACACTTTCCGCGAGCGTTTTCCGGCGTTCCAGCTCGAGGACGAGCTGGTCCAGAAGGAGGGGAGAGATGTCATGTACGGTCGTACGTATACGAGGAGACGACGTGCACGCGACGTCCGACGGGCCGCAGAGCGGGCCACGCAGGACGCGCTGATCGTGCGGGGCGACAGCCAGGCCGCGCACGGTGGCTGAAGCAGTTGGAAAGTTAGATTAGTTTCTATTTTTCAGTTCTCCAATTCTAGTAGTATTCGGTAGGGACTATTGGCCCTATATATTGTAACCGTAAGTTGGTTTAATAAGACAAGCAAGATCATTAACCTTATTCTATCTCTCTCTCAACTCTCAAGCCCGAGCCGCTGTGAGGGGCATAACCTCCGCGATCGGAAGACACGACACGAGACTACGAACTCCGTAGTCGAGGGCCAGCTACCCTAGATCACCAGGCCCTTGACAACCAGGCTCGAGCCTTATCATATACACACCTAGCATATATACATTCTAACATTTTTGAAACTTTTGATTTGCTGAAAGACTTAGAAAATGCTAGACATCAGTTTTATACTAAACAAAAATCAAACTCTCTGATTTCCCAAACTGAAACAGTTAGGAACTCGGATAATCTGAACTCACCTCTTCCTATTGAATGGGTATAAGATGAATCTTCGGAGCCAGAAGTTTTCATTCTTGTTCAATCCAGGAAAAAAACGTAAGGAGAAAAGAAAATCAAAATATCACCTGAAGTAAAAAACAAGATACAGACAGGAAAATCCTGGTTTGCCAAAAGGTAGAGGTAAAAAGTTATTAAACCTTCTACGTCCAAAAGCACAAACAGAA
This sequence comes from Coix lacryma-jobi var. lacryma-jobi, assembly GCA_009763385.1. Classification (NCBI taxonomy): domain Eukaryota; kingdom Viridiplantae; phylum Streptophyta; class Magnoliopsida; order Poales; family Poaceae; genus Coix; species Coix lacryma-jobi. The sequence continues at coordinate 58,605,063 of CM019831.1, read as the reverse complement.
ATGGAAAATGACATTACAACGGTTTATTTGGAACTGTAGAGACCTCAGAAAAAAAGGCTAGCTACATTTCTGAAAAATCTCATCTCTCAGTATGATTTTCATTTTATGGGATTACAAGAGACTATACTTGAAGATTATGATGAAAAAATTCTAAAGAAATTTGATCCTCAATAGAACTAGCTTTGGCTTCGGAATCCTTCTGAAGGAAGGTCTGGATGGATTATAGTGGCCATTAAGCTAGATGTTTAGGACACTGGCTCCTTCAAACAGGGAGACTTTATGATCCAAGCCAAATCTCTGGGGTAAACAAAATAGAACAAAGCGGAACCTTCTGGTAGTTATATGGTGCTGCTCAAGAAGAGCACAAATTGACCTTTCTAATCTATTCTTTTCAACTTTTTAGCTGATTGCTTAACCAGAATGGTGCATAAAGCTCAGACCAATGAACTGTTCACTGGCTTAATTGACCACATTGTTCCTGATGGAGTGGCAATTCTGCAATATGCAGATGACACTATTATCTTTTGAAAAATGTTGTGGAGGGTGCCAGAAATATGAAGTTAATATTATATTTATATGAACTCTAGTTGCCAAGTAGCAAATTGATTAACTAAAGGCCTAGGAGTCAAAGTATAATCTAGCATGTAACAAGTTTGGAATGATAGATATTTATCACCCATCTTGAGGGGCAATGTTGGGTTGTATATGTAAAATGGATGCATGAGCTCATGTCATGTATGTATATATGACTCTCTAGAAGCTATGAAGACAAGGTTCTAGAATTTTCAAACAACACATGCCTTTATTTTATTCTTTGTGTTCATCCATATATAACTAAGTTTATGGATTATCGTTGATCAAAAAATCTCATTAAATTATTTTCAATCAGAAATGAAAAATTATGATCACCAGAACTTATGTAAGTATTCACAAGTACTTTATGTATAACTAAAATCATTAGGGACTAAAACTTCTCCAGTTTCCTAAAAAAATACATGCAAGTATTCATAGGCACTGATTTAAGGGGGTGGGGGGTGTTAAACAAATGATGGATGATTGGGAACTTATTCCAGGCTTTGGAGATGCTACAGTGGAGGTATTTGCTAGCCTTGGATGTAGGCTTAGCAATAGATTATGCTAATGCCTTGTTAGACTGTTTCTAACAGCCACTACACAAAATACAAGACACATTTGATGTTTGGATAGTGCTACAGTCAATGGATTCAATACCTATTTTTAGTCTTTAACATCCGACCCAAAAGAGAACCCTTTCTGCAAATGGGTCTCGAGGAGAGAGGATATTCAAATTTAGGTTGTGCCTGTCCTGATACCTAAAATGGTCTGGTACTTTGTTGGAGGCTATAGGTATTGTGTTGAAGACCTATTTTGGGTTTGGGTCCCCAAATGGGTCTCCTATTGGAGTCAGCCTTACAAGGAACAAGTAAAGCATCTCAGAATGTAGAGCTCGGGTTATTTCAATTCCATCATGTAAAAGTTTATCTTAGATAGTGTATAATATTTTCAAACAAAGGGGGTGGTAACCAACTGAAACCAATTTTTTAAATTGTTTGTTGCAAATAATTAAACTCAAGATGGTTCTTATTCAGAACAACATAAATGCACAAAACATGATATGAAATAGCTTGGATCCAGAAATCAACCCACAAAGAAATTCACAATGAAGATAAGAAATTACCATAAAGACTCTAGTTTTAACTGACCATTCACAATAATACAAAGTAGAGACAACCAAATGGATTAAACATTGTCTATTTTAAATTCAAAGTCTCAGTAGTATATTTAACGATAATTAAGTGCTAGTGAGGGGTTGTTTGTGTATGGTCAGTGTCTCTATATAGAAGTACATGAAAAAATTAAAGCACTATTAGGTACAATTAACCTATGGTTCTGTTAAATCTATCCACACAAGCATGAAACTATTATAGAGACCTACATATTTGAGTAAGTGAAAGACAATGACTCACCAAAGACGGCCCTGAATCCTGAAGAAATGACATGTCCAATAATTCACTTATCTTTTCCTCTGCTAGCCTTTTAGTTTCCCTTAGGTTTTCAATGGTACCCTGATTTTTCCATGGGTTTTCAATTAGCCCAAGAGCAATCCATTGGTGGCATAATTCTTCCCGATCAATCTCACAACCTTTAGCGAAAATTGCACAGTAGGCAAAACATAACTTGAGACTTGGAGTCATTAAGTGGTATGTCAGCTTTAGGGATCCAAAAACTGTTCTCTCAATAGCATCTAGTCCATAATCTGATTTGGATGGAAAGATAGCTTTCACTAAATTCAACAGTTCTTTACCAGTTCCTGGTTTCAATCGGGATGCAACAGTCTTCAGAGCCAAAGGTACACCTCTGCACTTTTCTACAATTTCATCTATTGCAATTTTGGGAATGTCACCTTCAAGAAAATATGAGGATGCAACTTGCTTAACTAAATCAAAGCTGAGTTTGTCTGACAAAGGATCCAAGGGGAATAATATCGCTTTTGGCATATTCAACTGAATGGCTTTGCGTGAAGTAACTAATATTGAGACATTGCAGCCTAGTATACCCTGCAGGCTCGCCAAGTGAAATGAATTCCAAAGATTATCTAATACAATGAGACATCTACTTGTGAGCACCTTTTTGAGATGCTGGTATATGGATTCAAGAATCTCAAGATTGCAAGTTCGACCTTCGATTACTGAGATTATATCTCTGCAAATCTGCTTTTGTTCACAATTTTGGCGCAAGTAAACCCAGGCCCTCTGAGGAAATGCCTCCTTGATTCTTTCATCATTGAACACCAATTTTGCTAGTTCTGTCTTACCAACACCAGCAAGCCCATGGATAATGGTACAATTACTAATTTCTTGAACATATGTATTAGTTGCAGAAGCATTGTTATTGGAGCTAAGCAGTATATTAATGACATGTTCTTTCTCAATTCTACGACCAACAATCACATCTGATGTCATTGATGATGTTTCTTGTTCCACATCAGTACCTGTTTTGGGTTCAGATATCAACTCAATCCCAAAACTTCCGCGTTGCTCCCTTATTGCCTTTAACTTTTTATTCATCCTTTTCATGTGGTGGGCCATGTCACCACTCAACATTATCTGTTGAAACAATTAATTCATCAATTCAAGATGTCAATTTTGGAGTGAAAACATTAGGCAAATCCAAGGGTCAGAAATGTACAGACATCGTGCAATATATTTTATCAATATACCTTAGTTAATATCTAGATTTAACACCAAAACTAGTCAAAAACAAATATCATTTTGCCCGTGGAGATTTGAGATGTAAAACAACTATAAATTATATACTTAAAAATGCATGATGAAACATATCGTTTTAGCATTTAGGGTGCATGTGTGTGTTGGGGAAGAGGATGGGGATGATGGTGAGCCCACAAGAACCACTGAACCAGCGACCTTCAAATTTTCATTAAGATAGTTTTGTATTTGAAAGCATAGTAAATTAGGTATAATACATGAGGTATTTGCATTGATCCTCTCAAGCGTGATGTATAGAGAGAGTCTAGAGACTTCGAGGACAACACCACGTCTCCCTGGAGAAATATGATGATCGTATGATACATGGAGGGAAGTAGCATATAGCAACGTTGCATTGCAGTGATGCTACAACTGGAATAGAAACCGGCAAGTAGCTCATGTGGACGATAGCTCTTTTTTCACTAAAACAGCAGAGGTTGTGGTGGACGTGGTCAAAGATTTAATAGAGGCAAACAAGTACAAATAATCACTAGCTTTTTGCCAATGACTCGCAGCAAGACGATGAGCGGGAGCTACTCAGACATTAATAAGCGGTCATGTGTCATCCTTCAGTGAAATTGACCATTATTGACGGTGTCCCAAAGGTGGTGCTAGTAGGCACAGTCTCGTATCAAGATCTAACATGACTAGGAGGATAGGCAGTATAGGTGGTGTCATCCTTGACACGTGGTAACCATGAAAATATCTTAAAATAGCTTAAGCACGAGTAATGTTCTTACTACTTGGAGTACACGCGACTGCAACTCCGTCCATCGAACATTGAGAGTATGGGTTTGAAGCTAACCGAATAAGACTTTTTTTATTTTCCGCAAAAACAAGACGTTATTATGGGTAAAGCAAATGAAGTATTTGGGTAAAGCAAATGAAGCTAACAGAATATACCTTGTACCACTTTTGAGTGCTCTGCAGCTTGCCTGGCGGCCTGTCCGGTTGGAAATCATCAAACATATCAGAGATCTCGTAGGCCGCCATCTTGAGGCGTTTCAGCCACAATCGCGCGCGCTCGTCGTTGATAGACCGCTGCTCTGCATCCGCCATGACTGCCTTGATGGACTCGAGCGTCATGTTCATGACCTCGAGATCTTCCTTGAAGCCCTGCATCCTCTTGAGCGGACGTTGGACAGAAGCCTCGAGCAGCAGCGCAGACAGCTTGCGAACGACGGCCCCGGTCAGCATCTCCCCGACGCCCATCATGGCTGATGATGCTGCAGCCTGAACCTCTCAATTGTGTGGGTGGAAGCGATGTCCTTGGTTGAGCGCGCGGCTGAAGCCTGAAGGTGGGTGGGCTTTTGCTGTTATAACAGCAAATGGGGAGAAGGGGAAACAATGCAATTATTGGATCGATCAACACATGGCCAGCTTCACTGCAGGTTCATATCATCCTTTTTTCTCTCTCCAACTTCGCGAAAGGTTACCTATGGTGATGTTGATCGAGGGAGACTTTCCTTGCTTGAAAAAACGCAGCTGCCTGGATTCTGAACAGGAATTTGGAACCACGAGGAAATTTTTTCTAAAAGAAACGTAAACATCATTATATTATATTAAGAAGAGGATGGATGTAAGAACCTAACACCCAAACACCACACAACCCAACCAACAAAAACAGACACAACCCTCAAGGCACACACCCACACATCACTACATAGCAGGCACATGGCTAACCTACGCCGGCTGAAAGGTGTCCTAAAACATTAACATGTTGTTGCTGGTTGCAAAGTAACGTAAACATTAATAAAATTAGTTCAAACAAGTATAACATATGCTGCCCATTCTTATTTACGTTTGCGTTACATACCTTATTACCAAACAGTTCCTAATCTCCTGGGTGGTGGGTTGACAAGACGGATACTAAACAAGTATAACATTAGCAGGCACGGTTCACGGTTCACAATGCTTGCGATGGTTTCAAAGAATTCAAGCCTCAACATGCTTAAGTAATTGATCCCTTGCCTTAACAGCTCAGGCGTAGCGCTTATAGCTCTATCCCACGAATCAAGAAAGGAGCTTTCACCGGGCACAAATGAAACCAGATCTCCCTAGCGACGCCCATCATGTCTGATGCTGCTGCAGTCTGAACCTCTCAGTTGTGTGGGTGGAAACGATGTCCTTGGTGAGCCCGCGGCTGAAGGTGGGTGGGCTTTTGCTGTTATAACAGCAAATGGGGAGAAAGGGAAACAAGATTGGAAAAGCTACGTGACTGGAATTATTGGATCCATCAACAATTCAACACATGGCCAGCTTCACTGCAGTTTCATGTCATCCTTTTTTTCTCTCTCCAACTTCGCGCGCGAAAGGTTACCTATGGTGATGTTGATCGAGGGAGACGACTAGTCAGAAACAACCCAAATTTCCTTGCTTGAAAAAAAACGCAGCTGCCTGGATTCTGAACATGAACTTGGAACCGCGAGGAAATTTTTTCTAAAAAAAATGTAAACATCATTATATTAAGAAGAGGACGGATGTAAGAACCCAACACCCAAACACCACACAAGCCAACCAACAAATGAAACCAGAATGATTGGTCATTAGCAGGCACGATTCACAATGATTGCGATGGTTTCAAAGAATTCAAGCCTCAACATGCTTAAGGAATTGATCCCTTGCCTTAACAGCTCAGGCGTAGCGCTTAGAGCTATATCCCACCAATCAATAAAGGAGCTTTCACCGAGCACAAATGAAACAGAATTCCATAACGAAGACGCAAATGACCAGGAGATGGTTGAGACTTTCGTCCTCTTGCTCACAAAGAGGACAATAGTCCGGGCGGGTAGATCCCGACGTGCAAGACGGTCAGCAAAACTGCCCTGATGGTTTTGCGACCCACGCTCCGTCTATAGCGCGGGTTTGATAGTTGAGCCTCAGAAAACTACCGTGATGGTTTTCAAGTTTGGGCCACAAAACCTGGGGGTGGCCGGTTTATGAGTTTGGGTCTCAAAACTCAGGATGGCGGGTTTGCCGGTTTGGGTCTCAAAACTCGGCGGAGGTTCCTATGCGGAACAGACGACACGTGGCGGTACCTCGAGGCTTGCGTCAAGGCGAAGCTAGCGGTAAAAAGGCACGGTGGTCGTCGGGATGACACATGGTGGCATCTGGGAGCTTGCGTTGTGGCTAAGCGACCGATGAGGAAGACATGTGACCGTCGATGGAGATCCTGACAGAGTTGGACTAGAATGCCCGTAGGGCTAGCTAGTTTGCTCTATGTATCTAGGGGTAGAAGGGGTATTATATAATAGGCTATAAATAAGGGATAACTATCACACCCCAAAATTTCTATTTTGGGATGTGAATAGAAAACACTTAATAAAACATATGATTTTGTATTTTTCTAAATTTTCCCAACCTTTATTTAGTTGTTGACAATTTATATATTGAAAATGGGAGTTTTCAAAAAGTTTTAAGAATCTAATCTAATGGTTTGTTGCATATCATGCCTTTGCATAGTGTTGATAACTGTCGCTGAAAGGAGCTGAACTGTCACTAAAGAATCAACTGTCACTCAAGATCAACTGACAAGCAATACAGAGAGCCACTCCCCCTGAACCACTGACCAACTGCCACTGACACTCGCAAGGCTTGGCCTCGATCCGTACCCGCGGGCTTGGCCCCGGGTTCACTGACACTGCCAAACTGTCACTGTATTGGCCACTGACTCGCTGCAATAGAGTAGAGTGAAAGTATATAAGAATATATGTATGCTAGAGATGAGAGAGACCTATCGGAAGCAAAGCAAATAGGATAAGAGTGGAAACGTCTTTGCTACCTGACGATTCGAACGAAACCGACCAAGAAGGGGTAAGACACCGACGTTCAAGTGCCCACATGACACACCAAGGAGGTCTGCAAAAGTTTGAGGCGAAACGGGGTTCAATTCAGCGAGGAACGGTCTCTGGGACACTTCGTCGAACATGTGGTGAGCACTGGATGTGGAAGGAGGGGAGGAATGCTCACTGTTGGGTTGCTAGTCGGGGAGAGCCGCCGCAGAAGAGAATCGACGATGAGGACGCGAACAGGGTGAGGCACCAACGCCGGCGAAGCGAGGGGCGCAACTCCGACGAACTTCTGGCACAGCTCGACGAACAGCAGGCGGACAGCTCCGGCGAACACGCGAGGAAGAGCAGCGGCGGCGGGCTGGCGGCGTAGCGGAGCGAGCTCAGGTGAGGGCGGTGTGGCGGCCAGCGGCTGGGAGAGGGGTGGCTTGCTAGGGTAAGGGTTGCTGGAGCGGTGGCGCTTGAGGGTGGCTCGGGCTCGGGCGAACAGAGGAAGGAGATGAAGGGTTATGACGTGTGGGACCTGAGTGTCGGTTACAAGAGATGATTGCACCGCTTAAAGGGACATCGGATGCGCCGATGTAAACACATTGGATGCTCCGATGTCCATCCAGAGAGCTCCAAAACATGCCAAATCACATCGGACGCGTCCTATGCCTTGGCATCGGACGCTGACCAGCGTCTGATGGGTCCTCGGACACGCCGATGATGACACATCGGACGCGACGCCAACACTGTTTCAGCCGGGGCCGCCTATAGTGGGGGCATCGGACACTGAGCTCTAGCGTCCGATGCAGCGTTCGATGCTGCATTTTGGGCTGTTTCTAAGATCTCCGTTGCGTCTCCCTCTCCCAACCAAGTTCCAACTCAAATAAAAGGCAAATAAACACTAGTTGGAACCTAGTATGAGCATCCTCGTATAAACCCTCAATTTTATAAATATTTTGTCATAGGCTACATATCTTTTTAGAGAAAATAGGCAATAAATTCTGAGGAGACAACATGTGGCCACCAAAACTAGGGGTCTCAACCATTAGGAGCTTCAAATGCTCCCCCTAGCGGTGGACGAACACAACGGTTGCTCAAGCTTAACCGAAAAGAAACGACAAACAACACACATGCATATGCAATGCAATACGGAATTTGAATCTAGGTTGCTTGTCAAGTTTGCTCATGGGTAAGCTTCTTCACACGTTTTTTAGGGCGGTTATCTTAACCACGTCTGACAAGCCTATGTGCATAGCATAATTTAAACATGACATATTATACAATGCAATGCAAAGACAACCCCCTTTCACCTTTTGACAAAGTTACTTAGATCAAGCACATTAAGTTCACTTCGCAATCTACAAAGGGTACTCTCATCTAGGGGTTTTGTGAAGATATCCACCAATTGATCTTCGGTTCTAACTCCTTCTAAGGATATATCTTTCTTTGAAACATGGTCTCTTAGAAAGTGATGGCGAATATCTATGTGCTTTGTGCGAGAGTGTTGAACCAGGTTGTTAGCAAGCTTAACCACGCTCTCATTGTCACAGAACAAAAGTACCCTTTCTAACACTACACCATAGTCTAGAAGGGTTTGTTTCATATAAAGGATTTGTGGACAACAAGCTCCCGCGGCTATGTATTCCGCCTCGGCGATAGACAAGGCCACACTATTTTGCTTCTTCGAACTCCATGAAACTAGTGATCTCCCAAGCAAATGGCACCCTCCGGATGTGCTCTTTCTATCAATTTTGTAACCCGCATAATCTGAATCGGAATACCCAACGAGTTGGAAGTTAGCTCCTTTGGGATACCAAAAGCCAATGCTTGGGGTGTGCTTTAGGTACCTAAGGATTCTTTTTACGACTATGAGGTGTGATTCCTTAGGATCGGCTTGAAACCTAGCACACATGCACACACTAAACACGATATCGGGCCTAGATGCGGTCAAGTATAACAAGCTACCAATCATAGAACAGTAGAGAGTTTGATCAACCTAGTTACCTCCCTCATCCAGGTCGAGATGTCTATTTGTTGGCATTGGAGTCTTGATAGGCTTGCAATCATTCATATTGAAGTGCTTGAGGAGGTCTTTTGTATACTTCTCTTGACATATAAAAGTCTCCTCCTTCATTTGCTTGACTTAGAAGCCTAGGAAGAATATAAGCTCGCCAATCATGGACATTTCAAACTCCTTCGACATCAAGTCACCAAATTCCTTGCAATATGCTTCATTTGTTGACCCGAAGATGATATCATCAACGTAGACTTGACAAATGAAGATCTCTCCATCAAGCTTCTTGGTGAATAGTGTGGTGTCGACCTTCCCAATGATGAAGCCATTCTCAATGAGGAAGTCCCGGAGGCGCTCATACCACGCTCTAGGGGCTTGCTTGAGCCCATATAGCGCATTGGACAACCTATAAACATGATTAGGATATCTAGGGTCTTCAAACCCGGGAGGTTGATCAACATAGACTAGTTCATTTATTAAGCCATTTAAAAAAGCACTTTTCACATCCATTTGATATAATTTAATGTCATGATGTGATGCATATGCAAGGAGCATACGAATGGCTTCGATCTTGCAACCGGTGCAAAGGTCTCTCCAAAATCCAAGCCTTGAACTTGAGAGAACCCCTTTGCAACTAGCCTTGCCTTCTTTCTAACAACATTGCCTTGATCATCTTGCTTGTTTCTAAACACCCATTTGGTTCCAATGACTCTTGCGCCTTTGGGTCACTCTTCAAGGGTCCAAACTTGATTACAGGTGAAGTTGTTCAATTCTTCATGCATAGCATTCACCCAATTCAGATCCTTTAGAGCATCATCTACAATGGTTGGCTCAACAAGAGAAACAAAGGAGTGATGTTCAATAAATGAAGCAAGTCTTTGAGATCGAGTCATTACACCCCTTGTTGGACTCCCTATGATGAGATCTTGAGGATGAGCTTGTAGTAGAGGAGTAGTCCTTCGATCAACCACTTGAGGGGCCGCTTGTGGAGCACTAACATCTTGAGCTTGTACCACCATTTGATCATGGGAGACATGAGTGTTTTCATTTGGATCTCTCCCATCTTTATCATCATCTTGTGGTACATTTGATGAGGATGGCTTATCAATGACTTGCACATCATCATCATCATCATCATCATCTTTAGGCCTGATGGCTCTAACCGACATGTTCTTCATTGCTTCCCTCAATGGTTCATCACCTACATCATCAAGATTCTCATGCTCTCCTTGAGAGCCGTTAGATTCATCAAATTCCACATCATATGTTTCTTCTACCATCCCGGTGGCATGGTTGAATACTCGATATGCTTTGGACTTCAATGAGTAACCAACAAGAAAACCAATACCACATCGGCGTTGAAACTTTCCTAGGTGTTGGTGCTTCTTGTAGATGTAGCATTTGCACCCAAACACTCTAAAGAATGATACATCCGGCTTCTTCTTGTTGAGTAGCTCATAGGATGTCTTGCCAAGAAGATGATGGGGGAACAATCGGTTGGATGCATAGCATGCGGTGTTGATTGCTTCCGCCCAAAATCTTTCTGGTGTAGAGTACTCATCTAACATTGTTCTTGCTAGGGTGATTAGTGTCCTGTTCTTCCTCTCAACTACCCCATTTTGTTGTGGTGTATATGTTGCGGAGACTTCATGCTTGATCCCAACTTCATCACAATATTGCTCAATGTGGGTGTTGTCAAACTCTTTTCCATTATCACTTCTTATCTTTTTGATCTTCAAGTCAAACTTGTTTTGGGCTCTCTTGGCAAACTTCTTGAATGAAGGGGTTACTTCAGATTTGTCATGAAGAAAGAACACCCAAGTGTATCTTGAATAATCATCAACAATCACTAGACAATAGAGATTTCCACCCAAGCTAGCATATGTTGTTGGCCCAAACAGATCCATGTGAAGTAGATCCAATTCTCTTGATGTTGATACAAAGGCTTTAGTTGGATGAGTATTTGCAACTTGCTTGCCGGCTTGACATGCACTACACAATTTGTCCTTCTCAAATTTGACATCCTTCAAGCCTCTAACCAAATCCTTCTTCAATAGCTTGTTGAGAGTGTTCATTCCAACATGTGCCAATCTTCTATGCCATCGCCAACCAAGAGATTGCTTTGTGAACAAACATGTCTTCAAGTTGGCATCTTCGGAGGAGAAATCCACTAGATAGAGATTGTTGTATCTAAAGCCTTGGAATATCACTTGAGAATCATCCTTCTTTGTCACAACCACTTCTTTCTCGGTGAATAAGCATTGAAAGCCAAGATCACAAAGTTGCCCAATGGATAGCAAGTTGATGCTCAATAAAGCAACTAGAAGCACATTTGATATTGTATGATCATTTGATATTGCCACTTTGCCCAAACCCTTGACATTGCCCTTTGAGTTGTCACCAAATGTAATCTTTTCTTGGTCATTGACATTCTCTTCAAGTGAGGTGAACATCCGGGGATCACCGGTCATATGTTGTGTGCAACCACTATCGATCACCCAATGAGATCCACCGGTCTTGTAGTTCACCTACACACACAAGAAATCAAGCTTGAGCTTTCGGGACCCAAACTTGTTGAGGCCCCTTAACCTTCTCTACTAGATACTTTGCAACCCAAATTTGCCTAGGCCTATTGTTGTTTGGAGGCCCCATGAACATGACTTTCACTTTGCCACTTGAATCTTGTCTAAGCATGTAGTGAGCATTGAAAGCAAAGGGCCTAACATGCTTGGGCAAGGGTGTGGTTTTGGTTCTTCACAATTATGAGCAAAGTGCCCTTCTTTTCCACACTCAAAGCATCTTCCCAACTTCTTCTTCTTGGGCTTTGTGTTGCTCTTGTATTGCTTCAACCTCTCTTCAAGATAGCCAATACCACTTCTACTAGTCTTCATCACGGTGTTCATGAGTAGCTCACTTTGAAGACATTGACCCTTGGTGAAATTCAACCCAATGGTTAGATGCTCTTTCTCTTTCTTTAGCTTGTCATTCTCTTGTTGGAGTTCCATTTGGGATGGTGTCATTTCATAGTCCCTCTCCATCTTCAATCTCTTGTTTTCTTCTTTCAACATGTCAAGCTCAAGTGTCATGCTGTAGTCTTCATCATGAGTTTCAATGACAACTTGCTTGGTGGTTGCTAGCTTCTCTAGATCACTCTTGAGCTTTGCATTCTCATTCTTGATCTTGACATAATCATCATAGTGTTCGACCTCAACCACTTTCTTGCCCTTGCTATTAGCTCTTTGCTCATCATGCTCACTAACCAAGTCCTCACAAGATGTTGCTATGTCACACTTAACAAGCTATGTCACACTTAACAACATGGTTAGGGGCATCATGTGTCTCTTGAGAAAGTATATCATAAGCAATAGTAAGAGCATCATGATCAACTTTAACTTGAGTATATTGTTCTTTGAGCAAGGCATAACTAGTGTAGAGCTCACTATCCATCTTATCAAGTTTTTCATTTTTAGGTTTGAGCTCCTTGTTAGAGGACTTGAGCTCCTTAATAGAAGATGACATGTTAGCAAGTTCCTTTTGTAACTCATCACTAGCATGTGTGGCATTGTTATACTTGTCAAGAATAGATTCATTATCATGAACAAGCCTTTCATTCTTAGCTCTAGTCTTTCTTATGATTTTTGAATAGTTGTTAAGCAATTCAACAAGTTCATCATAAGTGGGAGACTCAAATTAACCATCACTATCATCATCACTAGAGTCATCATCACTTAGTACCTTCCGGTCACCCTTTGCCATGAGGCATAGGTGTGTAGAGGATGATGGTGACAGTGGTGGTGGTGGTGTAGAAGTTCCAATGACTAGAGCGGCCACCTTCTCCTTCTCATCATCACTATCTTCATTGGATGAGCCACCGGAGGAGTCAATGTCGGTGAGCCAATCACCAACAATGTATGCCTTGCCACCTTTCTTGTGGTATTGATTCTACTTCTTGCCATCTTTCTTGTAGGCCTTCTTACTTTTCTTCTCATCTTCACTTGATGAGTCATACTTCTTGCCCTTGTTCTTGTTCTTCTAGTTCTCTTTCTTGGGCTTGGTGCATTGGTGAGCATGATGGCCAAGATCACCGCAATGGTAGCAATCCATCTCGGATATTGGCCTTCTCTTGCTACTTGTGAAGAACTTCTTCTTTCTTGAATCAAAGTTGATCCCATTTTGAAGGACCGAATTGGCGACCAGAGGGGGGGGGGGGTGAATGGGAGCCTCAAATTTCAACTCGTGAAATGGATGACCCTTGTCCCAGAAAGTCACCCCAAAACAAGACACGGGCTTGCTAGTATCCATGACCCTAGATGTAGGGTGGATGCTTCCTAGAAGCACAGCGGGACACTACACAACCAAAGAATCCCAACGCAAAAGCCGGAAACCAAATCCGAAGTTGGACGAACGAACCGCGGATGAAACAGTGCAGAAACTACTAGATCGGACGCTGGCCTGCGTCCGATGTCCAAGCGTCGAACGCGTCCGATGCAAAATGAGCAATTCTGGAACCTTACTGCATGACCATCGGATGCTGCTACAGTGAAAGCTCAGCGTCCGATGCTCAGGCCTCGGAGTGTCCTATGAACAACGGATCGTCCGATGCCTTGCGTCCGATGCTCCTTCAAAAACGTTGTTCTTTGACACATGGCACCGATGCGTCCGATGTGATGAACTCAGCGTCCGATGCCCTCGTGCCCAACGTCCGATGCCCCCGAAACTGTGCAGTTCTTCCGCGGATTCAACCCGATCTCCTCCGAATCAAAAGTTCTAAGGCTTAGACTTGGTATGAGTCCCAAGGAGGTTAGTGAGCTACTCCTAGGAGATCATGGCTCGAACCTAACTCCAAATCGGTGAATCGGAAGAATTCGGGGCAAGGGTGAAGAAACTTGATCTGAGACAAAATCGATCGATCTACTAGCTCGTGAGGTTAGAGATGAATTCCTTCGGTGAAAAGATGCGCCTCACGATCTAGAGCAACTCAGTTCAAGCAAAATCGAAAGCCGTTCCTCGGAGAGGGAGAAAGAAGCAAATCTCCGAGAAGGCCAAAATGCGAAGAACACAACTCCAAAACGCGAATCGATCTCGATTACCAGCCGAAATTCGTCCCCACGAGGAGACAACAAGATTACGGTCTTGTAAGGACCTGTGTGGCCTAGAGGGGGGGGGGGGGTGAATAGGCCTGTCAAAAATCACAGCTCAACTTAATTAGATAGGCCCGGCACTACCGCTCTGTGCCCGGCACTACCGCTCCCCGGCACTGCCGGCCTCAGCCCGGTACTGCCGCGCAGAGTAGAACCTGAGACTGCAATTCGAAATCCAGCCACAGCAAACTGATTCTATATGAATGGAAATGCTTCACCAAGTTTCCTGAACCAGCAGAACCAACTCTACCAAGCCAAATATATAGTATGAAGTAGATCGGGCCAAACCCTAGAATCTATCACAAGCTCACAAGTACGAAGTATGAAAGCAAGTAAGCACAAGAGACAAGTGATTTATCCCATGGTTCAGCTCGCCACCAAGGCTTGCCTACCTCCACGTTGTTGAGGTTGACCACTTAGGTCATGAGCTTTGCAACTCTACCTCGTTCTCAAGTCAAGGAACCAAATCCTTGAGCTGAGGGGTAATAATACTAGCTGCACAAGTGATTACAAACCTCCCAAGGCTGCCACACAAGTTGGCAAGCTCAAGGGCGACGCCTAGCCGGCTAGGGTTTCAAGAACCCAAGAGTAATAGAAGCAAATCCACCGGCTATGGCTCAAATCAAGTGCTCTAGGGAGTAGATCTCAGCTAGGGCTTCTCTTTGGTGAAGGTTTGAGGCTCTAACTCACTTGGAATCAAAGGGAATCGAAGATTGAGTGAGAGTAATGGTCGTGGGTGACCGTTGGGGTGGCAGGGGAGTGAAGTAAATACCCCCTGCCTTCCAACGGTTACAACAAGTCGCGGCAGTGCCGGCCAAAGCCCAGCAGTGCCGCGGCCCGGCACTGCCGCGCCCTGAGCGGCACTGCCGCGCCTAGCAATCAGATAGGGAAAGATCTGATTTCAGTGCAGCTGTCTTTGGTTAGAAATAGGGATGGCTTGGGTTGGTTTGAGCATATATCATTCAGCCATAGCAATGTATTTATATTCCCCCTTGATAGTACGGCATTCCTATAACTCAAATTCAAATGAAAAAGCTTGTTATAGCACTTTGAGTCCGGAACCGATGAAATGTAGTATGAGGGGTCCACCAACACATATGCACCATCCTTTCTTAACATTAACCTGCTTGTCATCTTCATAAATCTCATTAGTTCTCCAATCGTGTGGTCATTATCACCAAAACCCACATTAGGGCTTGATTGCACTTACAATCTCCCCCTTTTTGGTGATTGATGACAACACAATTGAAGCTTACAATAAAAGTGTACAATACTTGAGATTTAGAGGCTTAGGTGTGAAACCTCCCCCTTAATGTGTGAATGAGAGCTGAAATCTCAAATTGGCATTAGAGGCCAATCATTCACATGTTATGAGTGTAGCATAGGTTCAGTTTCACATCTAATAGCTTTGTGGGGTGCTAAAAAACTATGTCAAGAATAAATACGTGATGCGAATGACAGATTAAGCACATCAGAGAGGTTTGCTGCCTGTTGGCCAGAGCGGCACTGCCGCTCTGGGCGCGACACTGCCGGCCCTGGAGCGGCACTGCCGCTCAAGCTACAGACAGCAAACACAACGGAAATTAAAACAGCCACAAAGCATAATAACCAACAGATCTAAACAGAATATAACAAGCTAGATAAGCAGGTAAAAGTACATGTCCACATCCAAGTCTAAGAAGTAGCACCATAGAGTAATATTACAATATAGAGTTTTGATCGAATCAAACTCTCTCACAACTCACAACTACTAAAAGATGGGGACATGAAAAAGAAAGTGTTGTACCCCCTTCTCTTCACCTAATTCTCCCCTTTGGCAACAAGTCACCAAAAAGAGAGAAGTAGAGAGAAGAGAAGAGTGTCCAAACACTCACTCGTCATCCGAAGCGATCTTGTCCCACTGAACCTCCTCGGTCTCATCATCATCATCAATGTCGTCGTCGTCGTCGGACTCCACAACGACCTTCCCATGACGGTGGGTGGTACTGGTGTAGCGGGTCGAGGCACGTGTAGAACGACGGGGTGGCTCGGGCACTATCTCCTCCTGCTCCTCATCGCCATCTAAGTCTATATCATCTGAGTCAAGGCTGGAGAGGTCGAAGTGAGGTGGAGAGCGGGGTGGAGGTAACGGCGAACGACCCGCCTGCTCTCGCTCTGCACGCTGCTCAACAAGTGCTTGGTGAGCTGTCTGGGCTGCGTAGGTGCAAGTAGAGAAGATGGCCTTGATCCATTTGGCCAGCTTGCTCTTCTTCTTCCTCTGATAGGAAGGGCGGGAGCTCTCTGGCCTGTCAACTGCTATTGTCCCTGCTGCTGCTGCCCTCTTCTTCTCTGCTCTATATGGCTCATGCAACCCATCCTTAGCAAAGGTATAGCCGGAGACCATCTCAATCATGTACATGATGTAGGGGGCATAGAGCACTGCCTTCCTAGCATCCTCGGCTGCCACTTGTAGCTCGGTCCAAATGAAGCTGGAGATGGAGAAGTGGTTTGCCCTGGGGGTCATCCTAGCCAACATGTTCTTGCCATATCCATAGAGGTTAGAATGAGACCCACTCTTGGGGTTGAGAGTCTGCCTGAATAGGTTGTTCAACATGTAATAGTAGCCCTAGAGCCCCTTGACCAACCCGTCTGCCTTCCGAGGATCCTCATACATAAAAGCAATCTCATTATCGGTCAATGTCCTCTCCTGGTGCAGACTATCAAGCTCTCTATCCTCGCTGCCCAAACCAAGGATCCTAGCAAAGGTCTCAAAAGTGACCTTGTAGTGTCGACCCTCGGTCATCCAGTGCATCTCCTCCACCACATTATCAACATAGAGTGTTGCATGAAACTGATGGATTATCTCGGTGTTCCAATTATAGCTGAAACCCATCAAGTCATACATGTTCCTCTCCTTGCAAGCTGCCACAACCTTGTTGATATCACGATCATGCTTGGCCTCCAAGTGCTCCCAATCAACATACTTCATATTCAGAATCTTTTGCTTCTTGGCATTGTACAGGACTGAACGATAGAAATTGGAATGAAACTCATTCCATAACTTGTAGTCAATGCCCATGTCCTTCTGTATGTTGTATGGGTTAAGCTGGCGCTGTGTCTTCACTGAGCTGAACTGCTGATAATAGGACACAGGCTGCCTGTTCTTGGTGTCCTGTGGGGGCCTCTCCTGCACATCCTCTGTGTATGGCTGCAAGTGGGCTCTGTTGACCTCTGCCAGTTGTTCTGAAGTGTTGGGATAAAGGTCATCCCGTATCTGTCGCCCTTGCATCTGCAGGCGAGCCTCATCATGAATCTGCTGCCTCGCTGAAACATCCGCTTGGGAGCTGGAGCCACCTCGGCGAGATGGCTGCTTGCTCCCCCCCTGAGCGGATCCATCCTCTGCTTGACCCTTCTCTCATCATCTCTTCCGCCCGACATCTAAAACATGGAAACTGTGAATTAGAAGACTACATAAGAGCTGGTAGGTTATAGTGAGGCAAAAGGTTTTGATGGATAAGGTGTTACTTGGATCAAACCCCTGCTCGTGGTCCGGCACTGCCGCGCTTAGCGCGGCACTGCCGCGCGGGCAGGCCAGATCTGAGCCAAGGAACACCACATCCATCATCCCTACTACGTCCCTATCATCTACAAACCCTTCTACAACCTCTAAATACAATAGCCATGGCGCATTTTACAAATCGGGAAAACTTAGGGTTAGGGATTTGAAAGCTTCACCTTGAGATGGAGAGGAAAGGAGAGGAGAGCCCTTAGGGAAGAAGGACCGAGCTGCAACGGAGGGGAGCTAGGATCCGCAGCGCTGCAGGCCGGAACCACCGGGAGGGAGCTCGGTGAGGATGGTGACCGCCGGTCGCCCTTGGTCGCCCGTGAAGGAAAGAAAGAGGATGACTTTCACGGCTGGGGTGAATGAGGGAGAGAGAGAGAGGGTGAGGCCGTCGGGTAGATTAAGGAGTTTTTCCCTTTGGTCCCACGCGGTAACAAATCGATTCCAGCTGAATCGATAAGTCGCGGCACTACCGCGCCTGTCGCGGCACTGCCGGGGCCCGGCACTTCCGCGCCTGGCCCGGCACTGCCGGACAGTTACCAACAAACAGATTTATCTCTAAACTACTACACCTCATTCTTGGAGTGGACACGTACTACTTGCATGTTATGACCAGTGACAATCGATCAATACAGAACAATGGTCATTCCAAGCAAGTTTCTTTCTCAAAGATTTGAAACATAATATATGAATGTTTTGAAATTGGTTTTGCCTAGGTCAAACTAGTTGATCAATCAAGCATGCTAGGTTTCAAACTACGTTACGAGAGTCAAGGATATTTAGTTCACTTCTCAAAGCACAAAACCTTGACTCATCTAGAGGCTTAGTGAAGATATCGGCTAGTTGTTTGTCGGTGCTTACATGATAAATTGCGATATCTCCTTTGGTTTCGTGATCTCTCAAGAAATGATGTCAGATGTCTATATGTTTGGTTCTTGAGTGACTCACTGGATTGTTTGCAAGTTTTATGGCACTTTCATTGTCACACAAGAGTGGGATATGGGTAAAGTGGCATCCGAAATCACGAAGGGTTTGCCTCATCCAAAGTAGTTGCGCACAACATGCACCTGCTGCAACATACTCGGCCTCGGCTGTGGAAAGGGCTACACAATTTTGCTTTTTAGAACCCCAAGACACTAAGGAGCGTCCAAGGAATTGACATGTCCCCGAAGTGCTTTTTCGATCTACTTTACAACCGGCGTAATCAGAATCCGAATAGCCAAGTAGTTCGAACTTGGAGCCCTTAGGATACCACAAGCCAAGGTTTGGAGTGTGAACTAGATACCTCAAGATTCTCTTAACGACCACTAAGTGACACTCTTTCGGGTTAGCTTGAAATCTAGCACACATGCACACACTAAGCATAATATCGGGCCTAGATGCGCATAAGTAGAGTAGAGAGCCGATCATGGAGCGATATACCTTAATGTCCACGGCTTTCCCTTCTACGTTGAGATCGAGATGTCCATTAGTTGGCATGGGAGTTTTGATAGGCTTGACGTTCACCATGTCAAACTTCCTCAACATATCATGGGTGTACTTGGTTTGGCAAAGAAAAGTCCCTTCCTTCAATTGCTTCATTTGAAAACCAAGGAAGAACTTGAGCTCACCCATCATAGACATCTCAAATCTCTTAGTCATGATCCTACTAAACTCATCACAAAAGGATTTGTTAGTACTACCAAGTATTATGTCATCGACATATATTTGGCACACAAAGATATCTCCATTGACTTTATGAGTGAAGAGAGTAGGATCGGCTTTGCCTATTTCAAAGCCTTGTTTGAGCAAGAATTCCTTAAGGCATTCATACCATGCTCTAGGTGCTTGTTTAAGCCCATAGAGCGCCTTATGGAGTTTGAAGACGTGGTTGGGGAACTTGGGATCTTCAAAACCCGGTGGTTGCTCGACATACACCAACTCTTGTATAGGGCCATTGAGAAATGCACTCTTCACATCCATTTGATATAGCTTGAAGTTGTGATGGGCTGCATAGGCTAAGAGAATCCGAATAGCTTCAAGCCTAGCAACCGGTGCATATGTTTCTTCAAAGTCCAGACCCTCTACTTGAGTGAACCCTTGAGCAACCAATCTTGCCTTGTTCCTTGTCACCACACCTTCTTCATCTTGCTTGTTGCGGAAGACCCATTTGGTTCCAATAACATTGGTATTTGGTCTTTCCACAAGTGACCACACTTGATTGCGCTCGAATTTGTTAAGCTCCTCTTGCATGGCCATTACCCAATCTGGATCTTCCAGGGCTTCTTCTACCTTGAGAGGTTCCAAAGAGGAAACAAACGAGTAATATTGACAGAAATTTGCCAAATGAGAGCGTGTCGTTACCCCCTTTCGAAGACTCCCAATAATGTTGTCAACGGGATGATCCCGTTGAATAGTTTTCTTGAGCCTTGGATGATCAATGGGTTCTGGTTCATCTTCGGCATCTTCTTCTTCATCTTGCTCAAAGATGGGTTGTTGGTTTACTCCACGAAGTGGAGTAGCTGCAGCTGCCCTTGGTGTGCCCGGTACTGCTAGGCTTTCCCCTTCACTACCGGGGCCCGGCACTGCCGGGGTTGAGGCCGGCACTGCCGGGGACTGTATGTCACTAGTCCCAGCAGGGGCTTCAGCTTGAGGACCTTCCTGATCAGTGGCCTGCTGTTCTTGTGGTCTGATATCACCAATGGCCAATTGCTTGATTGCTTCACAAGGTGGTTCCTCATTTTCTACAACAACTTCATCAACTTGCTCTACTTGAGAGCCGTTAGTTTCATCAAACGTCACGTCTATCGCTATTTCATCCTTGCCGGAGACCTTATTGAAAACACGATAGGCATGCTCGTTTGATCCATAACCGAGAAGAAAACCTTCATCAACCTTGGATGCGAACTTAGAGGCTTTGGGCTTCTTGTTCAATATGAAACATTTGCACCCAAAGACTCTAAAGTAAGACACCTTTGGCTTGTTACCGGTGAGCAGCTCATAGGAGGTCTTCTTTCTTCTCTTGTGGAGGTAGAGGCGGTTGATTGCATGGCAAGCGGTATTGACGGCTTCGGCCCAAAAGATGTCCGGCGTCTTGTACTCATCTAGCATCGTCCTTGCCATGTCAATGAGTGTTCGATTCTTCCTCTCCACCATGCCATTTTGTTGAGGGGTGTATGGAACGGAAAACTCATGCTTGATGCCCTCTTCATCAATAAACTCTTCCACTTGGGTGTTTCGGAATTCGGTTCCGTTGTCACTACAAACTTTCTTGATGTTGAAACCGAATTCCCTTTGAGCCCTTCGTCTGGACATCTTGACCTTCTCTTGCACTACACTCTTGTCGTGCATAAAGAATACCCAAGTGAAACGAGAAAAGTCATCAACAATAACAAGACCATGTTTGTTACCGCCGATGCTAAGGTAGGCAACCAGTCCAAAGAGATCCATGTGGATCAACTCCAATGGATGAGTAGTAGTGTCATAGCTCTTTGGTGGGTGAGGTACGCCTACTTGTTTTCCGGCTTGGCAAGCTCCACATACTCTAGTCTTTCTCAAAGTCAACATTGGTTAGTCCTAGGATGTGGTTGTCTTTTTGAAGTTTGGCCAAGTTCCTCATCCCAACATGAGCTAGTCGGCGATGCCATAACCAACCCATGCTAGATTTTGGCACTAAACAAGTCTCAAGTTTGGCTTCACTTTTGTTGAAATCAACTAAGTAAAGCTTCCCTTTCAAACGACCCAGTAAAGACAATAGAGGAATCCTCCCTTCTAAAGACTTCCACACCCTTATCCGTAAAGAGACAATTGAAACCCATTCTACACAATTGTGAAACGGATAACAAGTTGTAACTCAACGAATCGACATGTAAGACATTAGTAATTGAATGCTCAAGTGTAATAGCAACTTTACCAAGACCTAACACATCCCAATTGGAGTTATCACCGAAAATGATGTTTTCATTTGCATTTGAAGTTGGGGAATATGATGAGAACATACTCCTTTCTCCGGTCATATGATTTGTACATCCGCTATCAAGCACCCAACTTGATCCACCGGAGGAGTATGCCTGCAAAACAAGTTTAGTTCCTAGGTTTAGGTCCCCAATTGATATTGGGGCCTTGCAATGTTAGTCACAAGTATCTTAGGAACCCAAATAAACTTGTCGGCTGTCCTCTTGTCATCACCAACATACTTTCGCAACAACTTTACCACTGTTGTTGTGTTCCTAATATGTAACAAGATGACATGCTCTTCCTTGGGGCTTCTATCTTGGGTTGATGTACAAACTTGTTCTTGGTCACCCAAATAGATTCCTTTGGTTTCTGAAGACCCTTGCTTCTGGTTGGGCACCTGCTTGGGCTGTGTGTGAGACTGAGCAGAAGGGAAACTGGTAGCCTTCCCTTTCTTGGGTCGCGGCACTACCGACCTGGGGCGGCACTGCCGGGGCCGGCACTGCCGCCTTCTGGCGCGGCACTGCCGCGGTCTGTGCAGGCTGAACTGTACCAATCTGACCCTTCTTCTCAAACCTCACACACTCATAGCCATTCACTGTCTTTCTTCCATTTGTTTTGGCTCCTTTTTCGTGCCCCAACCCATCCTTTATGGAAGGACGTCTTCCATTCTTGAACTTGTGCATGTTCTTTACTTGGGTCTTCTCATTTGCACTTGTGGTAGACTTGATACAACCACTTGCAATGATGTTTGTCAATCTTGCTATCTCCTTTCTCATGGCCTCCATGTTCACAAGGTTAGTGGAATAGGCATTCAAATCAACATTATAGCATTTTCCACAACCTTCACTATTGGAGGGAATAGAAGTGACATTTGCTTTAGGGAGAGTTGAGTTGCTTTCCCAAAGAAGATTATATTGCAGCTCAAGTTCCTTGTGCTTGTCATCCAAGCCACAATACTTTTCCTTGAGTGCAACATGAGCCTTTTTAGGGAAGCATGTTCATCTTGCTCTTTGGCCAAGGCCTCATGCAAGACGTCCAACTCACTCCTCTCTAATGCAAGAGCCTCCTTGCAAGCAATGTAGAGGTCCTCTTGTTTGATGAGGGCATCCTCACTTATTGCTAGCTCGGCTTGTACGCCTTCTAATTCCTCCATTAGCTTAGTGATAAAGAGTTTGGTTTTCTTGTCCAAATTTTTAGTTATCTTGTTTATCTCTTCATCACTAGAATCATCATCACTAGAGGAATCACTAAGTTCACTACTAGGGATGTCACTAGGTGGAAGAGAAGGTTTAGGAGTATGAGTCTTTTTCACCTTCTCTTTCTTGGCCATGAGACAAATGTGGGAGTTGCCATCATCATCATCGGACAAGTTGTTGAATAGCCTTGGTGAAGGAGATGACTTTTGGAATGCAATTGTTGCCATCTTCTCATCTTCACTTGAGGTTTGTGCGGTTGAGTCCCATTCATGTCCAACGTGAGCTTCTCCCATGTACTTCTTGTTG
Organism: Coix lacryma-jobi var. lacryma-jobi; assembly: GCA_009763385.1. NCBI lineage: Eukaryota > Viridiplantae > Streptophyta > Magnoliopsida > Poales > Poaceae > Coix > Coix lacryma-jobi. Next base: position 58,581,869 of record CM019831.1, on the reverse strand, counting down.
TGCTTCTTGTAAGTGGCTTTGTCATCTTTCTTGCCCTTGTTGAAATTGTTGTCCTTCTTCTCATGTGGGCAATGAGCTATGAAGTGTTCGGTGCTACCACAATTGTAGCAAGTTCTCTTCTTCTTGTTTGGAAACCTTCTCTTCACAAACTTGTAACCTTCCTTCTTGAGCCCCTTGCGGTATCTTCTCATGAATAGGGCTATATCACCAATTTCTTCAAATTCTTCACCATCACTTCCACTTTCACAAGAGGATGATGTGCTGTCCTCAACTTCTATTTTCTTCTTTTGTTGCTTGGACTTGCTTGTAGAGGCTTGCTTGCTTGATTTTGGCTTGCTTGGTGTTGCTTGCTTTGTTGATTTGCTTGCCTTGAGTGCCACATCCTTCATCCCATCTAGCCTAGCTTGCAACTCTCCAAGCTTCCTCCTTTCATTTGCCTCCTCTCTTTGCATGTCAAATGTGATGATCCTCCCAAGCACATCACTAGGTGTGAATTGCTCAAACTTCTTCTTGTCTCTAATCAATGTCACAATGGTCTCATTCCTTGGTGAGTAAGCCTCCAACATAATCTTCACAACCTTGTGATCATTGATTTCATTTCCACCTAGCCCTCTAATCTTGCCAACAATGACCATCAACCTATCAAACATCTCTTGTGGGCCTTCACCATCACAAATCACAAACCGGTTGAGCTTAGCCATCAACAAATCAATCTTGGATTGCCTCACTTTGTCAACCCCTTCATGAGCAATATGCAATGTGTCCCAAATTTCCTTTGCAACCTCAACTCCCATGACCTTGTTGTACTCATCACCATCCAAGGCACTAAGTAGCACACTAGTGGCTTGGGCATTGAGATGAATGTTGCGGAACTCATCTTGAGTGGGGTTCTTCGGATCAACCGGTGCTTCAAGTCCATTATGCACTATCTCCCAAATACCTGGATGGAGACCAATAAGGTAGGTCTTCATAATGTGCTTCCACTTGGCAAAGTTAGTCCCATCGAAGCGGGGTAACTTGCCCGCGGGCACATTGATGAGAGGCCTAGAATCATGGTTAGTCATAGTAGAATAGTTAAAGGATACGGCTCCATATGACTTCTTGGTCTCCTCCGTCTTCTTCTTGTTGCCCTTGGGTTGATAGGAGATGTCATCATCACCATCTTCGGTGCTACTTGAGTCTTCACTCAAGTGCACACTCTTCTTTGCTTGAAGCTCTTCCTTCTTCTTCTTTTCTTCTCTTCTCTTGGCTCTTTCTTCTCTCTAATCTTTCTCTCTTCTCTTCTTTGAGCTTTGTCTTCTTTGCTTTGAGAGCCGCTGCATCTTCTCTTGCTTTGGCTCTAACTTCTCTTCTCAACCTTCTTTCTTCCTTTCTTCTTGCGAGCTCTCCGGCCGACACATCCATTGAGGAAGTGTCCTTCCCACTTGCTGTGGAGACGCTTTCGCTGCTGCTAGTGGTGTGCACCTCCACTTCGAGGGTTAGGTTGCACAACACTAGCGTTACCCGTTCCTCCGTCGGTGGCCATTCTCTCGCACGGTGAAGTGCTGCTGAGAGACCAGGCTTTGATACCACTTGTAAGGACCTGTGTGGCCTAGAGGGGGGGGGGTGAATAGGCCTGTCAAAATCACAGCTCAAAACTTAATTAGATAGGCCGGCACTACCGCTCTGTGCCGGCACTGCCGCTCCCCCCCGGCACTGCCGGCCTCAGCCCGGTACTGCCGCGCGCGGAGTAGAACCTGAGACTGCAATTCGAAATCCAGCCACATCAAACTGATTCTATATGAATGGAAATGCTTCACCAAGTTTCCTAAACCAGCAGAACCAACTCTACCAAGCCAAATATTAGTATGAAGTAGATCGGGCCAAACCCTAGAATCTATCACAAGCTCACAAGTATGAAGTATGAAAGCAAGTAAGCACAAGAGACAAGTGATTTATCCCGTGGTTCAGCTCGCCACCAAGGCTTGCCTACCTCCACGTTGTTGAGGTTGACCACTTAGGTCATGAGCTTTGCAATCCTCTACCTCGTTCTCAAGTCAAGGAACCAAATCCTTGAGGTGAGGGGTAATAATACTAGCTGCACAAGTGATTACAAACTCCCAGGCCGCCACACAAGTTGGCAAGCTCAAGGGCGACGCCTAGCCGGCTAGGGTTCCAAGAACCCAAGAGTAATAGAAGCAAATCCACCGGCTATGGCTCAAATCAAGTGCTCTAGGGAGTAGATCTCAGCTAGGGCTTCTCTTTGGCGAAGGTTTGAGGCTCTAACTCACTTGGAATCAAAGGGAATCGAAGATTGGTGAGAGAGAGCTTGGGAGCCTTCAATGGGGAGAGGAAGCCTTGTCTGGAGGTAGGAAAGAGTAATGGTCGTGGATGACCGTTGGGGTGGCAGGGAGTGAAGTAAATACCCCTGCCTTCCAACGGTTACAACAAGTCGCGGCAGTGCCGGCCAAGCCCGGCAGTGCCGCGGCCCGGCACTGCCGCGCCCTAAGCGGCACTGCCGCCCTACCAATCAGACAGGGAAAGATCTGATTTCAGTGCAGCTGTCTTTGGTTAGAAATAGGGATGGCTTGGGTTGGTTTGAGCACATATCATTCAGCCATTGCAATGTATTTGCATTCCCCCTTGATAGTACGACATTCCTATAACTCAAATTCAAATGAAAAAGCTTGTTATAGCACTTTGAGTCCGGAACCGATGAAATGTAGTATGAGGGGTCCACCAACACATATGCACCATCCTTTCTTAACATTAACCTGCTTGTCATCTTCATAAATCTCATTAGTTCTCCAATCGTGTGGTCATTATCACCAAAACCCACATTAGGGCTTGATTGCACTTACAGGTCTCGTTTCCTCAAAATCCAAATACACAGAGGTATGATTAGCCGTCTCTGCGGATCACAGGCAGCGAGGAATGATTGAAACCTAAGCGAGGGCTAAGGAGGAGAGAAAGCTCAGGAATGAGTGACTGCCAGGATGGGGAGAGAGGAGGGGCTGCCTCTCTTATTTATAGCCTAAGTACAATAGTCCCCTTCTACCCCTAGATACAACAGCGAAGCGGCCAACCCTAGAGGTATCCCGGTCCAACTCTGTGAAGTTGCGATCCGACGGCCACGCGCCTTCCACATCCTTAGCTTCATCTCGAAGCAGGCCTTAGGATGCCGCCACATGCCGTCCTGTCGACCGCTGCGCCTTCCTCGTGGATAGCGCCGCTGCGCCAGCCTCTCCACGCCGCCACGCGTCGACTGTCCTTTTTGGACCTCCCCCCGCTTTAGAGGCTGAAACCGGGAAACCTGTCCTCTGGCTGAGTTTTGTGGCCCAAACTCAGAAACCTGCTAGCCTAGGTTTTGAGGCCCAACCTGGAAACCGTCCTCACCGAGTTTTGAGGCCCAACTAGAAACCCGCCACCCCGAGTTTTGAGGCCCCAACTCGGAAACCGTCGTGGGTAGTTTTTTTCGAGGCTCAACTACCAAACCCGCGCCGTAGACGGGGTGTGGTTTGCACACCCCGACCACCAGCACCGATGCCGATGCATGTCCAGCCTCCACGCCGGACACAACACATTCGCCTTCCTTCTCGGCCTCCCGCCAAGTGTCACGACTCCATCGCCTTCCTCTCGACTCGGCCGATGCACCGCACATGCCCATGAGGTCTCGCTCGTCGATGCCATATGCCAGCTACCACAGCTGGTCCTCAGGTCTCCCGATCCATCGGTCCAAGCCTCACGTCCGCCCTTCACCGCTTCCGGTCCGTCGGCACGGCATGTCTCTACTTGACCTTCACCTTACCTTCGACCACTATCTTCGAGCTCCACACCTGCACATCAACACAACGAAGAGACACATGTTGCCTCTCACCCCTTCCGGTGAGCCTGTTGACCGATCGCTCTGAAGGACCGAAAGTGCTACACAAAGGCGACCAGAGGGGGGGGGGGGGTGAATGGGAGCTTTAAATTTCTTTTGTGAAACTTATAGCCACTGTCCCGAGAATCAACCTCAAGAGCAAACCTAGAGCTTGATAGTGTCCACAACCCTAGATGTAGGGTGGATGCTTCAAAGAAGCACAGTGTGTCACTACACAACTCTAGAAACCCAACGCAAAAACCGGAAACCAAAATCGACAACGGGCGAATGAACCGTAGACGAAAGCCTGCTGATCAGCACTGATCGGACTCTAGTGAGCATCCGGTCAGTAGAGATCGGACGCGTCCGGTCAGTTCAAACACGATTTGGGACTTCTCTGTTCACGACCGGACTCACTAGAATGTGCGTCCGGTCACTGCACAATGCGTCCGGTCTTCAACACACCAACATGATGAACAGTACTAGAGTCGCGTCCGGTCACAGAGAAACAGAGCGTCCAGTCAAAAACAGAACGGTGCATAGAGAACACATTCAACGACCGGACTCTCTGCCAAGCGCCAGGTCACACCCAGACTGAGCTGTTCATCCACCGATTCGACTCGATCTCACCCAAAACAAAATCACTAAGGATCAAACTTGGTGAGAAGAGTCACAAGGAGGATAGTGAGCTACTCCCAAGAGATCATGGCTCGAACCTAACTCCAAATCAATGAATCGAAAGAATCCGGGGCAAAGGGAGAAAATCGACCCAAAACGAAAAACCGATCGATAGGAGTCACACCCGTGAGCTACCACTTAAATACGCCCGGCCGATAGGATACATCTATGAGTAACTCGAGCCTAAGCACCACGCTTACACTACGAATTATAATCTAACCTAGTGCACTAGATTAAACTACTCAAAAGAGACTCGTGACCAGAAGAATAATATAAACAAGAAACTTACATGAATCAGAAGTTGATCACCCGAAGCATCTCAGGAGCAAGCTCGAGCAGAGCTTGATCCCACCGAAGTACAACCGGAGGAAGAAGCACCGACAGGCCGACATCTCCTCCAAACTCCTCCCTCGCTCTCCATCTCTCTACTATCTAGAAGACTAGATCTAAACTAATTCTAGAGAGAGGTTGTCCATTCGAGGGACTCCTCTCATCTGGAAACCCTAGCTATTGCTCTTGGTGACGACTATGATGAAGATAGATGATCGATCCAGGGGGGAGGTTTGGGGTTTATTATATAGGGGCTCCAAGCCTCCCCTCCCCCTTGAGCAAGCGATGTGGTACTAAACTTCTTCACCGTACGAACATGGGCCTTAATGGGCCAAATTGTATTGTAGAGTTCTATTGGAGTGCGCCACGCGAAGGAGAGGAGACTTCCAGGTGGGCCCAAGCCGACCGGCCCCACCTGTCAGCAGCCGAGCACCGCCTTCATCGAGGTGTCTTCTGGAACCTTCCTTATTGCCCTAATGCGACTTTCCGTCTGTTTGCATGATTTGTCGTGTTGGAGTAGGATTCAATCTCTTTCCATCTTCTGTAAAACTCCCTGGAAAACAGTAATTCACCGAAGCTGTTGGATCTTTCAGTTTAGTCCCTGAATTATGTTGCTTGGTGATCACTCTAGGTTGTTATAGAAGTTTCCATGTTGTATCCAACAAGGACTCTCTCGTCGGGACTCCAAATGTAGCAAACCATATGTCCGTTTTGATCGTCTCGACGAGCTCTTCGCAATGGTGTGCTCTGTTTCATCACTTGGGATACTTTTATATGGTGAAATATTGATAATCCTGCAAAACAAGTGAGAACAACACAACTCGTGGAGCTTGTTAGAATCAAACCCTACAACTATACTTTATGGTTCATTTAATATCATTCTATGCATTAGTTGATGATATAATGTTGACTGTAAGGACCATCAACACCTCCCCTCCACCTTGAGCAAGTGATGTGGTACTAAATCCTCCGCCATATGCACATGGGCTTTAATGGGTCAAATTGCGTTGAATTGTTCTATTGGAGTGCGTCACGCGAAGCGGAGCAATTTTGGGCTCTGCACTAGGCCGACCGGCCCAAGGGGGAGGCCGACCGGCCTCCCTCTATGGCTGGTGGGCCCCGCCTTCCGTGGGTTGCCATCTCGTGTCTTTTGGAAGGTTCCAGATTGTTCTAGAATCTTCCAAGTTGTATCCATAGAGGACCCTCGCTCTGGGACTCCAAATATAGAAAATCATATGTCTGTTTCGATTGTCTCGACGAGCTCTTTGCAATGGTGTGCTCTGTTTCATCACTTGAGATACTTTTATATGGTGAAATATTGATAATCCTGCAAAGCAAGTGAGAGCAACATAACTCGTGGAACTTGTTAGAATCAAACCTTACAACTAACTTTATGGTTTATTTCATGTTAATTCATACAGTAGTTGATGGTATAAAATAGACATTAAGGACCGTCAACAAGTTCCCCCAAGCTTAACCTTTGCTAGTCCCTTAGCAAAGTCAAACTTAATAGTGGATCAGGAGTTGCTGTAATATCTGCACTTCTAACAAATACACTCGCATTCAAACAAAAGATCTCATTTGGATTAGAAAAAGATATCATATTATTCATCATGGGGCCTAGTACTTTACCTTGAATCTTGAGCAATTGAAAGATAGAACAATCAAATCAAGCACCATGTCTCTAGCTCTTTCACTTCACCATTATCTCAGAGTTTTATGAATTTTCAAAAAGCTTAAAAACATATGTTGCCAAATAATCAATGGATCCAAAGAGAAAGTCATACCATTGAATCAAGAAGTGCTTGTGTATGGAAAATAGAGTCGGATGCTCTTTTGAATATATCACTCTCTTTTGTCTATTAGAGACACATGGCTACCAGGCTAATTATACTGTCGGGCACGTGCCCATTTTTTCTGATATTCTCTCTCTTCTTCTTTTTTTTTTTTTCGAGGTTCTAGACACTTGTCCCTTTTTATTTCCTCAGATCTTTCTTTTTTTTGAGGTTTTGGACACTTGTCCCTTTTTATTTCCTCGGATTTTCTCTCTTCTCTTTTTTTAATATCCACATGCTTCCAGTAAACTTTTGAGAGGATAGCAACAGATAATCATGAGTATTTATATGGAAGATGGATGAAATGTGTAAGTGATCTCAAGGGTCAACAAAGTTTAATTTAACTCAATGCAATTATTGGTCATATTAATATGGAAACTCTTCGGAACTCTAGTGTTGTTTTAGAACAAGATAACAGTAGCTCAAATCATCACATATCATATCTGCCAATTACCTAGACTCTGGATCATGCATTTGCTACCCAAGCATTTAATTTAATTTTAAAGCATTATTATTAATTGGAGAACTCATGCTTGAAGGCTAGGTACTAGAAAGAAATTACGATAGAGCAACTATTCATCATTTTAGGAATAGAGTTCTTCAGATTAGACATGCTTTATTTTATTTAATCCAACACACACTATAACCTATTACTTTAAAACATAAGATAGCAGTAAGACATACCTGAATCACGAAGTTAACAAGAGTGCATCTCCTCTAAGCAAATCCCTTCGATTGCATCGAGCCTTCATGTGCCTGAATATTTTTGTTCTTTTTCTTTTTAAGGGTGAGCCTTCATGTGCTCACATATTTTTTTTTTGTATTTTGAATTTATTTATAAAATTAAAAACTTAAGGATAAAGATACTTACATGGATACACGGGGGTGCTTTCCCCCAAGCTGAATGTTGACGTAGTCCTTCGATCTTGCAATGTAGCGGACTGGCGATGAAAATATTCTTCCTCTATCAGAGCATTGATTGATGTTGATGGTTGTTGAAATAGTGCTCCAACAGTGGATGGAACATCCACTTGCTCTTCAGCTTTTCTTGGTCTTTCAATCCTGTGAAACTCAAATAGACAACAAAACTTGTGGAACAGATTAAGCGTTAGTGGTTGGCCACATAAGGCTTTGTTGTCTAGAGTAAGATCTCTTTCTCATATTTTTGTATTTTGATATTTTCTTCAATGCGATGAAATTTTAACAAAATGAATGTATTTTTATTTTTATTTTATGCCACCACGGTGAATATTTCATGTGGGTTTTCACACAACTCTATTCACATGGGCTTTAGGTTTTATGATGCAGTGCAATAAGCAAAATATTTTTATTTTCTTTTTATGTAATGCTAATGCAGAAAAGTAAATATGCTATGGAGAAATAATGATGGAAAGTAAACATGCAAAAATGGAAACTAGTGCAGAAAAGATAAATATGGGTAACTACCGATTTTACCTTTTGACGAGGGTTCAATGTTTTAAGTCCTCTGAATAGGACTTCTCACAATGTTCAATCTTGAGGTACATCATTTTCATCCTAATGTAGAGACCTTAATAACTGCACCTCTTGATATGGTGTCACCCATGTTCTTCGTTCGTCCAACAGTTTAAAGTGAAGCATTAGTTGTGGAAGCTAGCAGCATCTTGCTCAGTATGCATGTTCTTGTAGATCCAAGACCTTCACTCTGTAGAATTTGAGAGTGGACAAACTCCTCCATGTTTTGCTCAAGAGTGTGTCCTGTTCATAAAGACAAGGTAGAGATCAAGTGCATGGGCTCTGTTGGTTGAAAAACACCAACATAACCAAAAGTTTTGTTCATTCCTCTCTAACCTTAGGCACATTGAACAAGATAAACTTGTTGTTTGTGTTCTATTCAATCTTAACATGAGTGATAGGATCAAAAGATGAGTATGAAAGTAGCATCTTAAAATATTTAACAGATCAGATTGCTTAACCCAAGGAAGAATAGTCGATGCATAATGTGTCGATCTTTTCATGATCGTGATATATCATCTTCCAAAGGTTGGATGCACAACATTTTAGCTCATTTGGTTAAGATAGTGAGATTCAAGAGAGTAAAGCTAGGAACAAAAGTAAAGAACTGAACATGTTGAGTTGATTAGGTTGGATCAAGTGAGGTGCAACTTAAACGTGTTTGGTTCTTTATTTATGCGCGTACCAGAATCAAGGAGAAGCTTTTAAAGTGATGGTCACTTACCTTGAAATGTTACTTTATCATTGAAGTGTGATTGTGTCGAACCACCTTGTGGAAGCTTCTTTTGTCTAGCTGGTTGTTGTTCATGAATGGCTTGTCTTCTCTTGCCTATCTCACAGTGGGCTAGCTGAGTCTTGTTCTCAACAGGTCCTGATGATGCAGACTTTGTCAGCTATTCTTTTGATTTGTAGGCTCAGGTACTATCACTCCGTCTTCTAATTCTTGCGGTGCAGTGGCTTCATCCTTCATGATGTCCCCCTCAATTCCTGGTAGTTGGTTCTTTGTTTGTCGGTTGAGTCAATGTCTTCTCTTGGTTTTCTTCGGCTGCTCATAAGTGGTGTAGTTGTTAAAGAAGCAGCAAACCTTTTGGTCGAAGATCCAAAAGTGGTCGTCTCCAGGTCCGACATAGATGACAACATTGGTGGTGTTCAAGAACGATCTTCCAAGAATGAGTGATGGATCATATTCTTCTTCTTGGTTGGGGCAGCGTCTAGTGGTTAGTACTGATCAAAGTGGTGAGTAGGAGATCAAAGTTTCTTGAAGCTAGATTTCTCCTTCCTCTCCTTAATCGTGAAGCAAATCTAGACAATAGAATTGTGTCTCCCCCAAGCTGGCTTGTGAGGTAGATGGATGCCCAAATTTCTTCAACATGTTCATGTGTTGGATTTGTATACCTTGTTGTTGTTGAAATCGTTCCAGCTTATCCCCCAAACTGGCTCTTGTGTTGCAATGATTAGAAGTGAGGAGAACTTCCACTGCTTGTCTTTATAGTGAACCACCAAGAGACTTCCTTTGGACGACACACAAATGTATGTTATAATGTAGTGGCATATCATCACCTTGATATTTGTTGTTGGTGTCAGTGTTGATGTCTTTGACAATGATGAGCGTAGGCATAGATTGGCCCATACGGGGTGAGTTGCATCCTACTCGTCATCAGTGTCCTAGCTTAAGCCTTGGGATGACTCAACTTGGATGCCTTCGACATCAGTGGTGACCTGTCTGATGATGAGTTTTGTCTATCCACAGGTTGGGTTTTGGATCTTTAAGTTCGCACCACACCATGAACAAGCAAACCTCATCTCCTACAAAATTTTACTGAACATATACCCGAAGGATTTCATTGAATCTGGAACGTGGGTTGTTATCCACAACTTATTTTATTTATCTATTTTTTTATTTATCCATGCTAATGAAAAGACGATTATAGGATTACTCTAACATAGACTAGTGCTAGACTAGTGTTTTACGCGTTGGCTGCATTTTAACATGGCTCAAGGCAAAGGTACTTGAAGTAGAAGATAAATTGAAACAAACTTTAATACTCACAATTCTTTCATCCATGATGAATGAGCTGAGTCTTTATTATGCAGTTCACCGTATGCCTTGCTTCATCTTTTCTTTGATGTGAATTCATCTCAGGACTTTCCAAAGTGTATTTAGAGTTCTTTGCAGGGGTTAGTCCAACAAAATAACCAGTGTCTACACAAGCTAATTTCAGATCAATAATCAAACCAAACTCCGTGTCTAAATTGATTAAGGTAGACTATTTAACCTAAGCACCAAGCTTAATTTAAAAAGCCTATGAAAGTACCCTAGGGAAGTACCTTCAAACCAAACATATTGTGGCAAACAAAGGTAGCATGAGAGCATAACTAAAATTTATTGAAAAAGAGATGACAAAGTATGATCACAGTGAGGAATATTTTATTATTTTTCTTTTTTTTCTTTTTTTTAAGATGCGGATGACATGAATGCATATAAGGAACTAAACATAATGTGGATTTGATATGAGCAAACGTAAACTAAATGGAGTGGATGCAAGGATGATTCAAAGTAAACATGCAGTGGAATGCAAGAAATTAAAAAGATAAGTAATAAAGTTTAAAGTCCATGAGCAAGACTGTCTCACCTTGATCATACTTACCATGGCTCACAATTGGGATTTGTGAGTGGCACAGCATAAATATCCGTCACATGGGATGAGAGTTGAATTTTTGTGATGGAGACCTTTTCTCAATCTACACATGGTTTGAATAATATATATATATATATATATATATATGTGTGTGTGTGTGTGTGTGTGTGTGTGTACACAAACCTGTGAGATTGCAGGGTTCCAGAGTTAATGATGGATCATAAATGTTCAGGCACCTTGGGTTCTTCAATGTTTCTTCTTCTCGTGGAAGCTTGCAACAAGGTCGAGACGACATCTGATGTCCTGTCTATTCCACACTCAATAGAACAAGGGGTAATCCTACTAAAGTTAGTGGTACACTAAATTAGTAGACATCAAGATCATTATCAAATTCTTTACACCAATTGCTTCCCCGGCAACGATGCCAAAAATGCCTGTTGATATTAGTTAGTGCAAATAGAATATGAAAGATTCCACAAGCGCACAGAACACCATTGTAGCATTTTACCGGGAGTATTCCAGGATCGTTATTTATATTTTACCACTGGGAAGCAAGGGTTAAGAATCTGATAATACACTATCATGCATCTACTAACTCAGAGTACTAATTAGACTAAAGTAAGAGTAATTGATATATAATATGATAATGAAAGCACATAAAAGAGAATTCAATGATAAATGTATAGATAACTATAGTGGGAGGACAATGGGAGAGATCAAGGTTCCTATGCACTTCTCTATTACTTGAGTTCTAAGACAACAAAGATGAAAAGATATACCAGTCATACACATTGGTACTTTAGAGCAACAATACCTTTCTGACTGTCGAAAAAGACTGGGAAGAAAGTAGTCAGGGGAAGGCTGCCAAAAGCTCTACGAAACATCAATCCGAATGTGGTGGACTACGAAGGCCTGACAGAGCTGTCACCTCTGGGGCTACCACAACTAACCGTGGGATTGAGTGCAAATTTAGGTAACCTATAGACTAAACACCATGTCTAATCTATCGATTACTACTGCGGATACATGAGTGTATGCCGAATCTTGAGATGATGAGTGATTGTCAACTGGTTTGATGCGCATGTTCTTTGGCTTGTGTTGTGCAGGTGTCGAGCACAGAGAGAGTGATCGAAGGCAAGGTGAAGGTCAAGTAGAGACGTGCCATGTCGATGGACCCGGAGCGGTAAAAGGCGGACGTGAGGCTTGGACTGACGGACCGGTGGCCTGAGGATCAGCTGTGGTGGCTGACAGCCTGGGACAACGACGAGCGGAGACTTGCGGGGCACGGTGTTGCTCGGGTTTAGGACCTGAGGACATGTGTCGGTGGACGGGGTGCACGGGCGGTGCATCCCCTCTACAGCGTTGGTTTGGTGGTTGAGCCACAGAAAAACCACCGGGTGGACGGTTTCTAGGTTTGGAACACAAAACCTGGGTGCGGCCGGTTTCCGAGTTTGGGCCAGAAAACTCGGGCTGAGGACGGTTTCCAGGTTTGAGCCTCAAAACCTGGGCGCTGACGGGTTTCTATGTTTGGGCCACAAAACTCAGGTGATGGACGACAGGTTTTTCGGTTTCGGCCTCAAAACCGGGGGAGGACTTGAAGTCTGGTATCTCGGTTTCGGCCTCAAAACCGGGGGAAGGTCCGTGAAAAGGACGAGCGGCGCGGTGACGGCACGTGGCGGTATCAGGTGAGGTCGCGTCGAGGCGAAGCTACCGGATGTGCGGGCGTGGCCGTCGGATCACCATCTACTTCGAGCTGGTGCAGAATAGCCTTAGGGTTTAGCTGGTTCGCTCTCTGTATCATTAGGGGTAGAGTGGGAATAAAATTAGGATAAATAGAGGGAGACACCCACCTCCCAACCTATCTCAGCCATTGCTATTTTCACTTAGGGTTTCCTACTCTCTCACATCCCTGCTGTAGCTACTGAGATCCGCAGAGACGACAAATCATACCTCTGTGTTCCCGAGATTTTGAGGAAGTGAGACTATAATCTCACTATTGTCACGTGTGTTCGAGACACGGTTGAATTTGTGGTTGCGAATCGCGTTTTGAAGTTGTTCTTCGCGTTCTTCTTTTTTCTCCATGATTTTCCCGTGACTCGTTCTTCCTCCTCACTGCGTCTTTCTCGAATCCGTATGAATCAACTTGTTCTTTGTTGTGAGGGTATCATTTCGACCGAAGGAATTCAACTCAAACCTCACGAACAAGTAGATCGATCGGTTTTTCATTTTGGATAAGTTTTCTCCTTCTTTGCCCCGAATTCTTCCAATTCAACGATTTGGAGTTAGGTTCGAGCCATGATCTCTTAGGAGTAGCTCACTAACCTCCTTGGGACTTCTCATACCAAGTCTAAGACTTAGAGCTTTTGATTCGGAGGAGATCGGGTTGAATTCACTGAAGAACAGCATAGTTTCGGGGGCATCGGACGCTGGACACGGGGCCATCGGACGCGTCCGCTAGGATCACATCGGACGCTCAGGTGCCACGTGTCAAACAACAGCGTTTTTGAAGGAGCATCGGACGCTGACCATCGGACGCTCTGTTGACAATCGGACGGGGGTCTGAGCATCGGACGCTGAGGGTTCACTGTTGCATCGTCCGATGACCATGCAGTAAGGTTCCAGAACAGTGCATTTTGCATTGGACGCGTCCGGTGCCTGGACATCGGACGCAGGACAGCGTCCGATGCTGTAGGTTTTGCACTGTTTCGTTCACCGTTTGCTCGTCTGACTTCGGATTTGATTTGGGTTTTTTGCGTTGGGTTTCTAGACTTGTGTAGTGTCTCGCTGTGCTTCTAGGAAGCATCCACCCTACATCTAGGGTCGTGGACACTACCAAACTCTAGGTTCGCTCTTGGGGTTGATTCTTGGGACAGTGGCTATTAGTTTCTAAAAAGAAATTTGAAGCTCCCATTCACTCCCCTCTGGTCGCTTTTTGGTAGCACTTTCGGTCCTTCAATTGGTATCGGAACAGGTTAAGGATCTTCCACCTTAGCCGGTTCCAGATCCACAGAAGGCGACATGGATCGTGGCATGGGCAAACCACCGTTTTCGATGGGACGAACTATGCGTATTGGAAGATACGTATGTCGGCCTATTTGCGGTGCACGGTGTTGCTCGGGTTGAGGACCTGAGGACACGTGTTAGTGGACGGGATGCTCCGGTGGTGCATCCCCTCTACAATGTCGGTTTGGTGGTTGAGCCATAGAAAAACCACCGGGTGGACGGTTTACAGGTTTGGGCCACAAAACCTGGGTGCGGTCGGTTTCCGAGTTTGGGCCACAAAACTCGGGATGAGGACGGTTTCCAGGTTTGGGCCTCAAAAACTGGGCACTGACGGGTTTCTGAGTTTGGGCCACAAAACTCAGATGATGGACGACAGGTTTCCTGGTTTCGGCCTCAAAATCGGGGAAGGACTTGAAGTCTGGTTTCCCGGTTTCAGCCTCAAAACCGGGGGAAGGTCCATGAAAAGGACGAGCGGCACGGTGGCGGCACGTGGCGGTATCAGGTGAGGTCGCGTCGAGGCGAAGCTACCGGATCTGCGGGCGTGGCCGTCGGATCACCATCTACTTCGAGCTGGTCCAGAATAGCCTTAGGGTTTAGCTGGTTCGCTCTTTGTATCATTAGGGGTAGAGTGGGAATAAAATTAGGATAAATAGAGGGAGACACCCACCTCCCAACCTATCTCAGCCATTGCTATTTTCACTTAGGGTTTCCTGCTTGTAACAACCCAAAAATCCGGACTTTTTAAAATTTTTCTGTGATTGTGTGAAGCATGTAGAAGCTAGCCGAATCAGGAACAATTTATAAATAAATTATTGCATTCATATAGTATTGCTTGTAGGAGTTGGTCGAAGATTCTTTTACAACTTAGGTCTTATGTTGGAGAGCACAGATCCATAGCAACCTCCTCTCATTCATCTTGAAACTCTTCTCGATCTCTCTTTGGATGCCAACTCTGAAAATCTCTGAGTCACGATGAATCATAACTTGGGGAAAATTCCTTTTTCCTATTTTCCCATTTCCTATCCTCGACTTCTACTCCAAACTCCATTCGGAACTTGTCTCAAAACCGCTCGTTCGAGTTCCCTTTAAATTCCTCACAAAATTCTTCCACAAACTCTTTTGTGAACCCTTCATTATTCCATACAAAAATGGGAAGGCTTTCTTCAGCTCTTGGGCTGCAAACCCCCTCTCCCATCTTACTCCCCCAGGCCCAGACAACCTTCTAGCCCAGGCCAGCCCACCTGGCCCATCCGGTTTTCCCCAACCGTGCAGCACCTTGCCCATCTCCCATTCTCTCTTCAACCCTGTGACGTAACCGCCCTAATCCCATGGCCCACTTGATCATTGTCAACCACTGACAGTTGATCCGTACAGCCAAGAGATTAAGACCGGTTCTGCCACTGGGCTACATCAGTGCCCGATGTCCGCAGGATCATCTCACAATTCAGTTACAATCTCTTGAACATATTGACAAATAACATCGGAGTAAATAGCGGAAGACTTAAACAACAATAGTTTTACAAACCAGGGTTCAACATAAACTTAAAGTGAAGTTATTACAGACCATAGTTCAAATAGATAGAGTTGGCAAAGTAGCATATGACAACAACTAAAAGATAAAGATACTTCACCCAGCCCGAGGGTGGATAATCACTCATCGGCCTCATCGGCCTCTTCCTGAACAACAGTCACACAGCAGGGTCCAAGGCATACTGAGGAATCTGCCATACCTGCAACATGGGTAATAGAACCCTGAGTACAAAGGTACTCAACAAGACTTACCCGACTAAAGAAAAGGGAGAAGACTCAGGAATGAAGGCTTAGGGTAGTCAAGGCAAGGCTTAAGCAAATTCAAGCATTTTGCAGAAAAGCATTTTTCTATCCTTATTTTGAAAAGACTCAAAATTCCTTGTTTCATCATAATCCTTGATTCATTTTACTTTCCAAAATCAGACCTAGTTGAGAACCACTCCCTGTTGACAGTCAGTGACTAAGTCTCCATAACCGAGGAGCAGCGTTAATCCGGATAAATAATACTCAGCTGAGGGGTCCCTATCCACACTGCATATGTAGCACCAAAGCTTGCATATGCCAACTCGTCTCCCACGATTCCTCCAAGATTGGGCCCGGTCCTACGCCACCCGGAAGTACAGTACACCACTCCAATCCGGGACTTTAACCCACGTGGGTACATGCTTCCGCCATCTCTCCACTCTCTCTCCACCCCAGTGCGCGGTTGTCGGTCCAATAAAGGATTCCTCGGAGCCGAAGCTTTCCGTAGTATGTGAATAGTTGCAAGTCTTAGTCAGCAGGCCCCCATACAGGTGGTCCCTAATTTTCCAGCCAGCGACAAGCACCTCGGGACTCTAACCCGAGAGTACAGGTCCTGTCAGTTTTTCAACCCTGTCCCGGTCGGTGTCAACTGTTGAGTCCCGGACTACAACATGACGGCACCGTACGCAAGGACAACCTCTCCTCCCCATTGACTAGGTACGAATCAGATACTTAGCCAATAGTGGGAGTAAACCAGAAATTCCCATAAATATTCTTAAAGTGATCACACTTTTGAAATTGGCATTTTTATTGCAAAACTATCATATAGCATTGCTAAGCATTTTGCAAATAGTTTTTGAAAAGCAGGTATCGGGTGTATCATTGGTCAAGGTAGATAATGCATCAGATAGGATTTCACTCAACTCCTATCAACCTAATGCAATAATTTAACTCAAAGACATTTAAGGAAACATTTATAAATTCAAGGAAAGAGTTAAATGCACCGGGGCTTGCCTGGATGGCAAAAAGAACAGGCTCGGGGTCAGCAGTGCAGTTGACGGGGCTCGGGGTTGCCTCGGGGACAGATCCTTCGGTGGCTACCTCGACTTCAGGGCCTTCTTCCTCTTCCTCGTCACTATACGTATGCAATGATGCATGCACATGAGTATGCTAGTATGAACAAAGTGCATAGGATAAAACTAGAGTATAGCTTTGCAAAGTATGAGTGGTGGTTAAAGTGGTCATAGATTACTTATCCCTTTCTAACAATATTAACAAATTTAATTAAGCAACTTTATTAAGCCTAATTATAGACATAGCAAGGCATCACAAACATCATAGACCAGAGGGGTATGGGTCTATGAACCTCAAGCAATCCAAAAGTCACATCACAGGGCATTCAACGCTAACCCTAATCACCTTTTCTATTTTTCTTAATTATTTAAAAAGGTCATTTTATGAAGATGCTCCAAAAATTACCAAATTAATCACATAAGTTCGTTATGGTATAAATAGATGGCAAAACAAATTTCATAATTTTTGGAGGTCATTAAGGTGCTTATTAAATTTAGGCATTTAATTAACAAAAGGCACTATTCAATTATTTAAATAAAAGCTCAAAAATCAACTTGTTCCAAAAGACTTCAAAATTTACCAGAGACTCAGAAAGGCATAACTAGACACAAAAATTTATCTCCAATTTTTGGAGTTATAGATCACTCCTCCAAAAATACCAAACCTCCATTTTTCAATTAAAAGGGGAATTTTTCATTTTTATCTTTGCACAAAACTCAAGTTTCATATTTTATAAAATACTCCAGAGCATAAAGAGTCTACCACAAAATTTCAGAATTTTTGGATGCACACAGAAAATCATACAAAAAAGAGAAAACAGAACACTATTCACATCTCTCAGAAAAAGAGAAGCACTGTGCTCCTTCTAGGCCGGGCTCGGCGAATCGCGCGGGGCTCGGTCGAGACGGGCTCGGTCGAGACGGGCTCGGTCGAGGCGGAAGCGACAGCTTCGTCCGAGGCCTGGCCCGGAGGCTCGGGCGAGACGGAGAAGTAAGCCTCCGTCCGAGGCCTGACTCGGGCGAAGCGGAGAGCATGCGCTCGCCGAGGCTTGGGCTCGGGCGAAGCGGAGTGGAAGCAGAGGCCGGAGGCTTCGGATGCTTACCACGGGTCGGAGGCAGGGCTCGAGGGTGAGGCTCGACACGCGCTCGAGGGTGAGGCTCGACACGCGCTCGAGGGTGAGGCTCGAGGAAGAGACGACCGCGGCGGCGCTCCGGCGATCCGGCGATCCTGCTCAACACACGAGACCGCAAGGGCGGGTTAGAGTCGCACGAACCGAGGAAGCTGACACAGGGGTCGGGAGAAGGTATCCGTGACCGGAGGGGAAGTATTTGACGAACCCGAGATCACTGGGGTTCCGTCGGAGTTTGGAGAGGGTTTTACGCCGGGCGAATGGAGGCGGGGAAGGTGAAATTGGGGGGTGGGAAGCTTCACGAGCACTAGGCGGAGCTTTCGGCTAGGTGGTTGAGCGGCGGAGCTCCGGAGAGGTCTGGCCACGGTGGCGGAGGTGAGTGCGGAGGTCGGAGCTCCGGCGGGCTTATATAGCCGCGGCCAGAGGCCGGTAGAGAAGCTCGAGGTGGGGTGTATAAGCTCGGCGGACGCGTGCGCTCTCGATTGCGCGCAGGCGGAGGACGGGCGTGCACCGGGGCTCGGGCGCAGCCAGCGCCGCGGCGATGGCCACGCGCGGCGACGCGTTGGGAGTAGGGGACGGGAGAGAGTCAGCGCTCGCGCGTGCGGGTGCGGTATGATGG
This sequence comes from Coix lacryma-jobi var. lacryma-jobi, assembly GCA_009763385.1. Taxonomy (NCBI): domain Eukaryota; kingdom Viridiplantae; phylum Streptophyta; class Magnoliopsida; order Poales; family Poaceae; genus Coix; species Coix lacryma-jobi. Next base: position 58,563,454 of record CM019831.1, on the reverse strand, counting down.
TGCGTTTGCAGGCACAAGTCGGGGCGGCGCGTGCTGCAGCCAGGCTTGCGGCGCGTGCAGGCGCCGTGAGCGCCATGGCCGGGCCCCCCCCCTTCCTACGCGAGGAAGATGAACAGGGCTATTGCCCTAGGGTTTGACTTTGGCTAGTTTTCTGAATTTTGCAAATTGCTCCCCAAATTTGAACTGTGGACAAAAAACTCAAAACATCAAAGTTGTTCAGAAAAAAGAGATCTACAACTTTGTCAATAAGAACATTTTCAAATCCAAATAGTTTTTGAACAATATTTGAAATCAGAAAAGGGACACTTTTGAGATTTTGAATCAATTCAAAATTACTTTGAATTTTAACTGAAACTTGAAATCTGCAAATATGAAAGTTGTTCCTTTTATCAAAACCTACAACTTTGCTATTATACACTTTTCCTGAAACTCAATAGTTTTTAAATTAATTTTGAAAACTGAAAAGGGAACAAAGTTGGGGTTTGAATGAATTTGAAATAACTCAATATTTTGTACAGCAACTTGAAAATTTGTGAATACCAAAGTTGTTTCTCTTTGACAGATCTACAACTTTGCTTTTTGGACAATCCCAAATTTTGAATAATTTTTGAATCACAAAAAGAGGGATAAAATCCAAGGTTTGGAAATCAGGGTTTTGCAAAGAGATTTGAAATCAAATTCTGATTTTTGAACTTTGGCCAATCACAACAAAACTTCAAGACACCAAAGGAACAAGGATTACACAAGGCTAGTCACAGAGATGAAATTACCATTTTGCCCTTGTAGAGAGAAGTGGGCTAATTAGGGTTTTTGCAATAGAGGTACTTCACATAAAATGACACACATGAAATCATGATCAAGATGCTTAAAGATGATAATGATGATGTCAAGTTAATTACATGCTAAACACCAGAAGTGTTACAGCCTTCCCCCCTAAAAGAAATCTCGCCCCGAGATTCTGCGTCTAAAGAAAGACAAAAAGGGATAAAGGCAAAACTTTACATAGACAGGGATTCGAGAAATCGGGATAGTTCTTTGCTAAGAAGTCTTCGGATTCCCAAGTAGCTTCTTCTTCAGAGTGCTGGTTCCACTGGATTTTGTACCATCTTGTGGTGGTTCTTCGGTAACACGATCCTTGTGGTCCAACACGCGAACTGGATATTCAGTGTATGACAGATCAGGTTCTAGCTCAACGCCTTCAACTTCAATCACATGTTCAGGTACTCGAGGCACTTCTTGAGTTGGGAGACATGGAAAACATTGTGGACAGCGGAGAGATGATCGGGCAACTTCAGCTTGTAAGCTACCTTGCCACAACATTCCAAATCTCAAACGGACCAATGTAGCGGGGTGCTAACTTTCCTTTGACTCCAAAACGAGTGACTCCTTTGGTTGGTGAGACCTTGAGATATACATAATCTCCAACTTGAAACTTCAGAGGTCGACGTCTCTTGTCAGCGTAGCTTTTCTGTCGAGATTGGGCAATCTTCATATTCTCTTGTATCTGCTTGACTTTCTCTTCCATATCTTTGACTAGGTCAACTCCAAAGAATTCTCTTTCTCCGGGCTCAGACCAACTGAGGGGTGTACGACAACGACGGCCGTACAGTGCTTCAAAGGGTGCCATTTTGATGCTCTCTTGGTAACTGTTATTATAAGAGAACTCTGCCAAGGCAAACAGTCATCCCAAGTATCTGCGAAGGTAAGAACACAGGCTCTCAACATGTCCTCCAGCACTTGGTTGACTCGCTCCGTTTGTCCATCAGTTTGAGGATGATAAGCTGTGCTATGTAAGAGCTTGGTTCCAAGCGAGGTATGGAACGCTTTCCAAAACTTAGCGACAAACTGGGTACCACGGTCAGAGACAATGGTCTTGGGTATGCCATGAAGTTTCACTATGTGGTTCTTGTACAAAGTGGCATACGTGGGGACGGTGTAACTAGGTCTTCACTGGCAGGAAGTGAGCTTGTTTGGTGAGTCGGTCCACGATTACCCAAATGGAATCAAAACCTTTCTGGGTCTTGGGTAGTCCATTGACAAAATCCATACTAATGTCGTCCCATTTCCAAGCGGGTACCGACAAGGTTGCAATTCTCCTCCAGGCTTCATGTGTACTGCCTTGACTCTTTGGCAGGTATCACACTGAGCGACATACCGGGCAATCTCAATCTTCATTTTAGTCCACCAGAATCTCTGCTTTAAGTCTTGGTACATCTTGTTACTGCCGGGGTGAATAGAGAATCTGGTCAAGTGTGCTTCATCAAGGATTAACTGTCTCAATTCAGGCACCTTGGGAACTACTAGACGGTTCTTGAACCAAACAACTCCTACATCATCGATCCTGAAACAATCAGCCTTTCCGGTCTGGACCTTTTCGATGATGTGCTTGATTCCAGGGTTATCCTTCTGAGCAGCAATGACTTGATCCTTGATGGATGTTTCTATGCTGACATTGTTCAGGCTTCCTTGCGAGATCATTTCGATACCCATCCTTTCAAGTTCATGGCACAAGGAAAGATCATAGGGCTTCGTCGTCAGACAGTTGCAGTATGACTTGCGACTGAGGGCATCGGCAACTACATTTGCCTTACCTGGATGGTAATGTACTTCGAGATCATAATCTTTAATCAACTCAAGCCATCTTCTCTGCCTCATATTCAATTCTTCTTGAGTGAAGATATACTTTAGGCTCTTGTGATCCGTATACATATTACAGGTGCTGCCCAACAGATAGTGACGCCAAATCTTCAAGGCATGCACGACTGCTGCTAGCTCAAGATCATGGGTTGGGTAGTTTTCCTCATGTCGCTTAAGCTGTCGTGAGGCATAAGCGATTACTCGTCCTTCTTGCATCAAAACACAGCCCAAACCAGTACCAGATGCATCACAGTATACATCGAAGGGTTTCTCGATATCTGGTTGAGCTAGGACTGGTGATGTAGTTAGCAGTTTCTTCAAGGCTTGAAAGGCTTGCTCACAGGCTGGTGACCAAACGAAATCCACGGAATTCTTCAACAACTCTGTGATAGGCTTGGCGACTCTGGAGAAATCTGGGATGAAACGACGATAGTATCCAGCCATTCCCATGAAGCTGCGAACTTCGCGGACAGTGGTAGGTGGCTTCCAATCCAAGATATCTGCCACTTTTCCAGGGTCAACTGACACACCTTCGGCGGACAGGACATGACCAAGGAATTGAATTCGATCTAGCCAGAATTCACATTTACTGAACTGGCATACAGCTGGTGATCTCTGAGACGAGAGAGAACGATTCGAAGATGCTTGGCGTGATCTTCAGGAGTTCTTGAATAGACAAGGATGTCGTCAATGAACACGACTACAAATTTATCGAGCTCTGGCATGAACACAGAGTTCATGAGATACATGAAATGAGCGGGGGCATTGGTCAAACCAAAGGACATGACCAAGTACTCATATAGGCCGTATCTGGTGGTGAAAGCTGTTTTAGGAATGTCTTCTGGACGGATTTTTATTTGGTGATAGCCAGATCTGAGATCAATTTTGGAGAACACTCTGGCTCCAGATAACTGGTCAAAAAGAAGGTCAATGCGAGGCAAGGGATATTTATTTTTGATGGTGACCTCATTGAGCGGGCGATAGTCAACGCACAGACGAAGACTTTTGTCCTTCTTCTTCACAAAGATAGCAGGACAGCCCCAAGGAGATGAACTTGGACGAATGAGACCCTTGTCCAATAGCTCTTGCAATTGGATCTTCAGCTCTGCCAACTCTCTGGGAGGCATTCGATAAGCTCTACGGGATATAGGAGCAGTCCCGGGCTTTAGCTCTATGGCAAACTCAACATCACGGTCGGGAGGCAGACCAGGTAGATCTTCTGGGAAGACATCAGGGAACTCACAAACCACGGGAATATCCCTGACTTCCGGAACACAGGCGGTATTCAACTGGGTGGTTGCTGGTTTTTGAGGCATAGGAAGTTGGAGAAGGAGTTTGGAGGTGCTGTTAGGAATATCCACTCTCACAACTCTATTCAAGATGTCTATCATGGCTTTATACTGACACATCCAATTCATGCCTAAGATGACATCTATCTCTTGTTTGCGCAGTACTATCATGGTGGTAGGAAAGACATGTTCCCCCAACATTACTGGTATACTGCGGACCACTTCCTTAGTATTTATCCCCCTCCAGGCGAAAGTATACAGAAACTTTCTTTTAACTCCCCCATGGGTAACTCATGCTTGATGACAAAAGTGCGACTGATGAAGGAATGCGATGCACCAGAATCGAACAAGACGACTGCAGGATGATTGGCAACAGGGAACCTACCGAGCATGACGGGCTCTCCTTCTGGGATGTTACTGACGGTGGTGAAGTAGACTTGCCCGTGCTTCTTGACAAACTTGCCCTTCTGGACGTGCTGCTGCGGTGCACGGTGCTGCTGCTGTGATCCTCCAGGGCCTTTCTGTGCATGTTGGGCATTCTTCTTGGGTTTTGGGCACTCGCGAGACCAGTGACCAACTTGGCCACAGTTGTAGCATGGGTGGTTGTAAGCTGTTTGAGGGGTGGTGACACGAACACCTGGGGCGTTCGGCTGAGTGGCACTTTGCTGGTTGGCATTATGGGTGGTGGCCGCGGTACGAACGACCACTTGCTGATGAGGGTATGGGGCACGGTTTTGGTGGTGGCTGGGGTGATAGATAATTCTTGGGCGCTTATGGTTGCTGGAGAAGCTGCTAGACCCAGCCTTCTTCTTCTTCTTCTTCTCTCCTCCTGATACTGGCGGTTACTTTCCTCGAAAGCGACAGCACGGTCAACGACATCATGATAGGATCCGTTTAGGTTGTTGGATAGACCTCTGCGAATCTTAGGGTGCAGACCCCTGAGAAAACAATCTCTCTTCTTTTCCTCTGTGTTGACATAGTCGGAGGCATACTGACTCAGGTGGTTGAACTGTCCCACGTACTGCATAACGGTGGAATCTTTCTGTTGCAGGGCCAGGAACTGATCCAACTTCATTTCATCAATCCCGAAGGGATGTGATGTGCTCTGAAAGCGGTGCGGAACTCTCCCCAGGTCAGCTGGTGACCTTCAGGCTGGGCAGCCAACAGGTTGGCGTACCAGGCACTTGCAGGTCCACGGAGCTGCTGAGAAGCGAACCGAGGCTTCTGGATCTCTGTGCAGTACAGAAGACTGAACTTCTGTTCCATGGTGCGTAACCAGTCGTCAGCCTCGAGAGGTTCATCGGCCTTCGTGAAGACCGGTGGTCGGGTTTCAGTGAAGTCCACGTAGGTTGTCTCTTGGTTGTTGCGACGACCACGGTTGCCGTTGTTCTGCTGCCCTTGGTTCTGGGCCATCAGGTTGGCAGCGGCGGCCAAGGCTGCAATGGCATCTGCCAGGGTAGCAGGAACTGGTGGAGGGTTTGGAAGGTTGGCATCTCCGGAACTTCCGGCTCCAGTGCGGGTGTTCACAGGCATCTGTTAAGAACTTGGGAACTTAGCATCCAAAGATTGATTTTGAACGAAACTGACTGATAAGATTCATTGATGCAAGGGTAGATAACTGATACAGAGGTTCGATAGATAACCACTGACTGACAAAGGAAAGGTACAAGACAAGATACAGACTTGACTAGACAGAAGACCAACTAACGCCCCAAACCTAGACTTAAGGCTTTAGGTGAGCAGATGGCATAGACACAACGAATCTAGTCGTCATCGATGATGATCATGTCTTCATCGTCGTCTTCATCTTCAATGATGAGTTCGGGCTCTTCCTCCTCATCCTCGTCCTCGGCATGGACATCTTCTGCAGGTTCCACTTCTTCATTCTGATCGGGCTCGTGTTCCACTTCAGGTTCCTCCACGACTCCGTCTTCGGGGTCCTCAGCAACTGGTGGAATCACGGGGTGGAGTTGGTTGTGCAGTTGATGTACCTCCTCATGAAGCATATCATTGTACTGCTCAATCTGGGCAGTGTACTGCTGCAGTCCATGGAGCTGGGCTCTGGTGACATCCTCTCGGATCCATGTTGCATCACGCTGCTGGATAGCGCGAACCACAGTCTGGTAGCCTCCTCAAGAGCGGCTCGTGCCTCGTAAAACTCCAGGCGGGAAAGGTAGAAGTCATGCTCCATGTTCTCCATCTCAGCCTTTAGATTCTTGATTTCCTCCTTCAGCTGCTTGCGGGTACGACGGGGAAACGACGACCATTGGAGGATTCTCCAGTCTCTTCTCCGGTGCGTGGCGCCAGCTGGTGACGCGGCACGCCATTCGGTCCAGTCGACTTGCGAGCAGTCCGCTTGATAATGGCCATCTGGACAAGAGGTTTAGATGAGAAAGGCTAGCAAGAAAAAGGTAAAGGCATACTAACCCAACAGACTTAGAGAGGAAGTTTTATCTTAAGTGATTATGGCATGATGCATGATTCGTTCCTACGGAACAAGGCAATGCAACTATTAAGGTAAGGTACATAGGGCTTATACAAGTTGTCTTGCTACTAGTTGCCACAGACAAGATGAGATGAGAGAAGCAATTTGGACTCAAAATAGTCAAGTTTAGTTTTGGACTTAAAAACCTTTTGAAGTTTTCGCAAAAAGATTGCAACGTCGTAGTGAGATGCTCTGATACCACTCTGTGACGTAACCGCCCTAATCCCATGGCCCACTTGATCATTGTCAACCATTGACAGTTGATCCGTACAGCCAAGAGATTAAGACCGGTTCTGCCACTGGGCTACATCAGTGCCCGATGTCCGCAGGATCATCTCACAATTCAGTTACAATCTCTTGAACATTTGACAAATAACATCGGAGTAAATAGCGGAAGACTTAAATAACAATAGTTTTACAAACCAGGGTTCAACATAAACTTAAAGTGAAGTTATTACAGACCATAGTTCAAATAGATAGAGTTGGCAAGTAGCATATGACAACAACTAAAAGATAAAGATACTTCACCCAGCCCGAGGGTGGATAATCACTCATCGGCCTCATCGGCCTCTTCCTGAACAACAGTCACACAGCAGGGTCCAAGGCATACTGAGGAATCTGCCATACCTGCAACATGGGTAATAGAACCCTGAGTACAAAGGTACTCAACAAGACTTACCCGACTAAAGAAAAAGGGAGAAGACTCAGGAATGAGGCTTAGGGTAGTCAAGGCAAGGCTTAAGCAAATTCAGCATTTTGCAGAAAAGCATTTTTCTATCCTTATTTTGAAAAGACTCAAAATTCCTTGTTTCATCATAATCCTTGATTCATTTTACTTTCCAAAATCAGACCTAGTTGAGAACCACTCCCTGTTGACAGTCAGTGACTAAGTCTCCATAACCGAGGAGCAGCGTTAATCCGGATAAATAATACTCAGCTGAGGGTCCCTATCCACACTGCATATGTAGCACCAAAGCTTGCATATGCCAACTCGTCTCCCACGATTCCTCCAAGATTGGGCTCGGTCCTACGCCACCCGGAAGTACAGTACACCACTCCAATCCGGGACTTTAACCCACGTGGGTACATGCTACTTCCGCCATCTCTCCACTCCCAGTGCGCGGTTGTCGGTCCAATAAAGGATTCCTCGGAGCCGAAGCTTTCCGTAGTATGTGAATAGTTGCAAGTCTTAGTCAGCAGGCCCCCATACAGGTGGTCCCTAATTTTCCAGCCAGCGACAAGCACCTCGGGACTCTAACCCGAGAGTACAGGTCCTGTCAGTTTTTCAACCCTGTCCCGGTCGGTGTCAACTGTTGAGTCCCAGACTACAACATGACGGCACCGTACGCAAGGACAACCTCTCCTCCCCATTGACTAGGTACGGATCAGATACTTAGCCAATAGTGGGAGTAAACCAGAAATTCCCATAAATATTCTTAAAGTGATCACACTTTTGAAATTGGCATTTTATTGCAAAACTATCATATAGCATTGCTAAGCATTTTGCAAATAGTTTTTGAAATGCAGGTATCGGGTGTATCATTGGTCAAGGTAGATAATGCATCAGATAGGATTTCACTCAACTCCTATCAACCTAATGCAATAATTTAACTCAAAGACATTTAAGGAAACATTTATAAATTCAAGGAAAGGGTTAAATGCACCGGGGCTTGCCTGGATGGCAAAAAGAACAGCTCGGGGTCAGCAGTGCAGTTGACGGGGCTCGGGGTTGCCTCGGGGACAGATCCTTCGGTGGCTACCTCGACTTCAGGGCCTTCTTCCTCGGTCACTATACGTATGCAATGATGCATGCACATGAGTATGCTAGTATGAACAAAGTGCATAGGATAAAACTAGAGTATAGCTTTGCAAAGTATGAGTGGTGGTTAAAGTGGTCAATAGATTACTTATCCCTTTCTAGCAATATTAACAAATTTTATTAAGCAACTTTTATTAAGCCTAATTATGGACATAGCAAGGCATCACAAATATCATAGACCAGAGGGGTATGGGTCTATGAACATCAAGCAATCCAAAAGTCACATCACAGGGCATTCAACGCTAACCCTAATCACCTTTTTCTATTTTTCTTAATTATTTAAAAAGGTCATTTTATGAAGATGCTCCAAAAATTACCAAATTAATCACATAAGTTCGTTATGGTATAAATATATGGCAAAAACATTTCATAATTTTTGGAGGTCATTAAGGTGCTTAATTAAATCTAGGCATTTAATTAACAAAAGGCACTATTCAATTATTTAAATAAAAGCTCAAAAATCAACTTGTTCCAAAAGACTTCAAAATTTTACCAGAGACTCAGAAAGGCATAACTAGCACATAAAATTTATCTCCAGATTTTTGGAGTTATAGATCACTCCCCAAAAATACCAAAACCTCCATTTTTCAATTAAAAGGGGAATTTTACATTTTTAAATCTTTGCACAAAACTCAAGTTTCATATTTTTAATAATACTCCAGAGCATAAAGAGTCTACCACAAAATTTCAGAATTTTGGATGCACACAGAAAATCATACAAAAAGAGAAAACAGAACACTATTCACATCTCTCAGAAAAAGAGAAGAGCACTGTGCTCCTTCTAGGCCGGGCTCGGCGAATCGCGCGGGCTCGGTCGAGACGGGCTCGGTCGAGACGGGCTCGGTCGAGGCGGAAGCGACAGCTTCGTCCGAGGCCTGGCCCGGAGGCTCGGGCGAGACGGAGAAGTAAGCCTCCGTCCGAGGCCTGACTCGGGCGAAGCGGAGAGCATGCGCTCGCCGAGGCTTGGGCTCGGGCGAAGCGGAGTGGAAGCAGAGCCGGAGGCTTCGGATGCTTACCACGGGTCGGAGGCAGGGCTCGAGGGTGAGGCTCGACACGCGCTCGAGGGTGAGGCTCGACACGCGCTCGAGGGTGAGGCTCGAGGAAGAGACGACCGCGGCGGCGCTCCGGCGATCCGGCGATCCTGCTCAACACACGAGACCGCAAGGGCCGGGTTAGAGTCGCACGGACCGAGGAAGCTGACACAGGGGTCGGGAGAAGGTATCCGTGACCGGAGGGGAAGTATTTGACGAACCCGAGATCACCGGGGTTCCGTCGGAGTGGGAAGATGGGGTTACGCCGGGCGAATGGAGGCGGGGAAGGTGAAATTGGGGGTGGGAAAGCTTCACGAGCTCTAGGCGGAGCTTTCGGGCTAGGTGGTTGAGCGGCGGGAGCTCCGGAGAGGTCTGGCCACGGTGGCGGAGGTGAGTGCGGAGGTCGGAGCTCCGGCGGGCTTATATAGTCGCGGCCAGGGGCCGGTAGAGAGCTCGAGGTGGGGTGGATAAGCTCGGCGACGCGTGCGCTCTCGATTGCGCGCAGGCGGAGGACGGGCGTGCAGCCGGGGCTCGGGCGCAGACAGCGCCGGCGATGGCCACGCGGCGGCGACGCGCTGGAGCAGTAGGGACGGGAGAGAGTCAGCGCTCGCGCGTGCGGGTGCGGTATGATGGTGCGTTTGCAGGCGACAAGTCGGGGGCGCGCGTGCTGCAGCCAGGCGTGCGGCGCGTGCAGCGCCGGTGAGCGCCATGGCCGGGCCCCCCCCCCTTCCTACGCGAGGAAGATGAACAGGCTATGCCCTAGGGTTTGACTTTTGGCTAGTTTCTGAATTTTGCAATTTGCTCCCAAAATTTGAACTGTGCGACAAAAACTCAAAACATCAAAGTTGTTCAGAAAAAAGAGATCTACAACTTTGTCAATAAGAACATTTTCAAAATCCAAATAGTTTTTGAACAATATTTGAAATCAGAAAAGGGGACACTTTTGAGATTTGAATCAATTCAAAATTACTTTGAATTTTAAACTGAAACTTGAAAATCTGCAAATTTGAAAGTTGTTCCTTTTATCAAACCTACAACTTTGCTATTATACACTTTTCCTGAAACTCAATAGTTTTTAAATTAATTTTGAAAACTGAAAAGGGAACAAAAGTTGGGGTTTGAATGAATTTGAAATAACTCATATTTTGTACAGAAACTTGAAAATTTGTGAATACCAAAGTTGTTTCTCTTTGACAGATCTACAACTTTGCTTTTTGGACCAATCCCAAATTTTGAATAATTTTTGAATCACAAAAGAGGGATAAAATCCAAAGTTTGGAAATCAGGGTTTGCAAAGAGATTTGAAATCAAATTCTGATTTTTGAACTTTGGCCAATCACAACAAAACTTCAAGACACCAAAGGAACAAGGATTACACAAGGCTAGTCACAGAGATGAAATTACCATTTTGCCCTTGTAGAGAGAAGTGGGCTAATTAGGGTTTTTGCAATAGAGGTACTTCACATAAAATGACACACATGAAATCATGATCAAGATGCTTAAAGATGATAATGATGATATGTCAAGTTAATTACATGCTAAACACCAGAAGTGTTACAAACCCTGAGAGGCCCGACCGATCCACTCACCCTCATCAAACAACTAACCACCGCGCCCTCACCTCTTTGCCCAAGCGCTCGCCTCCCACACCCGCCTCTCACCTGGCCCGTTTGGCCCAGCAGCCGCACGCCCTGCGCCCAAGCCCTAGGCGCGGCGCCCTAGCCTCTCAGCCGCCGCTGCATGGGACTCCCGCGCTAGCGCGCCCGCGACCGCACCCTGGCTCCCCACCTGCTCGCCTGGCCAGATGAACACCGCCTCCCCTGCGCCCTGCTCCACCCCGCGTTGCTCCTCTTCCCCACAGCGCCGCTCCATTCCTTTACCCCTGCAGTCGGCCGCTCTCCGTCTTCTCCACCTGCAGAGCCGCCACTCCCATCCGCCTCTTCTCCGCTTCCTCCAGCAGGCCGCCGCTATCTGTTGTACTGTGACCTCATCGTCGTCCCTGCCGAGTTCGCCGTGTCAACCTCCACTACGGCGTCCGTCTCGTCCTTGTCAAGCACCCTCCGCGTTCACTGCCGCAACGGACACCACCGACCTCACGACCTCGTCGTACTCCTCCGCAGTGCCTCGCCACCATCGGCCACGACCCCGACGTGCAACTGCTCCGCCACCGTCATCCGTGCCGAGGACGCGGCCACAGCTGCGCCAACCGACCGTCCTCGCCGCGACCCCAACCAAGACGTCACCCACCGTGTCGCGTGAACGCCGATGCTATGACACCGTCACCGACGGCCTCTGCTCCGTCCTGCAGCCGCCATCGCGCTCTCCTCCGCCTCGCCCACGACGCCGAACGACGACGACTGAAGGACCGAGAATGCAATAGCAAGGCGACCAGAGGGGGGGGGGGTGAATGGGAGCCACAAAAATTTCTCTCGAAACTTTGGCCAAATTCCCAAAATCAACCCCCAGAAGCTACGACCGAAACCGTGATGCCCACGACCCTTGGAAGAGGGTGGATGATCCCTAGGATCACAGCGAGGCACCACAAAGCGATAGCAAACCAAACGCCAAAAGCACCGGCACAAGTTCAACCCTTGAAAACCGAGTCCCGAACGTAGATTGAAGGCTACATCGAGAAATCCCTAAATACCGATGCTAACAAGTAGCAAAGATATCTAGAAAGGTTACTTGGTTAACTATAGGGCCAAACGGGAAGTCCAAAAACAAAGCGAAAAAGCCGGGAGACCAAATGCACTGAAAAGTACAAGTCTGCGAGTTCCCGGACTATCCGCGGGTACGGTCCCGGACTGTCCGGCTCAACCGCGGATTGTCCGCGAGGGGATGGCGGACTGTCCGCCGGCAAAAAAACCCCGAAACAGCACTGCTGCTGAAGTCCCCTGGACACTTCCCGGACTGTCCGCGACTTTGAACTGCGGACTGTCCGCCGGTCAACCAAAAGCAAATCGACCGAAGAACACAGCCACTAGCCACTGACTCCTGATCCCCGACCCGACGACCCGACTGTCCGCCGGTGAAAACCGCGGACTGTCCGCGACCACCCAGTGAGGGCGATTTTGGTCGCCCTCAACGCAAATCTTCTGCAAATCGATCCAAACCAAAATCCCTTGATCCCAAACTTGGAGAGGATGATCACAAGGTAGTTAGGAGACTATCCCCAAGAAATCATCCGCTCAAATCAACTCAATCAACGGGAAATCGAAGGGGAAGGTGTATGAACCGAAAAAGCACCACGAAAACGAAATCGACCCGATCTACTTGTTCGTGAGGAGTTAGATGAATTCCTTCGGTGGAAATGATCTCCTTACTATAAAGAACAAGTTGATTCAAGTGGAATTCGAAAAGACGCAGTATAGAGGGAGATCGAGCAACGGGAAAATCACGGAGAAACGCAGAACGTGAAGAACACGAACAAAACACGAATCAACACATCGATCTGCAACCGTGTGGCTACCACACGCTACAACAGTGAGATTATGGTCTCACTTCCTCAAAATCTCCAGTACACAGAGGTATGGTTCTCTGTGGATCTCAGTAGCTATAGCAGAGAATTAGGAGAGCAGGAAAACCCTAAGTGCAAAGAGCAAATGACTGAGATAGTTTGGGAGGTGGGTGTCTCCCCCTACTTAACCTAATTCTAATTCCCACTCTACCCCTACTTAATTACAGAGCGAACCAGCTAAACCCTAAGGTTATTCTGGACCAACTCGAAGATAGTGGTGATCCGACGGCCACGCCCGCACAACTGGTAGCGTTGCCTCGACGCAACCTCACCGATTGCCGCCACGTGCCGCCTCCGCTCTGCCTGTCCTTTTCTCGGACTCCGCCCCTCGGTTTTGTGGCCGAAACCGGGAAACCAGGCCTTCAAAGTCCATCCCCCGGTTTTGAGGCCCAAACCGGGAAACCAGCCAGCCATCGCCTGTGTTTTATGGCCCAAACTCAGAAACCCGTGAGCGCCCAGGTTTTGAGGCCCAAACCTGGAAACCGTCCTCAGCCCGAGTTTTTTAGCCCAAACTCGGCAAACCCGAAGCACCCAGGTTTTTGTGGCCCAAACCTGGAAACCGTCCACCCGATGGTTTTTCTCTGGCTCTACCACCAAACCGAAGCTATAGAGGGGATGCACCGCCCGTGCACCCCGTCCACCGACACGTGTCCCCAGGTCCTCGACCTGAGCAACACCATGCCCTGCAAGTCTCCGCTCGTCGCTGTCCCAGGCTGTCAGCCACCACAGCTGATCCTCAGGCCACCGGTCCCTCAGTCCAAGCCTCACGTCCGCCCTTCACCGCTCCCGGTCCGTCGGCACGGCACGTCTCTACTTGACCTTCACCTTGCCCTTGATCACTGCCTCCGTGCTCGACACCTGCACAACACAAGCCAAAGAACATGCGATCAAACCTGTTGACAATCACTCATCACTCGAGACTCGGCATACACCCATGTATCCGCAATCTCCCCCTTGATGAGTGCATTGTCAACTATACACACAAATCATAATGAAATAGAAGAAGGAAGGAGGAAGGAGAAGAGAACTCGACCAAAATACCCAAAGCATAGCAAGGCCGAAGAAGGTTAAGTGGAAAGAGCAAGACAACTTGGCCCCAAAGACATGGGCACGGCTCGACGCAACCAAGCAGCAAGCTAGCCCTCAAGAAGAGGTAGAACAGGCTCAACACCGCTAGCCAGAAAGCTCGATACCAACTGAAAAATTCAACTGAAAATCAAGCAAAAAGAGCTAGCCCTCAAGAAGAGGTAGAACAGGCTCAACACCGCTAGCCGGAAAGCTCGATACCAACTGATGCCAAAACAAGAACAGAAGAGCTCGACACCAATTGAAAAAGCTAAAAGGCCTATGCTAGTCCCTCAAGAAAGAGGCAAGGGCTCAACAGAACTAGCAAAGACGCTCTGAACTATCTGAAAATCAAGGTCGAAAAGCTCAAGAACGAGCAAACTTCCCCTCAAATAGTGCACACAACTAGGAAATCTCCCCTTAGTTCAACTTAAAAAGCACATGATTTATCCATATTTTCTCCCCCTTAGTTCAACACAGAAGGCACTCATGATTTGTCACATTTCTCCCCCTTAGTTGAAAATGCACTATCAAGTAAGATTGCTCCCCCTTAGAAAATGCACCATCAAAAGTGTCAACAAGCAAATTTCTCCCCCTTCCAAAATGCATATGAGTCAAAATGTAAGTTAGCAGCTTCAGGAATATAGTCAAGAGAATGCAAAGATGCTCTACATAGTTCTGATCCGATGACTCAACAACATCCATAAAATGCTAGCAAAGGCTCAAACTGATCACCAAATACGAAATATGAACATAGGAGCAAAGTGAGCAGTTTTAGCCATTCAGAAAAGGATATTCACCATCAAAATAGCACTACACATGTATAGACAGGAAGTCAAACAAGTGCTAAGCATGTACACAAGGTGAACTACCCCTAGCAAAGTTCAATCATCATGCTATAGAAGGAACCATAGACTTGTGATTTCAGATTTTAATCGGAGTTGCAGCGGTGAAATTTCACAAGTTCAAAATTCAGCATGTGACTGCGAGAGGTTTAAAGCTTGTCATTGCCTAACTTTTCAACCGAGCTAAGCCTATGCATATGCAATCAGAAGCTTAAAGCGTCGGTTTTGGTCATACACCACACGGCTCAAGTTTAACTCAAAGTGCAATGAGAAACAGTCTCGATACCATGATGTGTTGACAAGCAGTCCCATCTCGATCTTTTTTTCACTTTAAAACTTGGTTCAATTTTATTAACAGAATATGAACATACCAAGCAAGTGAGTGACTTAGAACTAGACATAGCAACCTAGCATAGATGAAAAGCACAAGTGAATTCAACACATCCTACACATGCTAGTTGCATATCTCAATGGTGAACATTTTTAAGTTTTATGTTCATTAAGCAGGTTCACCATTCAAAAATAGCTGAGCTCACAACATGTATCAGTGATCAGAAAGAGCATAAGCTACAAGCATCAATATAAAGCATCGGAGCATACTACACAGAGCATAATCACATTCTAAAGATTATATGCATGAAGCTCAAAAAGTAAGGATGCATGCTGAAATGCAAAAGTCTAATCTATAAGAAACAAAAACAAAGCAGAAGAAAAATAGTCAGTCTATGATACAAGAACCAAAATGCTTCCCCCAACTAAAAGGGGAAACACACACCAAGCTCACCTCTCAATCGATTAAAAGTTGATTGGTCCAAAGGCTTGGTGAAAATATCAGCCAACTGATGATGAGTATCGACATGGCGAAGGTCGATATCACCCTTCTCATAATGGTCTCGCAAAAAAATGAAAGCGCACATCAATGTGTTTGGTCTTAGAATGCAGCACGGGGTTCTTAACAATGCTAATAGCACTCGTGCTGTCACAAAGCAAGGGAACACGAGAGAAGCTCAGACCAAAATCATGCAAAGTGGTCATCATCCAAAGCAACTGAGAACAGCAGCTAGCCGCAGCAACATATTCAGCCTCTGTGGTAGACTAAGCAACACTAGACTGCTTGCGAGAAGACCAAGATACAAGAGAAGAACCAATAAACTGGCAAGTCCCAGAAGTGGACTTGTGCTCAACTTGGCAACCAGCAAAATCGGCATCAGAAAAACCACAAAGGGAGAGGGTGGAGGAAGCTGAATACCAAATCCCGAACTCAGGTGTGAAATGAAGGTACCTCATAATGTGCTTCACCGCCTGACGGTGAGAAGTGCGCAGCGACGCCTGAAAGCACGCGCACAGACACACCGCGAACTGAATGTCCGGGCGTGTCGCCGTCAGGTAGAGCAGCAACCCGATCATGCTTCGGTACTCCTTCTTGTCCACAGCTTCTCCATCCACATCCGCATCCAGGGCCGTCGTGGTCGACATGGGTGTTGGAAGAGGCTTGGCCTCACCCATATCGAACCTCTTCAGCAAGTCTTTGGTGTACTTGCCCTGGTGCACAAACGTTCCCTCTCGGGATTGCTTAATTTTCAATCCAAGAAAGAAAGTCAGCTCGCCCATCATACTCATCTCGAACTCCCTGCTCATTAAATCTTCAAACTTGGCAACCAAAGCGTGAGAAGAACCACCGAAAATGATATCATCCACATAAATCTGGACCAAGAGAGTGTCGTTGCCTTGCTTGAGGAGAAAGAGCGTTTTATCCACACATCCCATTTTAAAACCCTTAGCAATCAAAAAGGTTTTCAACCTATCATACCAGGCTCTAGGGGCTTGTTTCAAACCATATAAAGCTTTGTGGAGTTTAAAAACATGGTTTGGAAACTTGGGATTTTCAAAACCGGGGGGTTGTTCAACATACACCTCTTCTTCTATGTAGCCGTTTAAGAAGGCACTCTTGACATCCATTTGAAAAAGTTTAAACCCTTTGGATGCAGCAAAAGCCAAGAGTATCCTAATAGCCTCCAAACGAGCTACATGAGCAAAAGTCTCCTCATAGTCTATCCCCTCCTTCTGACTATAACCCTTCGCTACAAGTCTGGCCTTGTTCCTCACAATGTGGCCATCCTCTCCTTGTTTGTTTTTGAAAACCCATTTTGTCCCAATAGGATTACAGTCTGGAGGAGGTGGAACTAAAACCCAAACCCGATTTCTTTCAACATTTTCTAACTCCTCATGCATGGCATTGAACCAGTCCGGATCCGTCAAAGCGTGTCCAACATCTCGGGGTTCAAAATCAGCAACAAATGCAGAATGAGCAAAGTGAGAGATTTGTTGTGACCTAGACCGAGTGACACGTTCGTCAATGGTACCGATCATCTGCTGAGGCGGGTGTTGGCGCTGAATGTGTCGTGGCGCCTCCCGAGCTGAAGAAACCTCCCCCTCAGCAGCAGCTGGTGCCCCCTCGGGTACAAAAGGTACCGCTCGAGGTGGCGGATCCCACAGCCCCCAAGTCGAAGAAGAGGGATCGGGGCCGTGAGTCGTAGTAGAAGCCGCTCTTTGCGGCACAGCAGGTGGAGGAGGTGCTGGATCATCCATCCCTTCAGCACCCTCGTCCTCGTCATCAAAAAGAGGCTCACCAACCTCATGATCACCTGCACGCTCAAAACGAGAAGAAGGACAAACCATGGTCTCGTCGAAGGTGACATCGGATGTCTCCATGACTCGGTTAGTATCAAGGTTAAGTACACGATAAGCTCGAGTGTGAGTGCCATAACCCAAAAATACACCGTCAGAAGAACGAGACTCAAATTTGTCCAGGTTGCCTTTCTTAAGTATAAAACAGTGGCAACCAAAAACTCTAAAGTAACTCACCTTGGGTTGTCTACCAAAATGCAACTCATAAGATGTCTTCTTCAAGAAAGCTCGGAGAAAAATGCGATTGGAAATATAGCATGCAGTGTTCATAGCTTTGGCCCAATATCGCCTAGGAGTCATATGCTCATCGAGCATCGTCCTGGCCATCTCTACAAGGGTCCGATTCTTCCTCTCTACAACACCATTTTGTGGCGGTGTGTAGGGGGAAGAAAACTGATGCTCCAAACCCAAAGAGTTACAAAACTTCTCAAAATACGAATTCTTAAACTCAGAACCATTATCACTTCTAATAGCTCGCATCGAGTTCAAAGGGAACTCGTTCTGAAGACGCAAAATCAGATTGCGAGCAAAAGAGAAAGTCTCAGTCTTCCCAGTCAAAAAGAAGACCCACGAATATCTCGAAAAATCATCAACAACGTCCAAAACATACCACTTCCCCCCAACCGAGCTCACCCGAGCCGAACCAACAAGATCCATGTGCAAAAGCTCACCATGGCGCTGTGTCATGACCTGAGTCACTGGATGGTGGGGAGCGGCAACCATCTTCCCATGTCTACAAGAATGGCAAACAAGGTCCTTCTCCACGGACAACTTGGGCAATCCTCGGATTAGGCCAAGTGAGCTAAGCCTTGCAAGCAAGTCGAAGCTCAGGTGACCGAGTCTCCTATGCCACTTCCAAAGATCAGAGGAGGAAGGACCAGCCACAAGACAGCGGGAAATACCAAACGACTCCGAGAAATTCGCATGAAAGACTTTCCCAAAGGGCGAAATCAAACATACAAGATTGCCCTGAGGATCTAAAATCCGACCGAGATTCGATTTAAAACGAATCTCATAGTCATCAAAAAAAAGTTGCGAAACAGAAAGAAGGTTAAAATGCAAGTTAGAAATAAGAGCAACATCACGCAACACAAAGTGCTCATTAACTCGCACCGACCCACGAGACAACACCTTACCTTTGCTATTATCGCCGAAGGTGATAAACTCCTTTCCGGCAACAGGACTAAGACTGGAGAACCACTTGGCGTTTCCGGTCATGTGCCTCGAGCAACCGGAATCCACCAACCAAATGTCCTCCAATCGTTTTACCTACATCAATAAAAAGACATAGGGTGAGGATACGGTCCAACACTGGGCTGAGTAAAATAGGACGAATACCAGTGTTGGGCCGGCTGCTCAAAAGAACGGTTAGTAGAAAAACCATTCCTAGCAGGCCTACAGGGAAAGCGGTCACCACGCATAGGAAAACGTGGTCCGCTAAGAGAAGAGCGTCCATCGCGATACTCAAAACGCGGTGGAGGGAAACGCTCAACAAAGCCTCCGCCACGGGGTCCGTATCCTGCAAAGTCAGGACCCCGTCGGGCAACACCTCCCTGACGCCTAGGACCTTGAGGCACTGCACCTCTAGGCCTAGCAGCTCTCCTCGGAGCTCTCCTCTGAACATTCGGCACATGTACATCATGGAAAGGATGGTACATGTCCGCATTGTTCATCTCCCTAGCACGACGCTCCTCTCTCTTGCGCCGAAAGCAAAACTCACTCAAGTGTCCATCTCTCCCACAGTGCTCACAATGGTACCTCACCGCTCTCATAGGGGGTTGTTGGTACTCACGGTAGTGGGTGTGGATCACTTTGCCCTTCTGTGGCATAAGCTCCTCCTAGATAGGTGGCATTGTGTCTAGCTTGTTCTTGAGGTGGTTTGGTTTGGGAGCCCATTGCTGTTTCTTGGTTGGAGCTCTTGGAGGTTCATCAAACACACCATCCTTGGTGTTAGGCTTGAGAGGCTCTTTGGGTGGAAGCTTGGTAAGCTTGGGAGTAGTGGTGGAGTTGGGCTTCTCACTCGGGTTAAGACCACTCGACTCTCCAATCTTGCCAAAAGAAGAAACATCAACACCCAGAGCAAAACTTACACCTGGACCTCCAGCAGCTCGCTTAAACTGAGCGATCATCATCCCAAGCTGCGGCTCATTACATGACACCCATGACAAGATGGTTCGAAGGTATGTGTTTTCCTCCTCGGTTTTGCATCTTGCCATGCTTCACATTCGCAATCTCCAACTCCAAACCCTCACACAAAGCACACCTAGTCACACAAGTGCTACCCGAGCTGGCCTTCTCAAGAGACACAATCTTGGCATTCTTCTCTGCCAACTCGGATTGCAAGCCAGCACAAGACTTGCACGCACCCAACAACACGGGTCTAGCCCGGAGCTCATCCACCTCTCCAACCAAAGCAGCATACTTACCTCTCAAAGTGAGAAGGTCAGTCATGTGTTTGGTGCACATCTCACACTCTGCCTCCTCAGACACGACCACGGTGGATCTAGCAAACTCAAGCTCCTTCACCGTGTCCTCCCACTTCTGCCTAAACTCCTTGCGCTCTCTAGCAGCATGCCTAAGCAGCTTATCTTGACTAAGAAGTGCGGCAGTAAGTTTCTCGACCTCAGCAGAAAGAGGCCGTTCAGCTTGTCCTCGATCCTCTTCTTCTTCTCGGACTCGTCGTCGCTTGAGCAAGCGGAGTCGTCATCCGAGCCATCGACGTCGCTGAGCGTGGCAAAGAACGCACGCTGCTCAGCCTGGGCCTTCTCCAAGTACTTCTTGATGTACTTCTTGTCGAAGCCGCCCCTCCGCTTGTGCCTCGCGGGGACGTACTTCTCCTTGCGCTTGCCGGAGTCGTACTTGTGCCCATGATCGCCCTTCCCAGATTGCTTGTTCTTCTTGGGACAGTTGGCGATGAAGTGGTCGGGGTCGCCGCACTCAAAGCATCCTGAGCGTCCTCCTCCGCGGCGACGGTTCATGCGGTTGTTCTGAAACCGCGAGAACCGGTTGGCGAGCAAAGCCAACTCGTCATCCCCCAAAGACTCCAACTGCTCCTCTGTAACAGAAAGAAGAGAAGAGAGTGCAAATCCTCCAGAGGGGTTAGCAGAAGAGCCAGAAACCAAAGCCATAGTCAGGCCAGAAGGATTTTCATAAGAAGCCCTCGACATGGCGTCAATCTCACTAGACTTGAGCTTACTAAAGAGCTCGTCGCATGTGAGGGTCTCATAGTTAGACGATTCGATGATCGCCTGGACCTTTGAGTCCCACACCGACCGATCGAGAGTATGCAAAAGCTTCAAAGCTCTCTCATGATTGTCGAAAGGCAACAACTCCTTGTTCGCTCTCATCTTGTTGATAATGACCTGAAAGCGAGCGAATAAACTCTCTATGCTCTCGCCAGGCATGTGGAGAAAGTTCTCATACTCCCACTTGTGCGACTCGTAGAGATGGGATTTGACTTGAGTGGTTCCCTCATGGAAACGCATGATGGTCGCCCAAATCTCACGAGCCGTGGGGAGGTGAGAAACGCGATCAAACTCGGACATGCTCAAACAGGAGAAAAGAGCGTAACGCGCTCGGCTATTGGCATCGTGCTCATCCATCTGAAGCTGAGTAACACGAGCAGCCAAGACAACGTAATCGTCCTTGTTGCAAATCTCCCAAACAGAAGAACCCATGCTCTGGAGATAGGCCGACATGCGTATCTTCCAATACGCATAGTTCGTCCCATCGAAAAATGGCGGTTTGCCCACGCCGCGATCCATGTCGCCTTTGGTGGATCTGGAACCGGCTAAGGTGGAAGATCCTTAACCCGCTCTGATACCAATTGAAGGATCGAGAATGCAATAGCAAGGCGACCAGAGGGGGGGTGAATGGGAGCCACAAAAATTTCTCTCAAAACTTTGGCCAAATGTCCCAAAATCAACCCTCAGATGCTACGACCGAAACCATGATACCCACGACCCTTGGAAGAGGGTGGATGATCCCTAGGATCATAGCGAGGCACCACAAAGCGATAGCAAACCAAACACCAAAAGCATCGGCACAAGTTCAACCCTTGAAAACCGAGTCCCGAACGTAGATTGAAGGCTACGTCGAGAAATCCCTAAATACCGATGCTAACAAGTAGCAAAGATATCTAGAAAGGTTACTTGGTTAACTATAGGGCCAAACGGGAAGTCCGAAAACCAAGCGGAAAAGCCGGGAGACCAAATGCACTGAAAAGCACAAGTCTACGAGTTCCCGGACTGTCCGCGGGTACGGTCCCGGACTGTCCGGCTCAACCGCGGACTGTTTGCGAGGGGATGGCGGACTGTACGCCGGCAAAAAAACCCCCGAAACAGCACTGCTGCTGAAGTCCCCTGGACACTTCCCGGACTGTCCGCGACATTGAACTGCGGACTGTCCACCGGTCAACCAAAAGCAAATCGGCCGAAGAACACAGCCACTGATCCGGCTAATCCCCGACGCCTGGACTGTCACCCGATGAAAACCGCGGACTGTCCGCGACCACCCAGTGAGGGCGATTTTGGTCGCCCTCAACTCAAATCTTCTCCAAATCGATCCAAACCAAAATCCCTTGATCCCAAACTTGGAGAGGATGATCATGAGGTAGTTAGGAGACTATCCCCAAGAAATCATCCGCTCAAATCAACTCAATCAACGGGAAATCGAAGGGGAAGGTGTATGAACCGAAAAAGCGCCACGAAAACGAAATCGACCCGATCTACTTGTTCGTGAGGAGTTAGATGAATTCCTTCGGTGGAAATGATCTCCTTACTATAAAGAACAAGTTGATACAAGTGGAATTCGAAAAGACGCAGTATAGAGGGAGATCGAGCGACGGGAAAATCACGGAGAAACGAAGAACGCGAAGAACACGAACAAAACGCGAATCAACACATCGATCTGCAACCGTGTGGCTACCACACGCTACAACAGTGAGATTACGGTCTCACTTCCTCAAAATCTCCAGTACACAGAGGTATGGTTCTCTGCAGATCTCAGTAGCTATAGTAGGGAATTGGGAGAGCAGGAAAACCCTAACTGCAAAGAGCAAATGACTGAGATAGTTTGGGAGGTGGGTGTCTCCCCCTACTTAACCTAATTCTAATTCCCACTCTACCCCTACTTAATTACAGAGCGAACCAGCTAAACCGTAAGGTTATTCTGGACCAACTCGAAGATAGTGGTGATCCGACGGCCACGCCCGCACAACTGGTAGCGTTGCCTCGACGCAACCTCACCGATTGTCGCCACGTGCCGCCTCCGCTCTGCCTGTCCTTTTCACGGACTCCGCCCCCCGGTTTTGTGGCCGAAACCGGGAAACCAGGCCTTCAAGTCCATCCCCCGGTTTTGAGGCCTAAACCGGGAAATCAGCCAGCCATCGCCTGAGTTTTATGGCCCAAACTCAGAAACCCGTGAGCGCCCAGGTTTTGAGGCCCAAACCTGGAAACCGTCCTCAGCCCGAGTTTTGTGGCCCAAACTCGGCAAACCCGAAGCACCCAAGTTTTTGTGGCCTAAACCTGGAAACCGTCCACCCGATGGTTTTTCTCTGGCTCTACCACCAAACCGAAGCTGTAGAGGGGAAGCACCGCCCGTGCACCCCGTCCATCGACACGTGTCCCTAGGTCCTCGACCCGAGCAACACCATGCCCTGCAAATCTCCGCTCATCGCTGTCCCAGGCTGTCAGCCACCACAGCTGATCCTCAGGCCACCGGTCCCTCAGTCCAAGCCTCACGTCCGCCCTTCACTGCTCCCGGTCCATCGGCACGGCACGTCTCTACTGGACCTTCACCTTGCCCTTGATCACTGCCTCCGTGCTCGACACCTGCACAACACAAGCCAAAGAACATGCGATCAAACCTGTTGACAATCACTCATCACTCGAGACTCGGCATACACCCATGTATCCGCAACGACCTCTTCCCCCACAGCAACGCCCTCCATCACCGACCATACCTCACCGTGCTCCTCCCTGATGCCGAGCCTTCGTCGGGCCGCAGAAGACCAAGCCGCTCTGCACAGCGTTTTACCATGCCCGAACTCGCCCCGACGCCATCTCCGCGACAGCGTGTCAGGCGGACCCCGACGTCATGTCTCGCCTCAAACGCTACCTCCGTGACACCGTGCTCCCCTACGGCTCCACCTCGTCTCAGCCGAGCCCTCCCTGCCACCGGTCGTCCACAGCATCAACGCCGGGTTGACCTCTGCTCCGACTAAGATGCACCGAACACCACCGAATGTGCCTCGACCTCACCACGGTGGCGTTCAGCTAGGTCTGGATTCCCCTGCCCTTCACCATCATGTCATCGTCGTCGTTTATCACTGAAACCGGCCTTCGTGCCGATGTTCTCATGTCACAGGAAGGGTACGAACCAGCCGCGCCGAACCCTTCGTCTCGCTCGACATTTTTCCCAGCCGAAACATTGTTCGGTTGATGGCGCCCCGTTGCTGTTCGGCTGCGAGCGCGCTGCTGTTCGGCTGCATGCGCACTGCAGTTCGGTTGTGTGGGCGCTCTTCTCAGTCGACGGCGCCACTTCGTTGAAGACCTTTTATATATCCTACACATGATTATCCTTGTAATACCGATTCATATTAATCATCTCTGCCTGTCCGTGCCATCGTGCCGGCTAATTCATATTCTCCCTATCGACAAACTTTATCTCGTGTCAATCTATTATCATCTTCGATCGAACCTCTCTCCTCTAGGTGCACCACGTGCAAATGGCGAAAGACAAGTTAAGTGGATGGCACCATGACGTGAAGACCTAGATGCCAAGCAACGTTGTCCTTGATCACTCGATGAACCATGGTTAGTTGAAGGTTCCTCTCTTCCAACCCCTGACCCTGCTTGCCGAACTAAACGCGTAGACCGAGATCGTTTCCGACGTTTGGACACTCGTGCACACACACATGATCGGCCCAAGCCAAATTGAACCCCGGTGTTCCAAGAACACCGACGTGTTATTGACCGCCTTGGAGGCATGCCCGTAACGAAACCATGACCGCGACGTATTTAGACCGAACGGAACGAACCCTAGTCGACATGCTGGACAATAAGGTAATTCCCTTCTCATCTTGACCGAAGGATGCCCTTGATGGAAACTGTAGCGTATGATAGTTGAGGAGACCCCGTGACCCTATGTGCCACCACCATGACCCTTTGGAGCCGTGTTATCTTATAATCGACTTACCGAGCCCTCCTGGAAAGTCTCTTATTTATCTATCCGAACTCATGCTTTATCTCATTCTTACAACCACCTGTATATGCACTCGTGATACAGGATCCATCCAAACTCATGCTTTAAGCCGGCTAAGGGTTCATACTTCATTCGGACGTTACGATCGCGATACCCGTCTCGCCATGGCCGTGATGTCGAATGTAACACGACCCCTGTTAGTGTATCTTGTGGTCGCGAGTACACCTCACCATGGCCATGGAGCTATGCTCTTTTTCACTTAAATGCTTCTTCGTGCACAAACTCTTGTATGCTTGTACCTGTGGACCACTGCATATCTTGATTCGCGCGGTGACAACCGCACCGCTACGAATCTAGAAATGACTTAGTGCTAGAGCACCCCGGTCGAGTACCCTACGAGTAGTTTGTGCACTTGCATCTTATATTGTACCACTTCTCCAATACCCCGCCTTCTACCATGACAGGTGTGTTGGAAAGAATGAACCTTTGACTTATATATTTGTACTCTTGCTATTTCTCTTGTTAGCAAAGCTATGGTCTATGTTGTATCTCAGGATCCCACACGTCGACTCGATCGACCACCTAAACACGTTTCTCTAGAAATGTGCCTGAGAACATGGCATAGATGTGCTGAGCTAACCCCGCTCTTGGTTCCCGATGTGTTGTGTCGTGTGGATCGAGAGGATGGTAGATCTCCGAACCTTCTACGCTACTGCTTTTGCCATAGCGGGCAAGCCAAGGTACCTTGGAGTCAAGACACAATGATGTTAATTGTTCTTATGATCAATTGACCTTTGGGATAAGGCTACAAGAGCTGAACCCCATCGTTCTTTATTCGTTGGGCCCATCCTACAATTTTCGCCCTGTTTAAATGACGACCAAATCGAAGGATGTGAGCCGTGGTGTTCGCTAAGGATAGGCCTTGGTTTGAACCCTATGTCATAAAGCCGTATTGGCTTGGCCAAGACTTAAACTTGCAAACCACCACCTTGTTCCTAGCTCGAGGAAATCGGACAAACGCCGAGAGAGCTAAACCTTGAGTATTCTAGTGTCTCGTTGGTGTTATTGGATCTTCCTGCATCCTGTTGTCTTTTCAATTATGGTGTGAGCGTTCTCTTGCCTTGCGTGTCATTTCATGGAGTAGCATACGATTGGACCAAGAGCAAGGACAACAACAAGGACCGCGAGATGGAGTCAACTCAGGAGGGGACGACCTCGCTGATGGAACACCGAGGAATAATTAACCACGACTACGACTACTTCGCAGGTGTCATGGCAGCACCTCTTTTTAGAGAATCCTATTAGACATTGCAAATATGTAGACTTGCTAGTGCTTTTATATTTATTCCTTTGATAGTATATTGATGCATGATACTACCTAAGCCATTATTACCTGAATGCAACCCACTCTACCACAACACCCTGCTTTGCGCATTCGCCGAGTTATTCCTGCTTACTCGCCTGCTTGCTTGCATTATTATTTAACTCCACTTCGTATTATATTTGAGATGTGATACGGATGGTGAACCCTTGGGAATGGTTTGGCGGGTGATGCCAGACTTGGTGATGTGTGAGCGTGCTGCGTGTGTGACTTGGGTGTGTGGAGGGTGAGGGTTAAGTCGACCGAGCCGGAATATACGACGAGCCTAGTGCGAGTCTTGCCGTGGGGCATATCTGGATGCCCCTGTGGTGTGAAACCTGTGGCGGGTTAAGTGGTGACTCGAGGTGGACCTGGGTGTGAGCCGTTGGTGGAACCCGGGTCAGGAGCATGCTGTGGTGGCACGGATAATGAAAACCTTTGAGAAGACATTCCGGCTTAGTCACCCTAGGTGGAGCGGAATCTGGACCACGGGGAAATACCTTTACATGCCACTCGCTCCTTATGGACGGGGACGGTCGGACTACCTGGTAGGGTAATGCCACTACTGCTAGGCGAGAGAGTGCGAGGAAGGTACGGGTATGAGAGTCCCACACCCTTCCGAGATGATCACGGCTCCCACTTCAGGAGAGGGAACGTGACTTCACAGACTTAGCCATCCCAGACAGACTTGGGATGATTCCAGGGCTAGGTGGTAGGGTGGCATTACTCTAGGCTGGCAAGCGACCGATATCCGCCTAGGCACGGCTTGGGTGCCGATGATGGCGATTTTTTGGATGTTGTAGAACCTCTGCAGAGTGTATGGTTGATCGATCGATACGTTGGCCAATTCGTTGGCCGTGGACCTTTTCCCTGACCTGTTTCCGACTAGTGAGAGTTCTCTTACCTCCCCCTGATAGGTGAGTGCCGGCCGTGAGCCTGGTGTGAGGCTGCGGGCCGTTGAGACAAGGCTGGGAGGGAGCTGGCCTCTGTCGACTGAGTGTGTGAGATGAGATGAGGTGATGGTGTGGTGATGATTGGGATGGATATGGATATGGTGGATGGGTGTGGATGTGTGTGTATGGGAATGTGTTAAAACTTGATAACATTATTATTTTGATTACTGCTTATGCGCTAGGATGCAAATCCACAGCCAAATCTTAGGATCGCCAGATCCCTTGTTTTATCTTTTCCACTAAAGCTCATCGGTGCTGACCATGGCCTGCACACATCTGGCGGTGTGCAGATTTCCTACTTTAGAAGTACTGACTCTAGGAGGATTAGGAGGTTTCGTGCCTACGCTCAAGTTTGGTTCGGAGGATCCGGTCGATGCTGCGCTGCAACAACTTTGATGATGTCCGTGAAGGAGGAGCCTTCAGTCGATGGACTTCCGCAGACTCTGTAATAGGTGATATCTAATGATGTAATGCTTATAACTATGTAATTTTACGATGTATGACTGTGATATCCACTAATATATGATAATATGATAAGATCAGTTCCTGGTTTTGTCATATTATAACTCGTTCTGTGGATTTTCCCTTCGCAGAAAATTGAGGACGTTTCACTGCTCTCCCACATCCCTACTGTAGCTACTAAGATCCGCAGAGATGACAAATCATACCTCTGTGTTCCCGAGATTTTGAGGAAGTGAGACCGTAATCTCACTATTGTCTCGTGTGTTCGAGACACGGTTGAATTTGTGGTTGTGAATCACGTTTTGAATTTGTTCTTCGCGTTCTTCTTTTTCTCCATGATTTTCCCGTGACTCGTTCTTCCTCCTCGCTGCGTCTTTCTCAAATCTGTTTGAATCAACTTGTTCTTTGTTGTGAGGGGATCATTTCGACCGAAGGAATTCATCTCAAACCTCACAGACAAGTAGATCGATCGGTTTTTCGTGTTGGATCGGTTTTCTCCTTCTTTGCCCTGAATTCTTCCAATTCACCGATTTGGAGTTAGGTTCGAGCCATGATCTCTTAGGAGTAGCTCACTAACCTCCTTGGGACTCCTCATACCAAGTATAAGCCTTAGAGCTTTTGATTCAGAGGAGATCGGGTTGAATTCACGGAAGAACAACATAGTTTCGGGGCATCGGACGCTGGACACTGGGCCATCAGACGCTGAGTTCGTCACATCGAACGCTCAGGTGCCACGTGTCAAAGAACAGCGTTTTTGAAGGAGCATCGGATGCTGACCATCGGACGCTCCGTTGACCATCGGACGCGTCCGGGGTCTGAGCATCGGACGCTGAGGGTTCACTGTTGCAGCGTCCGATGACCATGCAGTAAGGTTCCAGAACAGTGCATTTTGCATCGGACGCGTCTGGTGCCTGGACATCGGACGCAGGACAGCGTCCGATGCTGTAGGTTTTGCACTGTTTTGTTCGCCGTTTGCTCATCCGACTTCGGATTGGATTTGGGGTTTTTGCATTGGGTTTCTTGACTTTGTGTAGTGTCTCGCTGTGCTTCTAGGAAGCATCCACCCTATATCTAGGGTCGTGGACACTATCAAACTCTAGGTTCGCTCTTGGGGTTGATTCTTGGGACAATGACTATTAGTTTCTGAAAAGAAATTTAAAGATCCCATTCACCCCCCCTCTGGTCGCTTTTTGGTAGCACTTTTGGTCCTTCAATTGGTATCGGAGCAGGTTAAGGATCTTCCACCTTAGCCGGTTCCAGATCCACAGAAGGCGACATGGATCGTGGCATGGGCAAACTGCCGTTTTTCGATGGGACGAACTATGCGTATTGGAAGATACGTATGTCGGCCTATCTTCAGAGCATGGGTGCTTCGGTTTGCAACTCCGCTGATTACGTGGTCTTGGCTGCTCGTGTGACTCAACAGCAATGAAAGGGCCGTGACGCCTAAGAGGGGGGGGGGGTGAATTAGGCAACTTAAAACTTCTACTCTAAACTATGGCCTCTAATTTCCACCTAGACAAAAACCTATGCAAGAAAGTAAACTATCTAATGTGCAACTAAGGTTTTGCTATGTGTGTTTGCTATCTCTATCGCAAAAGGAGTTATGCTACCTAGTTTCCGAACCTATCAACTAGCAAGAGAAAGCTAGGAAAGGTAAAGCACATAAACAAGGTAGCAATATAAATGCGGAAGCTAAAGAGAGTGATAGAGATGCAAACTCCCGTCGATGACTCCGGTATTTTTACCGAGGTATCGAGAAGCGCGCAAGCTTCCCCGTAGTCCTCGTTGGAGCCCCTCGCAAGGAATCCCTCGCAAGGGCCAAGCTCCCGGTCGGGTAAATCCGTGGATAGCTCCGGTCTTCCCCACGCGCAAGTGGGTCTCCGGTTAAGCCACTCGTGGCAAAGCCTCTCCCGGATGCTCTCCGCCGTCTTCACTATCAAGTTTCCGGCTGAAGCGCCGCGGGCCTTGTTCCCTTCGGTACACGGAGGCGGCCACACCACAATCGCGGTTGGTGTGATCTCGCAAGACTTACAAGGCCCGCCGATGTACAACAACGGTGCGCGCAAGCACCGGTATATGAGAGGTTTTCAACCTCACTAAACACTA
This sequence comes from Coix lacryma-jobi var. lacryma-jobi, assembly GCA_009763385.1. Classification (NCBI taxonomy): domain Eukaryota; kingdom Viridiplantae; phylum Streptophyta; class Magnoliopsida; order Poales; family Poaceae; genus Coix; species Coix lacryma-jobi. Next base: position 58,533,991 of record CM019831.1, on the reverse strand, counting down.
GGCCTAACACCTAGAGCAAGCGCAAAGCGGTGGTCTAACTAGCTTAAGCACTTCGCAAAGCACCTCTACTAATCACCTAGTATATCACTTAAGCACTTTGGTGGCTAGAGCAACTAAATATGTGTCTATACACTTGGTACACTTCCTTGAGCTCCAACCTCATGTTTTTGGCCGGCCATGGGGGTATTTATAGAGCCCCAAGCAAAAAGAGCCGTTGGAGAAGGTGATGGGCTTCACAGCATGGCATCGGACGCTCGGGTCGCGACCATCGGACGCGTCCGATGCTCCATCAACGGCTAGATGCCGACCTGGCACTGTGCTGCAACGGCTAGTCAGCGTCCGATGCATCACCACCGGACGCGTCCGATGCCGCCAGAGCATCTCTGGAACCTTTCTGTTCAGGCATCGGACGCAGGGTACTGTAGCGTCCGATGTTGCATCGGTGCGTCCGATGCCTTTGGTCTTCAGCGTCCGATGCTCCTGTTGGCGCTGTCACGAGCTAGGGTTTTCCACCGGACGCGTCCGATGCTTTTGAGCAGCGTCCGGTGCAGCGTCCGATGCACCTTTTTGCATCGTTTCTTCGCGATTTCTTGCGCCGTCTTGGTTCCATTCTTGTGCCTTGGACTTTGCTTGATCTTGAGGGTCTTCCACTGAGCTTATAAAGTCTTGCTTGAGGTGTTGATCATCGGATCACCACGTAGCCTTTGTCCAAGTCACATTTGCACCCTATTGGACTACAAAACAGACACATGCAAACGCATTAGTCCAATTTGGTTATGTTGTTCATCAAACACCAAAATCCGAAGTTAAATGGTCCGAGGTCCATTTTCCTTACAATCTCCCCCTTTTTGGTGATTGATGACAACACGACCAAAACAAGCAAATAATAGATACATAATTTAAAATACAATCTACTTGTTAGGATGCAATGCAAAGGCAAGATCATATGATGTTTTAAAAGATACCAAATTGAAACATATCTAATCTAACATATTTTGCCCTTGCCATTGAGTTCCTTTTAGTGGCTTGATGGATTAGATCTCCCTCTAACTCCATGATCCACTTCCTCCCTTTGTTGGACCATTCCCCAAAAAGATAACCATAAATTTGAAATTTTGATTTTGGTTATTTTGTTTGTTTTAGTTTGGGCTTGATTTTGGTCCCTACAAATTCTCCCCCTTTGGAATCAAACACCGAAAAGGAAGACATTAAAGCTCAAGAGAGGAAACATTATATAAGCTAAAACTCCCCCTAAGTATATGCATACATATGATATAAGGCAAAAGTATATGCATAACCGACAAATTAAAGCACAAAGGAGTTTAATTTATATAATGCATGGAGAAAGCATATAAGAATATCAAATTGAAATCAACATAATGATATCGGTTAGAAATACCACATGTAGATGCCAATTGGATTATCACCACACATGATGCTTGTCTCCGAGAACTCCATTTTCCTTGCAATGAGACTACTACACACATGATAATCTTGAAAGTAGTGTTAGTCTCAAAGCTTCCAAATTATAGAGTAAGCTCCCCCTAAAAGTGTGCATACAAGTTCGAAATACTTGTAGGAGACATGCACATTGACTTGTAAGGTCAAACTACCATTTTCCATATTGATATTACAAGAAAAGTGACATCAATCGAAGATGGTAATTGGGGTAGTTTATCTATAATTTGGACTTTGGCACATATAGGATAAATACAAAGTAAAAGAAGCTATGTGCCGTGCTTCTAACCAATTAAATCCATGTAGAATTGCTCTAAGAATGTGAGTGATATTGAGCAAAACTACCATATGATAAGCCTAATTTTGCATGACAAAAGATATGAACATACTAATGCAAACATAAGCAATGAAAGGAACTAGATGCTAAAAGTAATTGCAAGACATTATACCAAATGAAAGCAATTGCAAGAATTTAAATCTAGTTACCTAACATGGGAGGGGGAACTTGGGTCCATAGTACCCACTAACATACTTGGCAATGACATGATCCAATGTGATGCACCCCATGATATGCACCCGAAACTTTGCCAAGTCTCCAAATTCCCCGTAGCCCTTTTTGGCTACTCACTTCCCTTTCGGGACCCAAACCTTTTTGGTGCTCTTCATGGTGGAGATGATGTCCTTAGGCACCCAAATGCGTTTGGCCCCATTGTTGGCTTGCTTGTTCACCTTGATGGCCACCACCTTGTCATTTTTCTTCTTCTTCAAGAGGTAAGGTGTGGAGGCCTTCTTGTTCACCTTGTTGGTGTAGGTGTTGGAGAGCTTGCTTGTTTGCTTTTTGTTTTTCTCTTTCTTCTTTTCTCCCCCATGCTTCACCTTGCACTCATAGGACTTGTGGCCTTCCTTGTGGCAAAGGTAACAAACCACGGTTTGCTCCTCATCAAGCTTCTTCACTCCCTTGACGGTGTTATCTTGATGAGTTCGGATTTGCTTCCCTTGCCTTTTGCTTGGGTCAAGTCCTTGGTGAGGCGATCCACTTCTTGCCTTAGTAGCTCATTCTCCATTGCAACCTCTTGTGCGCATGTTTCTACAATCACATTCTTAACACAAGCTTGTTTGCATATGGGTGAGTCTAAATCAAGTAAATCAATGCAAGAAGTAGAAGCATCCTTTTTAGGCATATTAAAGATTGATTTTTCAATTTTAGGTGCCTCGGTGGGGTTTGCTCCGATGGTTTCAAGATTAGCAACTTTGTTAGTTAGCTCATCACAATGCTTGCACATAATTTCCATTTTAGCAAGCAAGCTTTTGTATGCATCTTGTGTGCTAGCGAACTTTGCTTTTAGTTTTTCATTTTTATTGGATAGCTCAACATTTAAGTTTGAAAAGGTTTCATATTGATCAAGCATGGCATTGTAGGCTTGTTGAGAACTATCTAATTTTTCTTTTAAGGTATTAATCTTCCTTTGTTGGCTAGTACAAGCTTTAGCATATTTAAGATTATCTTGCACAAGTTGATTGTAAGAAGGTAGTTCATCATCACTATCACTATCTCTATCACTATCACTAGAGATAGGGCTTGTGTTACCTCGTGCCATAAGGCACATACGTGAGGAGCTTGATGATGAGTGCTTGCGGCCATGCCTCTTGTGACGGGCTTCATCAGCACTTGATGAATCATCCCATGTCTTGATGGTGGTGAGAGCTTTGGCCTTGCATCCCTTCTTTTTCTTGTCAATGGGTGTGGGCTTTTGTTTTGGACAATCTTCCATAAAGTGCCCTTTCTTGCCACATCTATAGCAACCCTTTTTTCTTTGCTCTCTTCTTTGATTGGTGAAGAGGCAATCTTCTATGGTGATGGGCACACCCTTGACATTGAGCTTGCGGATCATCCTCTTCACTCCTTTCATGAGCTTGATTGTTTCTTCTTCATCTAAGGAGGAATCGGATGAGGTGGAGGCTTGATCATCACTTGATTCTTCATCTTCATCATCCTCTTCTTCTTCACTTGAGGAGCTTGAGCTTGTTTCCACTTGCTTTTTGCCCTTCAAGTTTTTGTGCTCACAAGAGAGAGCGATGTCTTTGCTTGATGAGGTGGCTTCTTCTTGACCCATCTTGCATGACATCTCAAATGCCACCAATTTGCCATTGACAATGGCCGGGGTCATGGTGCTCAAGTCCTCCATGTTGTGGAGGATGGTGATGATGGTTGCATATTTACTCTTGGGAAGCACGGAGATGATCTTCCTCACAATATCCGCATCACCTAGCTTTGTAATTCCTATAGAATGGAGCTCATTGATAATTAGATTCAAACGAGAATACATATCATGAACAAGCTCATTATCATTTATTTTAAAGGAATCATAGCTTGTTTTAGTTAGGTGATGTTTTTGCTCACGTACATTACTTGTACCATCATGGAGCTCATGTAGTTTTAACCAAATTTCATGAGATGTTTGCAAAGTAAAAACTTGGTTAAAGACATCCATGCTAATAGATTCAAACAAGCAATTTTTAGCTCTAGCATTAAGATGAATTTCTTTTTCATCACCCGCGGTAGGCTTCTCAGGATTCTTAATGGGTTTCATCCCGTCGCGGGTGACTCTCCAAACACCTAGATCAACGGCTTCTAAAAAGCAAGCCATCCTAGCACTATAGTAGGGGAAGTTAGTGCCGTCAAAGTGTGGAGGCCTAGAGGTATCCATCCCAACCTCTCTTAGGGGCGTTGGCTCGAAGGCGGTGAAGCCAAGAGTCCACAAGAGAGCCAACCTTGCTCCGATACCAATTGAAAGGACCGTGACGCCTAAGGGGGGGGGTGAATTAGGCAACTTAAAACTTCTACTCTAAACTATGGCCTCTAATTTCCACCTAGACAAAAACCTATGCAAGAAAGTAAACTATCTAATGTGCAACTAAGGTTTTGCTATGTGTGTTTGCTATCTCTATCGCAAAAGGAGTTATGCTACCTAGTTTCCGAACCTATCAACTAGCAAGAGAAAGCTAGGAAAGGTAAAGCACATAAACAAGGTAGCAATATAAATGCGGAAGCTAAACAGAGTGATAGAGATGCAAACTCCCATCGACGACTCCAGTATTTTTACCGAGGTATCGAGAAGCGCGCAAGCTTCCCCCTAGTCCTCGTTGGAGCCCCTCGCAAGGGCCAAGCTCTCGGTCGGGTAACTCCGTGGATAGCTCCGGTCTTCCCCACGCGCAAGTGGGTCTCCGGTTAAGCCACTCTTGGCAAAGCCTCTCCCGGATGCTCTCCGCCGTCTTCACTATCAAGTTTCCGGCTGAAGCGCCGCGGGCCTTGTTCCCTTCGGTACACGGAGGCGGCCACACCATAATCGCGGTTGGTGTGATCTCGCAAGACTTACAAGCCCCGCCGATGTACAACAACGGTGCGCGCAAGCACCGGTAGATGAGAGGTTTTCAACCTCACTAAACACTAGGCCTAACACCTAGAGCAACCGCAAAGCGGTGGTCTAACTAGCTTAAGCACTTCGCAAAGCACCTCTACTAATCACCTAGTATATCACTTAAGCACTTTGGTGGCTAGAGCAACTAAATATGTGTCTATACACTTGGTACACTTCCTTGAGCTCCAACCTCATGTTTTTGGCCGGCCATGGGGGTATTTATAGAGCCCCAAGCAAATAGAGCCGTTGGAGAAGGTGATGGGCTTCACAACATGGCATCGGACGCTCGGGTCGCGACCATCGGACGCGTCCGATGCTCCATCAACGGCTAGATGCCGACCTAGCACTGTCCTGCAACGGCTAGTTAGCGTCCGATGCATCACCACCGGACGCGTCCGATGCCGCCAGAGCATCTCTGGAACCTTTCTGTTCAGGCATCGGACGCAGGGTACTATAGCGTCCGATGTTGCATCGGTGCGTCCGATGTTGCATCGGTGCGTCCGATGCCTTTGGTCTTCAGCGTCCGATGCTCCTGTTGGCGTTGTCACGAGCTAGGGTTTTCCACCGGACGCGTCCGATGCTTTTGAGCAGCGTCCGGTGCAGCGTGCGATGCACCTTTTTGCTTCGTTTCTTCGCGATTTCTTGCGCCGTCTTGGTTCCATTCTTGTGCCTTGGACTTTGCTTGATCTTGAGGGTCTTCCACTGAGCTTCTAAAGTCTTGCTTGAGGTGTTGATCATCGGATCACCACGTAGCCTTTGTCCAAGTCACATTTGCACCCTATTGGACTACAAAACAGACACTTGCAAACGCATTAGTCCAATTAGGTTATGTTGTTCATCAAACACCAAAATCCGAAGTTAAATGGTCCGAGGTCCATTTTCCTTACAAGCAAATCGATGAGCACAATGCAAATAGCCGAGCCCGTAACGCTCTTTTCTCGTGTTTGAGCATGACAGAGTTTGATCGCGTTTCTCACCTTCCAATGGCTCGAGAGATTTGGGCAACCCTCATGCGTTTCCATGAGGGAACCACTCAAGTCAAAACCTATCTCTATGAGTCGCATAAGCGGGAGTATGAGAACTTTCGACACATGTTTGGCGAGAGCATAGAGAGTTTATTCGCTCGCTTTCAGGTGATTGTCAACAGGATGAGGGCTAACAAGGAGCTGTTGCCTTACGACGATCATGAGAGGGCTCTCAAGCTGCTTCACACTCTCGATCGATCGGTGCGGGACTCTAAGGTTCAAGCGATCATCGAATCGCCTAACTATGAGACTCTCACGTGTGACGAGCTCTTTAGTAAGCTCAAGTCCAGTGAGATTGACGCCATGATGAGGGCTTCTTATGAGAATCTGTTGGCGCAAAACGTGACGCCTCACGCCAAGGCACACAGCAAGCCGAACGAGGCTGGATTCAATCGGGTGCTCGGAGTGTGTTGAATCCGGAGACGTGCCAGGGGTTTGACCTGAAAACCAACAAGGGATAAAAGTGTGAGAATACCTTGGAACATGCCGGGTGAGACCAGATAGTTCCATATGTACGGCTTCAAAAACCAATCACGACGGCACACAACTATGGAAGCTGTTTGTCGAACAGGTTTATAATGTCATTCGGCAAGTATAAAGAGAAAGCACATAAACATATTGAATGACGAACACATATGTAACAAAGAGAAAAGAAGGGCAAATTGTAAATATAAATCTATTCGGGTAACACATGCATAGGTCAATCCAACTAGTCTGCCGCACGTCTAGTCTTCATAAACCCGTCAAGCATAAACTCAAGCAAAGCTAATCCACCGCATGATACCACTTGCTATGAATCTACACCACTCCTTATAATTAGATTAATCCACCGCATGATACGATCTAATTATAAGAAGCTAAAAGCATGCATGTATCTGAACAGATCTATATGTACTCATTACTCGTGTAAGCATAACCAGAATCGGAAAACTAGCCGAACTGCGGTCCATGAAGAAGGAACAAACAAGCGAGCATGATTAAACTAATCTAAAACCTGCATCTGCCGCACGATACCCAGCTCTATCAAAGCCTAACCATGATCGACATGCATGAACCCACAACATGTGACAATCTAGATTGAAAGTTAATTCAGCCATCACGGTCTTATGATTAGCAAAGCACAAACAAGTTTGTGCAACGAGGCCGAACAAAGATCAATCTAGATTGGGCAAAAGAGTGTTACAAGAATTAAATAAATAAAACGTATAACACATGATAACTTAATGAATCTATTAGATCTTGCCAAATCCAATAGAGCCGATAACTATTTTTACTCATGACTTAATCCGCCGCACGATACAAGGCATAAGCAAAAACTTCCCGTCATAAGCTTAAATCCGCCGCACGATACTAAGCTTAACATACGAGACTACTTGCATCATATCTATATCCACCGCATGATACTAGACATGATAGCAAGGTTGTCGGTACTTACGGAGGTCGACGGATCGATGATTCCTCTCGAAGAACTCGACGACACGACTAAGGACTCGAAGATGGCATGGGGCCGATTTGTATTGATATGGTTGTGAACGGTTTTACAATGGTCGAGGGATAATATTTATACCCCGGACAAAGCATGAGTCCTAGACGATCATGACTTACAATAAAATACGGAAAGAGATAAATACTATTCCTATTTCCTCAGCGTCCTCCATTGTCACGCATCTTCTCGTGTAAGCTGCACTCACTTCCCGAATGGGGTCGCTGTCTCGCAAAACAGCCAATCATGTAAGCATTTGCCAAAATCCTGAAGACTAGCCGACCGCTTGGTCGCTTACCGAATGCTTCTCTTATTGCCGGCTGGGCCCTCTTGTCACTCTCCTGTGCGTGCGAAAATCTAGTGTTAACACATGCCCCCTCAATTTCGGGATAAAAGTCGATTTTATTCCGAAATTGTTTTGCAAGCTTCTTCCCCCTTCTAGGTTTCCGCTTTTCAGCAACGTAGCCGCTGCTCGGGAAATTCAAATCTTTGCGGAACCGATTTCTCTTCGAACCTTTGATGGCGACCCAAGACGAGATCCCAGAGGTAAGCTTCGCATATTCAGTACTTTCTTGCCAGCCTCTTCCTTTTGCTCATTTTCTCCTCCATTTGCTTTTTTCTTAAAGGAATATAGGAACCAAATCCTGATCCCTTATGCTGCCAACCCTAACTCCTATCTCCTTGGTCCAATGGGAGATCCCGATCCAACGGAGATTATCGAGAAGGAAACCCAAAGAATCCCTTTCAAATCTGGAATTACTTCACCGAGTCATTGGCCGAACACCTTCAAGAACTGGCCTTTTCCCCCAATTGTTGGATGGCGAAATTGGTATCAGAGGATACTTGAAAAAAGCAGCAGCCACTGGGAAAATCAAGACATCGACCACTGTCTGGAATTATCTTTATTAGAAATACCCAGAAACGACCCTCTCCTGATAGCAGCTTCACACTTCTGGTCCAATGCCATCAATGCTTTCATCTTTGGTCACGGTATGATGACTATTACTTTAGCCGACGTCTTCATGATGACTGGTCTGAATGTAACATTACCTCTATATCCTTACAAATACAAGAACAAAAGCAATCAGAGAGCCGTCAGTTCTGGATGTGGATGGGCCAAATATAATCAGACTTATATGGAGTCGTCCAATACTGTCTCTGACAAAGAATTGAAAGCCTTCATGAATATGTGGCTATGTAGATTCATCTTTTGTGGAAAATCCAATGAACCCACCCTGAACCATATGGTGATGGCTGAAGATTTATCTGCAGGTACTCAAATTCCACTAGGCAAATACCTCTTGGGGTCTGTCTATCACATGATGCATCAGATCACTCTCCAGATGCATACGGGCAGAGAAATTTCTTGTGTTAATGGTCCCTGGTGGTTGGTTCAGATGTGGCTTCAACTATATATGCATCAGATAGTGTCTGTGAGCCTTCTCAACTTGAGTTTCCCTTCAATCAATTACGCTGAAGGCAAAACACCAAGAGTCAAAGCTTGCCAAACTTATGGAGAAGCAGCATCATCCATCAGCATCGACATGGACATTGGTCATCTCTTCAAGCTGTTCTTCAAGGGCTTTGGCAATGTACTCTGGTTTCCTTACAAGGAGAATGAAAACCTGACTTTCCCTTGCAAGTTTAACTATGAATCCGGCTGTGCAGACAAAACATCCATTGACATTTTTAATTCCTTCATCAAACCCTGCGTTCTTCCAGCCGAATTTCACCATGGAAGATTAGTGCAGTCCACCTACGAATTCTATTATCCAAACATGGTGGCCAGACAATTAGGATGCGGTCAATTACCCCCTAGATTTTTCTTCTCAACAGTAATAAGACCTAGAGAAGTAATTACAGAGGGGATAATGGCTAAAAAAGTTGTTGAATTAGGATGGGAGCTGCCAATGTATGAACCATCTCCATTCGGGATAATAGACATTGCTCATCCCCTCTTCACTTCCTGGTGGGAGGAATGGCGTACTCACATTTTCAATGCGCCAGTTCACCCCTTGTGTCAAAACTTGCAACCCGACTTTGCTTCTGACAGCGAGGTAATTTCATCACTCCTGTCAATCTCCATTCTTGAATTCAACCTTTTCTAATACTCGGCTATACACAGGATCCTAAGCCTACACCTCCTGCCAGAGTGATCCAATATTACCAGGCTGGACCCAATCCTGCTCTCGGTTTCAATGCTCCAAGTTTGAATAACTTCATGAAGATCCCTGCAACTTCAACCATCATGTCTTCAGGAGGAGAGAGCAAAAGAAAGGCACTTGAGAGTGTCTCTTCGTCCAAGAAAACAAGGACCAAAAAGGCTAAACCATCTCCCACGGTATGGATTTCCCATTTAATGCTAAGCAACTCTATTCGGCAATAAATCTGATCAAATCCACATTTCGTCGCCCGCTGTAGCCACAGGTCAAGGCCCTGAAACCAAGCAGTACTTCAACAACTGCCGAACTATCCCCCGAAGCTTCTACGAAAAATATTCAAGACGAGGCCGAGGATCCAAAAACTCCCAAAGGTTTAAGAAATGAAGAAACCGAAGGGGTTATAGGTAATATATTCAGCTATCCTCCTTTCTGTCGTCACACGCTCATGCCATTACTTGAAACAGATGAAGTTTTGAAAGAACTGGAAGCAGAGCCATCTCCTGATCATACTCCAAGTCCACCTCCCCTGAATATTCAACAAAGTCCTCGAGCAAGCCAAGGCGTAGCATCTTCTGATGATCAATCAGCCCAGCAGGCAAAGCTTTGTCTTTGGATTACATTACTTTCACTAAACATACTTAGTCGGCTAACTCCTTTCTCTTTCCTCAGAAAAATACCAAAGGGCCGACCACGAGTTATTCTTTCCCTGCCGAAGATTACATTACTGAGAAAGGTGAAGAAAATACCTCTCGACCGACTTTATCAAAGGAAAACCAGGCTCGGCTAAGGGAAGTAATCACTCTGCTGAACAAGGACATTATCAATTTGGTTCAAGATGCAGATCAGATAAGAGACATTCTTGAGCTCATTGATGAAGATATTCCTCCTGCTCTTCTGGCTCACTTGTAATCTGCAGCTTGCCTTGACAACTTCGTTGGAATGGTAAGAAGAGCAACCAAAAACATGTCATCCAAGGCTGCATTGCAGAATAATAGGTCTTCAAAGAAGTTAGAACTTAAAGATCTGCATTCCAACATTCAAACTGCAAAAACTTCCTTGGCAACTTTGGAATCTGAGCTGAAAGTCATGGAGGAGGACAAGAGCAAGTTAGAGGCCAAGCTAGCCAACCTGAATACTAAAATCCAATCTCACAGGGCTCGTATGGTTGATCTGCCGAAAACATAGAAGCAACCTCATTAAGGATAACTTCAGTCATTAAGGAAGATCAACAAATCAAAACCAAACTTTCCAAGATCCAGAACTCCGAGGATGAAGATCAAAAGGTATTAGATACCGTCAGCCGAATCAGAACCGAGGCTATAAAGACGATCAATCAGCTTTTGAATGAGTGAACACTTGAATTTGTAATAAACCAAGCGTAGTATACTTCGTCTCTATCTTGATACTCTATGCTTCCATTTGTTTGAACATGCAACCGGTTTTTTCCTTCAAATCTCCTGTGATTAAACATAACCGATTGTCCTCATCCTTTCGGCAATCGAACGAACTTTCACTCAAAAAAACTTAAGAAGATAACCGAGTGGCGCCCGACTTAGCCATGCCTGGCCCAGTAAAAATGGCCCAGCCGAAAGGAAAACCCTGCTCTGTCGTTTGGCATTCTTACTCCACCACTCCGTAGACTTCGCCACGACTCTTCTCTTGGTTTATAAATAAACTGTCTCTACAACTTCGATTAGCACTTGCAGCCGCGCACCTTCGCTTTCGTCTCTTCACTTCTTTTCATCAGTTCAACCCGGAAGAAAACCCTAGTCCTGTAGCAATGGCGAACGGCGACGACCGTGGCAAGCGACCTGCCGAAGGAGAGGCGGAGGACAGCCGAGCACCGCAATGTGGGTGCCATGGGTAAGAATCAGTCATCCTGCCCCCTTGCAATCCGTATTTCCCTGTTCGTCCATTGTTTCGATTTCGATTCTCCTTCTTACTTTTAGGATAAGATTCATCTCCAGCAGCCAAAGCCATCTCCTTCCCCGGCCTGGAACTCCATCATCGGATCTTCCAGCTCCTCTGACTCTTCGGATTCTTCCTCGGACTCCTCCTACTCTGACCGGTGGAGCCACCGTGACGCCTGCCGTTTCAAGGAGGAAAGGGATAGGGCCCGGGAGGAGCTGAGCGAAGTCTCCAAGCAGTACGACATCAACCAACTCGACTGGGAGGATCAGCGGAAACAATTCTGCGACGCAATCTCAGGTCAGAAAAATCTTCGTCCGATTCCCCCTTTTCTAATCGGGCTCGTTTTCCTGACATATCCTCTTTTCTGTTCAGCATTATCTGCAGAGATTGAGCGCCTGAAGATCGCGGGAACCAGGGTGGCCGACAAGGTGAACGCCCAGGGGGAAACCGTGGAGGCGCGCCTCGATGATGTGGACGACCGTGTCGATCAGGTCACCATTCACGGCATACACCACGACGTTGCCTTGGGGTTGGCGGCGATGTCCACCCAGACACGCGAGGACTTCTCCGCCATGCCGACTGGCTTCCATGGTGATGAGCTTCCAGAGGATGTCGAAGATCTCCTGGAAAGTTATGAAGATCACGCGACCGTGCTCGCTCAGGCCTCTGATGCTCAATCTGTTTTGAACAGGTTGTTCGATGAGTAGTCTGTACCTAGGATCCTTCTGTAATAAAACTGTTCCTTTCTGTGAAATATCTGCATTTCGTGAAATGCTTGTCCGTGACTTCTGTTTCTTGAATTACCGAAAGCAAAACCCTCGTATGATATCCCATTCGGTTAGGTTGATATTTTTGCTCTAAAGGCGACACATGTCATGTCGGCTATTCAAACATTTTTTCTGCTAAAGGCGATGTTTCTCATCGGCTAACTCACTGCATATAGTTTTATGCACCGATTTCCATGCTGGGATGAAACTTTTTAAGAAATCTTCCATTAATTGCTCTAGAAAACTCTTCTCCCAGCAAAGTCTTCAAAATATATGCATTGCCCGGCACATGCCTCACTATCCAAAAAGGACCTTCCCCATTTGGAGACCATTTACCGAATACCTTGTCTTTCGTCCCGATTGACAATACAACCTTCCAAACTAAATCCCCTTCTTGAAAGTATTTTTCCTTGACCTTTTTGTTGTAATGCCTGGCAACACGCAATTTGTTCTTCTCTATACTCTCTAGTGCCTTAAGACGAATTAGGTGCAAATCTTCTAGTTCGTCCATCATCAAACTCTTATAATCTTTTTCTTTTAATTCATTTTGCAAAGTAACTCACCTTGAATTCGATTGTAACTCCCATCGCAACACAGCACAATGTCCATAAACCAATTCGTAGGGAGATGCTTGAGTAGACCCATGACATGCCATTCGGTAAGCCCATAATGCCTCATTTAAAACCGAATGCCATCTTTTTGGTTTTTCCTCAATCTTCTTCTGGATAATCTTAAACATAATCTTATTTGATGCTTCGGCTTGACCATTGGCCTGCGCATAGTAAGGAGAAGAATTACACAGCTTGATCCCCATTTCTTCAGCAAAATCACAAAATTCGGACGATGTGAACTGGGTCCCTTGATCTGTAGTTATAGTTTGAGGGATTCCGAATCTGTGAACTATATGCTCTTTGACAAAATTGATCATGTTTTCTGATGTAACATTCTTCAAAGGTACAGCCTCAACCCATTTGGTAAAGTAATCTGTGGCCAAAAGCACGAATTTGTGTCCTTTGCTAGAAGGTGGGTGAATTTGACCAATTAAATCTATAGCCCATCCTCTAAATGGCCACGGCTTGATAATTGGATTCATAGCCGATGCCGGAACTCTTTGAACATTCCCGAACCTTTGACAATCTTGACATCTTTTATAATATTCAAAACAATCTTCGAGCATAGTCGGCCAAAAATAACCGGTCCTTCTTATTATCCATTTCATTCGGTAGGCCGACTGATGTGCACCACATAATCCTTCATGTACTTCATACATCAGCTTCTTGGCTTCTTCTTGGCTTAGACATTTCAGGAGCACTCCATCTATAGATTTGTAGTACAACTGATTGTCAAGAAGTGTAAACTTGATAGCTCTATATCTGAGCTTTCGAGAAACCTTTTGTGATGGATTTCTCAAGTAATCGGTAATTTCTCTTCTCCAATCATCAACCATATGATCTCCATCCAAAGCAAGAACTTCTTGATCTTCCCGGTATCCTGAAGCAACCTGAGCTAATTTATTCGCCTCTTCATTATGCCCCCTAGGGACATGATGTAAAGTCGCTACCCAGAAACACTTCAAAAGCTCTTGACATTCTTCATAATATTCTCTCAATATGTCGCTTTTACATTCATATTGACCAATCAACTGGTTGATGACTAACTCAGAATCCCCAAAGATTTCAACAGCAATGGCTTTCACTTCCACAAGAAGCCGAAGTCCTCTGAGTAAAGCTTCATATTCTGCTTGGTTGTTGGTAACATAGAATTCAATGGGGATAGCATACTTGAAAGTTAATCCTTGTGGGGAAATTAAGAAAATGCCAACACCACCACCCTTGCTGCAAGATGAGCCATCGAAAAATAACGTCCAAGGTGCAATATTTACCATGCTAGCAGAAGGATCACGATGATGAGTAACAAAATCAGCAATAACTTGACCTTTCACCTCCTTTGCCGATTCGTATCTTAAATCAAACTCTGATAATGCTAAAATCCACTTGCCGATTCTCCCATTTAGAATAGGCATTGACAACATATGTTTTATCACGTCAAATTCAGAAATTATTATGCATTCGACATTTAACAAGAAATGCCGAAACTTGGTGCATGAGTAATATACACATAAACAAAGCTTCTCCGTAGCCGAATACCTCATCTCTGGATCTAATAGTTTTCGGCTAAGGTAGGCTATCACTCTTTCTTTCCCTTCAAACTCTTGCATAAGAGTCGAACCTATTGTCAGTTCATCGGCTGACACGTACAATTTGAAAGGCTTACCAAACTGAGGAGGTATTAATACTGGCGGTGCTTTCATATATTCCTTAATTTCATCAAAAGCTTTCTGTTGTACGTCACCCCATATGAATTTTTGATCTTTCTTAAGCTTCAGCAATGGAGAAAAAGGCAAAACTCTTTCGGATAAACCAGATATGAATCTCCTTACAAAATTAATCTTGCCAAGCAGCGATTGCAATTCAGTAAGGTTGGTTGGAGGGATGACTTTGTCTATTGCCTCCATGCTTTTCTTTCCGACTTCAATCCCTCCTTTATGAATCAGAAATCCCAAAAATTCTCCTGCCGAAACTCCAAAAGCACATTTGTTTGGATTCATCTTCAGACCATGCTTCCTTGTGCACTCCAAAGTCTTCTTCAGATCAGCTAAATGTTCTCCATGATTCCTGGACTTCACGACCACATCATCAATATAAATTTCTACAATCTTGCCGATCAATTCATGAAAGATGTAATTCATAGCTCGTTGATAAGTTGCACCGGCATTCTTTAAACCGAATGTCATAACAACCCACTCAAACAAACCAATGTGACCAGGACATCTAAAAGCTGTTTTTGAAATGTCCTCTATCGCCATAAAGATCTGGTTGTATCCAGCATTACCGTCCATAAAGCTGATGACTTCATAACCAGCTGCTGCATCAACAAGCAATTCAGCAACTGGCATCGGGTAACTGTCCATTGGGGTAGCTTTATTGATATCTCTAAAATCAATGCAGACTCTCATCTTCCCATTCTTCTTATACACTGGAACTATACTTGAGATCCAATCTGCATATCTACATGGCCGAATAAAATTTGCTTTCAATAATCTTTCAATTTCTTTCTTTACATCGGCTAGTACTTCTTCCTTAAAAATCTTCCGAGGAGGTTGTTTGTAAGGACGATACCCAGGTTTGATTGGTAGCCGATGTTCAACAATAGAGCGATCTAATCCGGGCATCTCTGTGTAATCCCATGCAAAACAATCTTTAAACTCCTTCAAAAGATTTATTAGCTTCAGTCTATATTCTGGATCCAAATTTGCACTGATATATATCGGCCTTGTTTCAGTCCCATCACCAATATTTACTTCTTCTAATTTATCAGCCGACATAAAGCCTTGTCCCAATTTTCCTTCGCTTCCATCAATTGGGTTGTTCTCGATTTCAGGCATCCTGAAACAAAACGTTTGTCCCACTGGGCGTGCCAAAAAGTGTGTTGGCGCAAAACGTGACGCCTCACGCCAAGGCACACAGCAAGCCGAACAAGGCTGGCTTCATTCGGGTGCCCGGAGTGTGTTGAATCCGGAGACGTGCCAGTTGGTTTGACCTGAAAACCAACAAGGGATAAAAGTGTGAGAATACCTTGGAACATGCCGGGTGAGACCAGACAGTTCCATATGTACGGCTTCGAAAGCCAATCACGATGGCACACAACTATGGAAGTTGTTTGTCGAACAGGTTTATAATGTCATTCGGCAAGTATAAAGAGAAAGCACATAAACATATTTAATGGCGAACACATATGTAACAAAGAGAAAAGAAGGGCAAATTGTAAATATAAATCTATTCGGGTAACACATGCATAGGTCAATCCAACTAGTCTGCTGCACGTCTAGTCTTCATAAACCCGTCAAGCATAAACTCAAGCAAAGCTAATCCACCACATGATACCACTTGCTATGAATCTACACCACTCCTTATAATTAGATTAATCCACCGCATGATACGATCTAATTATAAGAAGCTAAAAGCATGCATGTATCTGAACAGATCTATATGTACTCATTACTCGTGTAAGCATAACCAGAATCGGCAAACTAGCCGAACTGGGGTCCATGAAGAAGGAACAAACAAGCGAGCATGATTAAACTAATCTAAAACCTGCATCTGCCACACGATACCCAGCTCTATCAAAGCCTAACCATGATCGACATGCATGAACCCACAACATGTGACAATCTAGATTGAAAGTTAATTCAGCCATCACGGTCTTATGATTAGCAAAGCACAAACAAGTTTGTGCAATGAGGCCGAACAAAGATCAATCTAGATTGGGCAAAAGAGTGTTACAAGAATTAAATAAATAAAACATATAACACATGATAACTTAATGAATCTATTAGATCTTGCCAAATCCAATAGAGCCGATAACTATTTTTACTTATGACTTAATCTGCCGCACGATACAAGGCATAAGCAAAAACTTCCCGTCATAAGCTTAAATCCGCCGCACGATACTAAGCTTAACATACGAGACTACTTGCATCATATCTAAATCCACCGCATGATACTAGACATGATAGCAAGGTTGTCGGTACTTACGGAGGTCGACGGATCGATGATTCCTCTCGAAGAACTCGACGACACGACTAAGGACTCGAAGATGGCATGGGGCCGATTTGTATTGATATGGTTGTGAACGGTTTTACAATGGTCGAGGGCTTATATTTATACCCCGGACAAAGCATGAGTCCTAGACGATCACGACTTACAATAAAATACGGAAAGAGATAAATACTATTCCTATTTCCTCAGCGTCCTCCATTGTCACGCATCTTCTCGTGTAAGCTGCACTCACTTCCCGAATGGGGTCGCTGTCTCGCAAAACAGCCAATCATGTAAGCATTTGCCGAAATCCTGAAGACTAGCCGACCGCTTGGTCGCTTACCGAATGCTTCTCTTATTGACGGCTGGGCCCTCTTGTCACTCTCCTGTGCGTGCGAAAATCTGGTGTTAACAGAATCCTTCTGGCCCGTCGATGACTTTGCTTTCTAGCTCTTCTGCTAACCCCTCTGAAGGCTTTGCACTTTCTTCTCTTCTTTCTATTACAGAGGAGCAGCTGGAGTTCATGGGAGACGACGAGTTGGCTTTGCTCGCCAATTGGTTCTCGCGGTTCCACAACAACCGCATGAACCGTCGTCGTGGAGGAAGACGCGCTGGGTGCTATGAGTGCGGCGACCCTGATCACTTCATCGCCAACTGCCCGAAGAAGAACAAGCAACTCTTTGCCAAGGGTGATCACAGGCACATGTATGACTCCGGCAAGCACAAGGAGAAGGACACCCCTCCCAAGCACAAGCGGAAGGGTGGCTTCAACAAGGAGTACATCAAGAAGAAGTACTTGGAGAAAGCCCAGGCCGAGAAACGTGCTTTCTTCTCCACGCTTAGCGGA
The DNA here is from genome assembly GCA_009763385.1 of Coix lacryma-jobi var. lacryma-jobi. NCBI lineage: Eukaryota > Viridiplantae > Streptophyta > Magnoliopsida > Poales > Poaceae > Coix > Coix lacryma-jobi. The sequence continues at coordinate 58,516,321 of CM019831.1, read as the reverse complement.
CGTCGACGACTCGGATGATGACTCCACTGCATCAAGCGACGACGAGTCCGAGAAGAAGAAGAAGATCAAGGACAAGCTGAATGACCTCTGTTTCTTCATCGACAACGAGGGCTTCTGCACCATGGCCCTCAACGATGAGGTCAACAACAAGCTGGAGGAGATCCCTCGGAACGACGACGACGACGACACCTCCCAGGTATCTCAAACTCCTGAAGAACTCTATGCTGAAGTTGATAAACTCACTGCTGCTTTACTTAGTCAAGATAAGTTGCTTAGGCGTGCAGCTAGAGAGAGGAAGGAGTTTAGGCAGAAGTGGGAAGATACGGTGAAGGAACTTGAGTTTGCCAAGTCCACCGTTGTAGTCACCGAGGAGGGTGAGTGTGAGATGTGCTCTAAGCACATGACTGACCTTCTCACTTTGAGGGGGAAGTATGTTGCTTTGGTTGGAGAGGTGGATGAGCTTAGGGCTAGACCCTCATTGCTTGGTGCGTGCAAGTCTTGTGCAGGCCTGCAATCCGAGTTGGTAGAGAAGAATGCCAAGATTGTGTCTCTTGAGAAGGCCAGCTTGGATAGCACTTGTGTGTCTAGGTGCGCTTTGTGTGAGGGCCTGGAGATGGAGATTGCCAATGTGAAGCATGACAAGATGCAAACTGAGGAAGAAAACACATACCTTCGGACCATCTTGTCATGGGTGTCCTGTGGTGAGCCGCAGCTTGGGATGATGATTGCCCAATTCAAGCGTGCTGCTGGAGGTCCAGGTGTAGGCTTTGCTCAGGGGTTGGAGAGTGCTGCATCATTTGGTAAGATTGGAGAGTCGAGTGGTCTTAATCCGAGTGAGAAGCCCAACTCCACCACTACTCCCAAACTAACCAAGATTCCACCCAAAGAGCCTTTCAAGCCTAACACCAAAGATGGAGTGTTTGTGGAACCTCCAAGAGCTCCACCCAAGAAACAGACATGGGCTCCAAAACCAAACCACCTCAAGAACAAGCTAGACACCATGTCACCTATCCAAGAGGAGCTCAGGCCACAAAAGGACCAAGTGATCCACACCCACTACTATGAGTACCAACAACCCCCTATGAGAGCGGTGAGGTACAATTGTGAGCACTGTGGGAGTGATGGACACTTGAGGGAGTTTTGCTTTTGGCGCAAAAGAGAGGAGCGCCGTGCAAGGGAGATGAACAATGCGGACATGTATCATCCTTTCCATGATATACATGTACCGAATGTTCAAAGGAGAGCTGCTAGGCCTAGAGGACCAATGCCTCAAGGTCCTAGGCCTAGGCCACAAGGAGGTTTTGCCCGGCGGGATCCTAACCTTGTAGGATATGGATCTCGTGGCAGTGGCTTTGTTGTTGAGCGTTTTCCTCCACCGCGTTTTGACTATCGTGATGGACGCTCTTCCCTCAGCGAACCACGTTTTCCTGTGCGTGGTGATTGCTTTCCCCGTAGGCGTGCTAGGAATGGTTTTGCTACTAACCGTTCTTTTGAGCAGTCGGCCCAACACTGGTATTCTTCCCATTTTACTCACCCCAGTGTTGGACCGTATGCTCACCCTATGTCTTTTTATTGATGTAGGTAAAATGATTGGAGGACATTTGGTTGGTGGACTCCGGGTGTTCAAGGCACATGCCCGGAAACGCCAAGTGGTTCTCCAATTTTAGTCTAGTTGCTGGAAAGGAGTTCATCACCTTCGGCGACAATAGCAAAGGTAAAGTGTTGTCTCGTGGGTCGGTGCGAGTTAATGAGCACTTTGTGTTGCGTGATGTTGCTCTTGTTTCTAACTTGCATTTTAACCTTCTTTCTGTTCCACAACTTTTTGATGATGACTACGAGATTCGTTTTAAGACAAATCTCAGTCGCATTTTAGATCCTCAGGGCAATCTTATGTGTTTGATTTTGCCCTTTGAGAAAGTCTTTCGTGCGAATTTCTCGGAGTCATTTGGAATTTCTCGCTGTCTTGTGGCTGGTCCTTCCTCCTCTGATCTTTGGAAGTGGCATAGGAGACTCAGTCACCTGAGCTTCGACTTGCTTGCATGGCTTAGCTCGCTTGGCCTAATCCGAGGATTGCCCAAGTTGTGCATGGAGAAGGATCTTGTTTGCCATTCTTGTAGACATGGGAAAATAGTTGCCGCTCCCCACCATCCGGTGAATCAGGTTATGACTAAGTGCCCTGGAGAGCTTTTACATATGGACCTTGTCTGTCCGGCTCGGGTGAGCTCGGTTGGGGGGAAATGGTATGTGCTTGTTATTGTTGACGATTTTTTGAGATATTCGTGGGTTTTCTTTTTATCTGAGAAAACTGAGACTTTCTCTTTTGTTCGCAATTTGATCTTGCGACTTCAGAATGAGTTCCCTAAGAACTCGATGAGAGCTATTCGTAGTAATAATGGTACTGAGTTCAAAAACTCGGACTTTCAAAAGTTTTATGATTCTTTGGGTTTGGAGCATCAGTTTTCTTCCCCTTACACACCGCCACAAAATGGTGTTGTAGAGAGGAAGAATAGGACCCTTGTTGAGATGGCCAGGACGATGCTTGATGAGCATAGGACTCTTAGGCGATATTGGGCCGAGCCTATGAACACCGCATGCTGTATTTCCAATCGCATTTTTCTTCGAGCTTTCTTGAAAAAGACTTCTTATGAGTTGCGTTTTGGAAAACAACCCAAAATGAGTTATTTTAGAGTTTTTGGTTGTCACTGTTTTATACTTAAGAAAGGCAACTTGGAAAAATTTGATTCTCGTTCTTCTGACGGTGTATTTTTGGGTTATGGCGCTCATACTCGTGCATATCGTGTACTTAACCTTGATACTAACTGAGTCATGGAGATATCTGATGTCACCTTCGACGAGACCATGGTTTGTCCTTCTTCTAGATTTGAGCATGCAGGTGATCATGAGGTTGGCAAACCTCTTTTTGATGACGAGGACGAGGGTGCTGAAGGCCCCAGTGACCCAGCACTTCCTCCACCTGCTGTGCCGCTAGGATCAGCTTCTACTACGTTGACTCACGGCCCCGACCCTTCTTCTCCAACTACTTGGGGGCCATGGGATCCACCACCTCGGGCTGTACCACTTATACCTGAGGGAGCACCAGCTACCGTTGAGGGGGAGGTTTCTTCAGCTCGAGAGGCGCCATGACTCATTCAGCGTCAGCACCCTCCTCAACAGATGATCGACAACATCAATGAACGTGTCACTCGGTCAAGGTCACAACAAATCTGTCACTTTGCTCATTCTGCATTTGTTGCTGATTTTGAACCCCGAGATGTTGGACATGCTTTATCTGATCCGGATTGGGTTAATGCCATGCATGAGGAGTTAGAAAATTTTGAGAGAAATCGGGTTTGGGTTTTGGTTCCACCTCCTCCTGAGTGTCACCTTATTGGGACAAAATGGGTTTTCAAAAATAAACAAGGAGAAGATGGCCACATTGTGAGAAACAAGGCCAGACTTGTAGCCCAGGGGTATAGTCAGAAGGAGGGGATAGACTATGAGGAGACTTTTGCTCCTGTAGCTCGTTTGGAGGCAATTAGGATCCTCTTGGCTTTTGTTGCATCCAAAGGTTTTAAACTTTTTCAAATGGATGTCAAGAGTGCCTTCCTAAACGGCTACATAGAAGAAGAGGTGTATGTGAAACAACCCCCCAGTTTTGAAAATCCCAAATTTCCAAACCATGTTTTTAAACTTCACAAAGCTTTGTATGGTTTGAAACAAGCCCCTAGAGCCTGGTATGATAGGCTGAAAACCTTTTTACTTGCTTAGAGTTTTAAAATGGGATGTGTTGATAAAACACTTTTTCTCCTCAAGCAAGGCAATGACACTCTCTTGGTTCAGATTTACGTGGATGATACCATTTTCGGTGGTTCTTCTCACGCTTTGGTTGCCAAGTTTACAGATCTTATGAGCAGGGAATTTGAGATGAGCATGATGGGCGAGTTGACATTCTTTCTCGGGTTGCAAATCAAGCAATCCCGAGAAGGGACGTTTGTGCACCAGGGCAAGTACACCAAGGATATTCTGAAGAAGTTCGATATGGGTGAGGCCAAGCCTCTTCCAACACCCATGTCGACCACGACGGCCCTGGATGCGAACGAGGATGGAGAAGCTGTGGACCAGAAGGAGTACCAGAGTATGATCGGATCGCTGCTGTACCTGACGGTGACACGCCCGGACATTCAGTTCACGGTGTGTCTTTGCGCACGCTTTCAGTCGTCACCGCGCACCTCACACCGTCAGGCGGTCAAGCGCATTATGAGGTACCTTCGTTTCACTCCAGAGTTTGGGATTTGGTATTCTGCTTCTTCCACCCTCTCCCTTTGCGGTTATTCTGATGCTGATTTTGCTGGTTGCCGACTTGATCGCAAGTCCACTTCCGGGACTTGTCAGTTTTTGGGCTCTTCTCTTGTATCTTGGTCTTCTCGCAAGCAGTTTAGTGTCCCTCAGTCTACCATAGAGGCTGAGTATGTTGCTGCGGCTAGCTGTTGTTCCCAGTTATTGTGGATGATGGCCACTTTACGTGATTTTGGTCTGAGTTTTTCTCGAGTTCCTTTGCTTTGTGACAGCACGAGTGCGATTAGCGTTGCTAAGAACCCCGTGCTGCATTCTAAGACCAAACACATAAATGTATGCTTTCATTTTCCGCGAGACCATTTTGAGAAGGGTGATATCGATCTTCGCCATGTCGATACTCATCATCAGTTGGCTGACATTTTTACCAAGTCTTTGGACCAATCAACCTTTGCTAGGTTGAGAGGTGAGCTTGGTGTGTGTTTCCCCTTTTAGATGGAGGAAACATTTTTGTCTATTGTATCATAGACTGACTTTTTTTCTTTTGTTTTGTTTTTTATCTTGATAGTCTAGTCTTTGCATTTCATCATACATATTTGCATTTTCGAGCTTCATGACTATATTCCTTAGAATGTAACTATGATCTGTTTAGTGTATGCTCTGATGATATATGATGATGCTTGTAGCTTAGGCCCTTTTTGATCACTGATACAGGTTGTGAGCTGAGCTATTTTATGAATGGTGAATATGTTAATAACCTTAAAATTTTGAAACTTGTTCACCATTGAGATTGGCATCTAGCATGTGTAGAATGTGTTGAAATCACTTGTGCTGTTCATATATGCTAGGTTGCTATGTCTCTAGTTCTGAGTCATTCACTTGCTTGGTATGTTCATATTCTGCTCAAAAATTGAACCAAGTTTAAGTGAATTGGAAAGATTGAGATGGGATTCCTTGTCAGCACATCATGGTATCGAGACTGTTTCTCATTGCACATTGAGTTAAACTTGAGCCGTGTAGTGTAAAACTGAAACCGTAGCTTTAAGCTTCTGATTGCTTATGCATAGGCTTAGCTCGGTTGAAAAGCTAGGCAATGACAAGTTTTCAACCTCTCGCAATCACATGCTGAAATTTGAACTTGTGTATTTTCACCGCTGCAACTCCGATTAAATTTGAAAACACAAGTATATGTTTCATCCTATAGCATGATGATTGAACTTTGCTAGAGGTAATTCACCTTGTATATATGTTTAGCACTTGTTTGACTTCTTGTCTATACATGTTCATTGCTATTTTGATGGTGAAATCCTTTTCTGAATGGCTTATAACTGCTCACTTTGCTCATATGTTCATATTTCGTATTTGGTGATCAGTTTGAGCCTTTGCTGGCATTTATGCTTGTTGTCAAGTCGTCGGATCAGCACTCTGTAGAGCATCTTTTCATTCTAACGACTATATTCCCGAAGTTGCTAATCTGCATTTCTAACTCATATGCATTTGCTTGATGGTGCATTATCAACTAAGGGGAGAAATTTGACAAATCATATCTTAGTTGTGTGCACTATTGAAGTTGTGTGCACTATTGAAGGGGGAGTTTGCTCGAGTTTGCTCTTTTGATGAGTTTTCAATTTGTTTGGAGCATTTCTCTTAAATTGGTAAGGAGCGATCTTCTGCTAATTGTGTTGAGCCTCTGTGCCTCTATCCTAAGGGACTAGCAGTTTTTGCGTTTTGGTGCGTCTTTCAGCTGATAGTGCTTTTCAGTTGATATTGTTTCAATTGGTGTCGAGCTTTCTTGCTTTTCAGTTGGTATCGAGCTTTCCTGCTAGGGGTGTTGAGCCCGTTCTCCCTCTTCTTGAGGGCTAGCGTTTACTTTGCTTGCATTTCAATTGGCATTTCAATTGGTATCGAGCTTTCTCGCTAGCGGTGTTGAGCCTGTTCTAACTCTTCTTGAGGGCTAGCTCTGCTTTGCTTGTTGCATCGAGCCGTTGCCCATGTCTTTGGGGACCAAGTTGTTTTGCTCACTCCACTTGACCTTCTTTCGGTTTTGATGTGCTTTTGGGTCATTTGGACGAGTTCTCTAGTCTCTCTTCTTCCTTCTTTCTTCTACCTTCATATGATTTGTGTGGGTAGTTGACAATGCACTCATCAAGAGGGAGATTGCGGATACATGGGTGTATGCCGAATCTTGAGATGATGAGTGATTGTCAACTGGTTTGATGTGCTTGTTCTTTGGCTTGTGTTGTGCAGGTGACGAGCACGGAGACAGTGATCGAAGGCAAGGTGAGGGTCAAGTAGAGACGTGCCATGCTGATGGACCCGGAGCGGTGAAAGGCGGACGTGAGGCTTGGACTGACGGACCGGTGGCCTGAGGATCAGCTGTGGTGGCTGACAGCCTGGGACAGCGACGATCGGAGACTTGCGGGGCACGGTGTTGCTCGGGTAGAGGACCTGAGGACACGTGTCGGTGGACGGGGTGCACGGGCGGTGCATCCCCTCTACAACGTCGGTTTGGTGGTTGAGCCACAGAAAAACCACTAGGTGGACGGTTTTCAGGTTTGGGCCACAAAACCTGGGTGCGGCCAGTTTCCGAGTTTGGGCCACAAAACTCGGGCTAAGGACGGTTTCCAGGTTTGGGCCTCAAAACCTGCGCGTTGACGGGTTTCTGAGTTTGGGCCACAAAACTCAGGTGATGGACGACTGGTTTCCTGGTTTCAGCCTCAAAACCGGGGGAGGACTTGAAGTCTGGATTCCCGATTTTAGCCTCAAAACCAGGGGAAGGTCCGTGAAAAGGACGAGAGGCGCGGTGGCGGCACGTGGCGGTATCAGGTGAGGTCGCGTCGAGGTGAAGCTACCGGATGTGCGGGCGTGGCCGTCGGATCACCATCTACTTCGAGCTGGTCCAGAATAGCCTTAGGGTTTAGCTGGTTCGCTCTCTTTATCATTAGGGGTAGAGTGGGAATAAAATTAGGATAAATAGAGGGAGACACCCACCTCCCAACCTATCTCAGCCATAGCTATTTCACTTAGGGTCTCCTGCTCTCCCACATCCCTGCTGTAGCTACTGAGATTCGCAAAGATGACAAATCATACGTCTGTGTTCCCGAGATTTTGAGGAAGTGAGACCGTAATCTCACTATTGTCTCGTGTGTTCGAGACACGGTTGAATTTGTGGTTGTGAATCGCGTTTTGAATTTGTTCTTCGTGTTCTTCTTTTTCTCCATGATTTTCCCGTGACTCGTTCTTCCTCCTTGCGGCGTCTTTCTCGAATCCGTTTGAATCAACTTGTTCTTTGTTGTGAGGGGATCATTTCGACCGAAGGAATTCAACTCAAACCTCACGAACAAGTAGATCAATCGGTTTTTCATTTTGGATCGGTTTTCTCCTTCTTTGCCCTGAATTCTTCCAATTCACCGATTTGGAGTTAGGTTCGAGCCATGATCTCTTAGGAGTAGCTCACTAACCTCCTTGGGACTCCTCATACCAAGTCTAAGCCTTAGAGATTTTGATTCGGAGGAGATCAGGTTGAATTCGCGGAAGAACAACACAGTTTCGGGGGCATCGGACGCTGGACACGGCGCCATCAGATGCTGAGTTCGTCACATCGGACGCTCAGGTGCCAGGTGTCAAAGAATAGCGTTTTTGAAGGAGCATCGGACGCTGACCATCGGACGCTCCGTTGACCATCGGACGCGTCCGGGGTCTGAGCATCGGACGCTGAGGGTTCACTGTTGCAGCGTCAGATGACCATGCAGTAAGGTTCCAGAACAGTGCATTTTGCATCGGACGCGTCCGGTGCCTGGACATCGGACGCAGGACAGCGTCCGATGCTGTAGGTTTTGCACTGTTTCGTTCGCCGTTTGCTCGTCCGACTTCGGATTTGATTTTGGGTTTTTGCGTTGGGTTTCTAGACTTGTGTAGTGTGTCGCTGTGCTTCTAGGAAGCATCCACCCTACATCTAGGGTTGTGGACACTATCAAACTCTAGGTTTGCTCTTGGGGTTGATTCTTGGGATAGTGGCTATTAGTTTCTGAAAAGAAATTTAAAGCTCCCATTCACCCCCCCCCCTCTTGTCGCTTTTTGGTAGCACTTTCGGTCCTTCAACTACTCTAATTATGGCCTATAACTAGAGCATTCAATACGAGCAAAGATCTCATGCCAAGATATAACAACTATACTAATCATATATGAAAGGCGTAGAGTAAATAGAAAAGATAAATATATTAAAGCTTAAGTCTTATAAAGAAAAGATACAATGGCATACCAAATCTCTTAAGACTCCTCCGGAACCGGAGCGCAGCTCCGCTCTCCCTAATTTCCAGCTAGAGCTAATCTATTACAATGGAAAGTCTAGCCCTAATTCTCTAGAGAGGAGAGGTCATCCTTTCAAGGGATGCCTCTACAACTCCCTAATGATGTGATGCCTCATGGGGTCCGGGGTTTATTATATAGGAGCGCTTGGCCTCCCCTCTACCTTGAGCAAGTGGTGTGGTACTAAATCCTTCGTCATATGCACATGGGCCTTGATGGGCCAAATTGCGTTGAAGAGTTCTACTGGAGTGTGTCACGCAAAGTGGAGCAATTTTGGGCTCTGCACTAGGCCGGCCGGTTGGCCTCCCTCTATGATAGGTGGGCCCCACCTTCCATGGGTCGCCTTCTCGTGTCTTCTGGAAGGTTCCGGATTGTTCTAGAATCTTCCAATTCATATCCATAGAGGACTCTCGCTCCGGGACTCCAAATATAGCAAATAATATGTGCGTTTCGATCATCTCGGCGAGCTCTTTGCAATGGTGCGCTCTGTTTCATCACTTGAGATACTTTTATATGGTGAAATATTGATAATCCTACAAAGCAAGTGAGAGTAACACAACTCGTGGAACTTGTTAGAATCAAACCCTATAACTATGCTTTATGGTTCATTTCATGTTAATTCATGCAATAGTTGATGGTATGAAATAGACATTAAGGACCATCAGCACACGCCTCCTGCTTCTCCTCACCACCATACGCGTGCTCTTCTGGCATCCGACGGCTCTAATGCCACTTGTTGGAACCTGAAGCTACAACATGCTTAGAACGGGAACGCGAGCGAGGGCATGGTGTTCGCAACAAGTTCAAGTTAACAGATGCAACAATAAAAACGCGAGGGAAAATATGATACATGGGTGTATGCCGGATCTTGAGATGATGAGTGATTGTCAACTGGTTTGATGCGCATGTTCTTTGGCTTGTGTTGTGCAGGTGTCGAGCATGGAGACAGAGATCAAAGGCAAGGTGAAGGTCAAGTAGAGACGTGTCGTGCTGATGGACCCAGAGCGGTGAAGGGCGGACATGAGGCTTGGACTGAGGGACCGGTGGCCTGAGGATCAGCTGTGGTGGCTGACAGCCTGGGACAGCGACGAGCGGAGACTTGCGGGACATGGTGTGGCTCGGGTCGAGGACCTAGGGACATGTGTCGGTGGATGGGGTGCACGGGTGGTGAATCCCCTCTACGCCGTCGGTTTGGTGGTTGAGCCACAGAAAAACCACTGGGTGGACGGTTTCCAGGTTTGGGCCACAAAACCTGGGTGCTGCCGGTTTCTGAGTTTGGGCCACAAAACTCGGGCTGAGAACGGTTTCCAGGTTTGGGCCTCAAAACCTGGGCGCTGGCGGGTTTCTGAGTTTGGGCCACAAAACTCAGGCGATGGACGACAGGTTTCCCGGTTTCGGCCTCAAAATCGGGGGAGGACTTGAAGACTGGTTTCCCGGTTTCAGCCTCAAAACCAAGGGGGAGGTCCGTGAAAAGGACAAGCGGCGCGGTGGCGGCACGTGGCGGCATCGGGTGAGGTCGCGTCGAGGCGAAGCTACCAGATGTGCGGGCGTGGCCGTCGGATCTACTACACCTCGAGTTGGTCAGGAATACCCTTAGGGTTAGTCTGCCCGCTCATTAGCAGTAGGGGTATGTTGATGGTCCTTAAACACTTGTTTTACCATCAACATTTTACCCAAAAATTCACCAAAAAGGCATGAAAAGTAGTCAAATAGGTTTCAAACTAACCAAATTCCACATGTCCATATATTTTTATTTGAATGCAGGATTTGGACCAAATTTGGAGAATGGACCCACCAGGGGCCGAGACCACTCACCAGGGCCCATTTGGGCCCTAGTGGGGTGGCGCCCGCCACCTAGGTGGCACCCAAACTTCTCCCCTGCCACGTCACTGATCCGTGTGACCACCCCAGGGCCAAATGTTAGCCCTTGGTCACTAGGTCGGTGGCATCGGAGGGCTCAAGAGGGAGTGGCATGGATCATGCATGCCGCCATGCAAAGAAGCACATGCTTAATTCTTCTCCACCATTGATCTAGAGGAGGTTACGATCCAAGGGCTCTCATCCATCATCACGCGGATCGATGATGTGGCGGTGGATTAGCCCCTACTCCACCTCTCTACTATAAATACCCCCCTAGTGGCGTCACTTCACTTCAAGCAAGGAAAGGAAGGAAGAAGCAAAGAGGAAAGCAAGGCTAAAGCTAGAGAGCTAATAGCTTAGGATTTAGCCAAGCTTAGGCAAGTAGGTAGCTAGTAGAGCAAGGCGTCCTTGCCTCATTGCCCTCGCGGAAGCGCTGCTCAAGGCGTAGCTCAAGAGTAGAAGCGTGCGAGTAATCGGTCCTGGAGTTGGGAAGAGTCTTCCTTCATATCCGGTTCAGGTTTTGCTCTTGTAACTCAAGCACTTTACTATATTCTAGTACATCATTTCAAGTATTACTTTATTCTACTTGCCAGTATTGAGTAGTATACTTGATTGATTGCTTGAGTACCTAGCTATCCTACATTTCAATTCACTTAGCCATAGTAGTTAATCTCTAGTGTGCTTAGTGTTTGATCTTTGCCAATAGGTTGCTTAGTTAGTTTAGTGTTTATCTTATTAAGTCAAGTATTTGCTCTGACATCCGCAAGGGTGTCTCTATTCTAGGCCAGGATAGAGATAGTTAGAATATAATTAGGCGTGATGCTTAGTTATAGACTTACCTTCAGATACGGCTAGACCCCCGGATAGCTGTGGTAGCAAGCAGGTGGTGACAGCCCTGTGCTCCTTGAATTCCACCACATAGTTGGTCTAGTTTAACAGTAAGGCTCGTTGTGCTAGTGTGCAACCTAAGTCAGTGGTAAAGGCTAGTACGCCTCGGTACTTGACAAGATAGGAATAAAACTATACTTAACTTGGTTGCTTATTTGGCATTTGCCTATCTTGCTTCGTAGTTATCTAGGAGTAGTTATTAGTTATTAGTTAGTTATATTAGTTATCCTTAGTTATCTTTTCCCCCTATCTACCTATCCATCCACCTTACCTTAACCATCCATTTCATCCTTACCTATCCACTCATAAATTCTTTCTAGCCTTTCATCTCCTCTCTTCTCTTCTCTCCTTTTCCCTTTTCTTATTCTTCGACTCTCATCCCCTCCTTGACTCGACTCATACACCACCCTAGCCTTCCTTTGGGATCAAATAAATCAACACCTGGTACTCCCAGGCGAAGTGCTACTAGGATAGTTCTGTGCGCTTGCAGAATCTCCTCTAGTTAGATTGCAATCTCTCTAGCTAGCTCCTACTAGTGTCGGGATTGACAACCCCATTTGACATTAGTAGATAGCTGTTTTAGCTTCACTCATTTAGGTATAGTGACTGGACTTGCTACAAGCATTTCTGGCGCCGTTGCCAGGGATAGATTCCATAGTCTACTCCTAGTAACGACGTTAGCAAGTGTCAACAAGCATTTCTGGGTCATTACCGGGGATAGTTGCCTAGCTCTATCTTTAGTGAAGTTAAGAACTACCAACAGGGTAGAAGGGGAATAATTGTATTAGGTTATATAAGGAGTGGTAACCCCTCCCTCCATTTGATCTCAGCCATTTTCTACTTTCACTTAGGGTTTCCTGCTTCCCATTCCCTTCTGTAGCTACTGAGATCCGTAGAGACAGTGAATCATACCTCTGTGTATTTGGATTTTGAGGAAACGAGACCATAATCTCGTTGTCTCCTCGTGTGGAGGAGTTTCGGCTGGAAATTGAGATCGAATCACGTTCTTGCTTGTGTGTTCTTCGGGTTTTCGTTTTTGGCCCTCACGAAGATTTGCCTCGTTCTTTCTCTCCGTGAGTAGTTTTGCGATTCCGCTTGAACCACTTTGTTCTCGAACATATTTGCGATCTTTTGACCGAAGGAATTGCTCTCTATCTTCTTGAGCCATCAGATCGGCTGATTTCTTCGTGGGATCGTTTTCTGTCCTCCCTTCCCCCGAACTTCTTCGATTCATCGGTTTGGAGATAGGTTCAAGCCATGACCTCTTAGGAGTAGCTCACTATCCTCCTTGTGACTTCTCTCACCAAGTTTGATCTTTAGAGGATTCGTTTTGGGTGAGATCAAGTCGAATCGGTGGATGAACTGCACTGTGTCGGGGTGACCGGACTCTACCGGACGCTTGGGAGTGAGTCCGGTCATTGAAGGTTCGGGTGTTCAATTTCTCTCAGAGTTGACCGGACGCTAGGGCCTAGTGTGACCGGACGCACAGGGAGCACTGTTCATTGCTTCTTCTGTGTTGACCGGACGCACAGGTGTTGTGACCGGACGCTTCTCCACTATGAGTCCGGTCCAACACAGTAAGGGTTCAGAACGGATTTTGTCGGACCGGACGCGTCCGATGACTGTTGACCGGACGCAGCAGTGAGTCCAGTCAGTACTGAACAGTGCGCTTTTGTCCGTAGTTCGTTCTTCCGTTGTCGGTTTTGGTTTCCGCTTTTTGCGTTGGATTTCTGACTTCGTGCTCTATTGGAATCGGGCTTCCTGCTTTGCAAAATAGCCTGAATCCCCCTCGCGTTGCTCGGGGGAGGTTGAGGTTACCCAAAGTTCATCCTGTCACTAGTTGACTTGCGTGAACTTGAGCGAGTGAGCTTTTGCGGTGTCCTGCTGTGCTTCTCGGAAGCATCCACCCTACATTTAGGGTCATGGACACTATCAAGCTCTAGGTTTGCTTTTGGGGTTGATTCTTGGGATAGTGGCTATTAGTTTCTGAAAAGAAATTTAAAGCTCCCATTCACCCCCCCCCCCTCTGGTCGCCTTTTGGTAACACGTTCGGTCCTTCAAGATGCAACAATAAAAATGCGAGGGAAAATATGATTGTTGTCAACAACCATAGCTATGTATGGTCCTTTATTGATGTATTTATAGAAGGCCTCATAAGATTCCCCCTGCACCACAACTAGACCGAGAACGCAACACCTTTTCATCATGGTGACCGTCACATGCGCCCGGTAAGCCATGGTGCATGACCGACCAACTAGACCGAGCCATGTCTTGATCAAGCACATCTTCGATCATGCCCTTCTTCTAACCCGACTGACCCAAGACTAGAATGAATATTACATAAACTTGTGTAGCAATTTTACTAATAGCAGTAACCTGCCACAAAATTATGTGTTAATTGGAGAGGGTTGGGATCTTTGGAAAAAATAGTAAATGACCAAGTTTTCTCTAATAAAATAATTATAAATCACATAAACAAGTGGATCATAGACCCTTTTAGTTTTCTTAATCAATTACAAATAATGGCAACAGAGAAGAAGATAAGCTATACAAGAACTTCTAGTGGCCGAAGAGAGGCCTAACAAGTTGGTGAATGCATCTAAGTGTTTGGGCAACTAGATGTGTTGTAATAGGATTGGTCAGTCTTGTCTTTCTGTGTTGGCAAATTGTAATCTCTTATAGTCTTCTTGTAGAGCTTAGTAATACCAGGCTCAGGGCTTCAATGGAATGCGGGATATCTAAAAGAATAGGAAAACATAGGGTTGGAGTTTATAAAAGGATGACATTTCCTTTGGAACGGTAGGAAGATGTTTCCTTTGTTTGAATGGCTACATAGGAAAATCTCCTATAGATTTACAATCCTATGAAACTTTTAATTTGAAATTGGAAGCAAAACTATTTTAAAGCTTTTTTATAAAAGGTAGGCCAAGCTTTGATCTTATTTACTTTGTCTTTCTTCTTTGAACAATATACTACAAAAAATGTTTATTATAATGTGATCACATGGAGAGAACCCTCTTAATTGTTTACTATCATAACAAACATGTCTTAGAGATTTATGATAGAACTTAAGGATTGACTAGGAGTGGATCAGTCGGTGTGTTCTAGTATTTAAGATAAAACAGTAACCTAGAATGTGAAACAGAGAGGGAGAAATAAAGAGAGGTAGAGGTCGAGATGCAGAACCTCGCTCTTAGAGGAGGAAGAGGAGCTGTCCATGGTGACGGTGAGGTCGGTGTTGGAGTGGATGTAGAGCACGAAGGAGGACCGGGTCGCATTGGCGTCCCTGCAGTGGCGAAGTGGAGCTTCATTCTTGTCATTGGCAGTTGCCCTATCTAGATTGAGTTTAGGGTTTGTAGGTGGGGATGCTGGCAGCACAAACGAACCTCGTGTCCCAAGTCCCGACCCCCACCTCCTTTTCATGGCACTATGTGACAAGGGCCACCAACCATGTAGGGTTGAGCGCCCCTAGTCAGGGTGTGACTCAAGGCACCAACTTACAGTCGATCAATCTAACATTCGCCCTCTTGATCTCTCTCTATAACTTAGACATGAAAACTTTATCTTTTTTCCCATTCCATCACAGATCAGTGCATAGCCCGTGCCTCATCGTCATAGTCAATTGCCATTATATTTAACAGCTACGATACACCTCTCTATTTTGAAATAGATTCTAAATTGGGCCCTCAATGTCTAGAAATCATAGGCTTCCCTGTAAACCCATGCCAGCTAAGTGTTCTCTTTACACATTGGATGGTAAGCCTTTTGTAAGTGGATCTGCAAGCATTTTCTCTGTACTTATGTGCTCGAGACTAATTATATGATCCCAGACTTTGTCTTTCACAACATAATACTTTATGCCAATGTATTTGGTGGCACCACTTGACTTATTGTTGTGAGCATAACATACTGTTGGCTCATTGTCGCAGTACGACTTGAGTGGTCTATTGATGTCATCAACTACTTTCAACTTGGGTAGGAATTTCTTTAGCCAATTCACCTACCCCATGTCCTCAAAACATGCTACAAACTCAGTATACATCATGGACGATGTAGTGACCATTTGCTTGGAGCTTTTCCACGATATAGCTTCACTTATGAGAGTCTAACCTGATGTGGACTTTCTATCATCTCCCGCATAATCTCAATCTAAATACCCCTCAATGAGTAGGAAATCAGACCTTGCAAACATTAGTATGAGGCCCTTTGTGCCTAGCAGATAATACAGGACTTTCTTTACTAATCTCCTATGTTCTATTCCTGAATTGCTCTGAAATCTATCATGTAACCTGGTAACAAATGCTAAGTTAGGACGTGTACACACTTTAGTGTACTGTAAGCTTTCAATAGGTGAACGATATGAAACTGCTCTGATTTGGTCCATCTCATATTGGTTCCTTGGACATTGGAATTTCCCATATCTATCGTTGTTAACTATGGGAGCAGGTGAGGGCTTTATCAAAATTTGAGGACAAGAACTTCTTTGTCTCCAGTAGTAGATTAACATCATTACTAGCGAGTAGATTGTCATCCACATACAGGATTAGGAAAATGAATTTTCCATTCTTGAACTTTGTATAAACATAATTATCCTCCATGTTCTCAGCAAAACCAAACTTCCTTACAATGGTATCAAAGGTTAAAAACCACTGTCTCGATGCTTGTTTCAATTTGTAAACAGATTTCTTTAGGTG
This sequence comes from Coix lacryma-jobi var. lacryma-jobi, assembly GCA_009763385.1. Classification (NCBI taxonomy): domain Eukaryota; kingdom Viridiplantae; phylum Streptophyta; class Magnoliopsida; order Poales; family Poaceae; genus Coix; species Coix lacryma-jobi. Next base: position 58,500,278 of record CM019831.1, on the reverse strand, counting down.
ACATCCCCAACGTTCTTTTCCTTGCACAATAAAGCCTTTCAGCTATACCATGTAAACATTTTCCTCTAAATCCTCATTAAGTAAAGTCATCTTTACATCCATCTGATGTAATTCTAGATCATTATGTGTCACTAACACCATTGAGATTCTAAAAGAATCCTTATATCAGACTGGAGAAAAAAATCTCATTGTAAACTATTCCTTCTCTTCATGTGAAGCCCTTTGCCATAAGACGCAAATTGAATCTTTCTATATCCCCTTGGGGGTCATTTTTTATTTTCTAGACCCATTTGCAACCTACTTTTTTGGCTCCTTTAGGAATTGCCTCTCAAGTTCCAAACCTCATTGGCAGTCATTGACCACATCTCATTTTCATGGCTTCAAGCCACTTCGATGAGTGATCACTTCTCATGGATTCTTCAAATGAGTGACCACTCCGATACTCCTCCGTAAAAAAACTATCCTAGAGTTTTTCTTAAGTCAAATATTTAAATACACTATGCCAGAAAAGCTAATTAGTGACACATTCAGAGAGTCATTAGTGATGCAAAAAAGACATGTCACTAATCTTGTGTCTGTGATATGGACAACTCACTGATATGACGATACCGATGATGTGTATTGAGAAAATGCATCAATGATGTGAAGATAGCAGCGATGTACACTGAGGAAACCACCAGGAGAAAACATGTCATTGATGCGAAGATAGCAACAACACGTACTGATAAAACATGTCACTGATTTGAAGATAGCAATGACGCCTACTGAGAAAACATGTCATTGATAACCCTTCAACAGTGACTCGTATAGCCAAAACATGTCTTGATAACAATTTACAAAAACAAAAAAGAATTCTAGATCCACGGTGTACATTTTTGAACCCCATGTTTCTCAAATGGTACATTTCAGCCACTAAAACACTAAGCAATAGAAAGGTCTAAAAATTTTCTCTTGACCAAAGTACATAATAGTAATATGGTTCAAAGTACACAGATAGTTCAAGTACACAATAAGTTCTCATGATCCAAATACATAACAAACGGTTAAATTGTAAGTGATTACAAGAGTATCCACTAGAACTCTAAAATTGCGGCGGTTACTTTATAGAATAAATGACAATACATATACCTCCTAGCTATGAAGGACCGAATTGGCGACCAGAGGGGTGGTGAATGGGAGCCTCAAATTTCTTCTCGAGAAATGATGGCCCTTGTCCCAGAGAATCACCCCAAAAGCGAAGACTCAAACAACCGGTGAGTTCACGACCTACGAATAGGTGGATACCCTAGGAGATGTCCTAGAGGTACAGCGGAACTACCGAAGAACCCCCAAAACGGAGCACCAAAGCAACGGGGCAAAACTGCACAAGCAAGCTCCTAGAACAATCGAACTTCCGATAATGGAACACCCCCCTCCTATGGAGAAGAGGAAAGTGTTCGACCAAAACTACTTAGGCCAACTAGTGGCAAAAGCACCTTGGAAAGATCCTTATGAAGTTAGGAAACTAACGCAACAGACGGATCTCAAATCGGAGCTCGAACGCAAAAGATACGACCGCTAGAACAAATGAAACTCCGAAAACGGAACACTTAACTCCTATGGAGAAGAAGGAAGTGTCCGACCAAAAATAATTTGACCAATGGTGGCAAAAGTACTTTGGAATGATCCTTAAGAAGTTAGGGAACCAATGCAACAAATGGATCACAAATCGGAGCTCGTATGCAAAAGATACGGACGAAATCAGCAAAACTGTGCAGTTGCGGACTGTCCGCTAGTGAACCGCGGACTGTCAGCTATTGAACCCCGGACAGTCCGGGAATGAGTCCCGGACAGTCCGCCGTTCAAAAATGAAAATGATGACCTCGCTGCCCGTGAACAGCCCCGACCCCCGGACAGTCCGGGGATAAGTCCCGGACAGTCCGGGAATGCACAGAAAGGCTAAAAACAGCCTGTATCAAACTCAAATTCGATTGGAACTCAACCAAATCGAACGGGGCTGCAACCAAACTTCTCCCAAGTTTTCTTCTACGTGTTGGGAAGCTAATCCTAGGATATCATCGCTTCAATCTAACTAATCCATGAGAAATCCGAAGAACACTAGAAAAAAGGGAAGAACGAAGAACGAACGCGATTTCGACTCGATCTATGTGCTCGTGAGGTTAGAGGAGAAATCCTTCGGTGGAAAGAAGGAGCTCACGACATAGAACAATTTGATTCAAACGGAATCGCAAATTGTCGCTCGGAGAGGGAGAACGAGGCAAATCTCCGAGAAGGGAAAAATGAAAACGCGAAGAACAAAAACGCGATTCGATCCAAATTGCAGCCAACAAAGAGGAAGGGCGAAATTGATCCTTGGATTGCTACTAGATGAAGAATTGTGTAGCACTCTGTGTCGGGTTACAAGCCACTCCTCGCAACACAAAGCGTGGATGGCAAAAAGCTCAAGAACAAGAGCCACTCCTCTCTCTAACCCTAGCCTCCTCTCAAATGAACAAAATGAGAGTGACACTTCCCCAAGGATGCGGCTGCCCTAGCAGCCCCCCTCATATATATAGGCGCACGTCCGAAGACCAAAACGCCCTTACATTAAGCACTCAACCCAAATACCCCTAGGGGTAAAACCGTCCAGTCCTGACGATCTTCATCCGACGGCCACGCCCGCACATCCGATAGCTTCGCCTCGACGCGACCTCCCTGATGCCGCCACGTGCCGCCACCATCGACCACCGCGCCTACTCGTGGATAGCTTCGCCGCCGCACCAGCCTCTCCACGCCGCCACGCGTCGACCGTCGTTTCGGACCACCCCCGGTTTTGAGGCCCAAACCGGTAAATCCGCCAGCCCAGGTTTTGAGGCCCAAACCTGGCAAACCGTCCACCCCGAGTTTTGAGGCCCAAACTTGGAAACCCGCGCGCCCAGGTTTTGAGGCCCATACCTAGAAACCGTCCACCCCGAGTTTTGAGGCCCAAACTCGGAAACCGGCCACCCCAGGTTTTGAGGCCCAAACCTGGAAACCATCGATGATAGCTTTTTGAGGCTCAGCTACCGAACCCGCACCGTAGACGGGATGTGGTTCGCACACCCCGACCACTGGCACCGATGCCGATGCATGTCCAGCCTCCACGCCGGGCACAACGCCTTCGCCATCCTCCTTGACTCGGCCGATGGCACTTGCGCCGCACGCAAGCCCGTGTCCGACCTCCCGCCAAGTGTGACGACGCCACGTCTTCCTCCCTACTTCGCCGATGCATCGCACATCCCCATGTGCTCCTGCTCGCCGATGCCACGTGCCAGCTACCACAGCTGGTGCGGATACATGGGTGTATGCCGGGTCTCTGAGTGATGAGTGATTGTCAACTAGATGATGCACATGTTCTTTGGCTTGTGTTGTGCAGGTGTCGAGCACGGATGCAGTGATCGAAGGCGAGGTGAAGGTCAAGTAGAGACGTGTCATGCCGATGGACCGAGAGTGGCGAAGGGCGGACGTGAGGCTTGGACTGAGGGACCAGAGGCCCGAGGATCAGCTGTGGTGGCTGGCAGCCTGTGGCAGCTACAAGTGAAGACTTGCGGTCATGTGTTGCCTGAGTCATGGACTCTGGGACACGTGTCGGTGGACGGGGTGCACGGGAGGTGCATCCCCTCTACGACGTCGGTTTGGTGGTAGAGCCAGGGAAAAACCATCGGATGGATGGTTTCCAGGTTTGGGCCTCAAAACCTGGGTGCGGATGGTTTCCGAGTTTGGCCACAAAACTCGGGCTGAGGATGGTTTCCAGGTTGGGGCCTCAAAACCTGGGCGCTGAGGGTTTGCTGAGTTTGGCCTCAAAACTCAGACGTTGGTGGGCTGGTTTCCCAGTTTGGGCCTCAAAACCGGGGGTTGGCTGGAAAAGGCTGGTTTCCCGGTTTGGGCCACAAAATCGGGGGTGCAGAGCGAGGGCGGCACGTGGCGGCGATCTGGAGGTTGCGTCGAGGCAACGCTTCGAATTGTGCGGGCGTGGCCGTCAGATACACCTACCACCGAGTTGGTCCAGAATAACCCTAGGGTTTAGCTGGCTCACTCTGTAATTAGAATAGAGAGGGGTAGAGTAGGAAATAGACTTAGGCTAGTAGTAGGATAAGTAGTCGGGAGACACCCTCCTCCCATTCATCTCAGTCATTTGCTCTTTCGCACTTAGGGTTTCCTGCTCTCCCATCCCCTGCTGTAGCTAGCTGAGATCCGCAGAGAGACTTGCCTCTGTGTACTGTTGATTTGAGGAAGTGAGGCCGTATCCTCACTGTTGTAGCGTGTGGTAGCCGCACGATTGCAGTTCGTGGTTGTGATTCGCGTTTCGTTTGTGTTCTTCGCGGAATCCTTTTTCTCCACGATTTTCTCGTCGCTTGATCTCTTTGCTTGGTTCATCTTTTGCAAATCCGTTTGAACCAAGTTGTTCTAGATCGTGAGGCACTTCTTTCCACCGAAGGAATTAATCTCTAACCTCACGGTCTAGGAGATCGATCGATTTTCGTTTTGGGTCAAGTTTTCTCCCTTCCCCCGAAATTCTTCGATTCATCGATTTGGAGATAGGTTCGAGCCATGATCTCTTAGGGATAGCTCACTATACTCCTTGTGACTCATCTCTCCAAGTTTGAACCCTAGAGGATTTCGTTTTGGGAGAGTTTGATTCAAATCGGTGGATGAACTGTGCTGTCACGGGGTGACCGGACGCAGGGGTCGGGACGACCGGACGCTGGCTAGGTGAGTCCGGTCGTTGAACGTTCACTGCGACTTCCTGCTGATTGACCGGACGCTTGGTGAGATCACTGACCGGGCGCACAGCGCGTACTGTTCACTCGTTTTTGTCCTTGTGACCGGACGCTACTGACCTGACCGGACGCTCCGTACACTAGAGTCCGGTCACGAACAGTAAGGTCCGAAACTGGTTTTCTGACGACCGGACGCAGTCCAGAGTCCGGTCGAGTCTGTGCTGCGTTGTTTCGTTCGCAGTTTGTTCGTTCGTTGACGGTATTTGTTTCCATCTTTTGCGTTGGCTTTCTAGAGTTGTGTAGTGTCCCGCTGTGCTTCTTGGAAGCATCCACCCTACATCTAGGGTCGTGGACATTAGCAAGCTCTAGGGTTTGTCTTTTGGGGTGATTCTCGGGACTGTGGCTACTAGTTTTCGAAAGGAAATTTTGAAGCTCCCATTCACCCCCCCTCTGGTCGCTTTCTGGTTGCTTCTCGGTCCTTCAGCTGGTCCTCTGGCCCTCCAGTCCGTCAGTCCAAGCCTCACGTCCGCCCTTCACCGCTCTGGGTACATCGGCATGGCACGTCCGCCGCACGGCACGCCCATCCTTCACCGCTCCCGGTCCGTCGGCAGGGCACGTCTCTACTTGACCTTCACCTCGCCATTGACCACTGTATCCGAGCTCCACACCTGCACATCAACACAGCCAAGAGACACATGTCGCACACGCACACCAACACAGAAACACCACAACTCAACGCCACCGGTTAGTCATAAACATTAAGCACATAGTGAGATAATGACTCAACCGAGTAAAAGCCTCAAACCTTCCTCATCAAAGTCAATCATTCATCATATATGTTCTCAATCTCCCCCTTGATGAATGCATTGACTAAAAATAAAACCACAAAGGAAGGGTTTGAAGGCAAGCCTCATTCAAGTGCCCAAAAGCCATGTAAAGGCAAACACAAGGTCACTTGATATGAGGAAGGATCATGAAAACTCCAAATAAAAGCTCTCAGTCCCGAAAGAAACGGGAAAAGCGGGCAAAGCCTCCACACAACCGAAGAGTCAAGATAAAACTAGAGTTTCATGAAATCCCAAAAGGTACTCGAAAACCAATCTCAAATAAATTGTCAAACAATCATCACAAAAGAAACCAAGGTGCTTATCCACTTGGTTTTGGGTCAATTTCTCCCCCTTTTTCTTTCTCTTTCTCTTTCTCCCCCTTGATGATTGAATTGACAAAAACTAGGCACAAGAGATGGTTTGAGATACCATAACCGAAAATCTCATTCAAGTGATCAAAAGCCATCGGAGGGCAAAGAACAAAATCACTTGTCATGAGACATAACTTGGTCCCCAAAGACATGGGCAACGGCTCAACGCAACCAAGTAAGGGATCGGAGCAACAACTCAACAATGAGCAAAACTCGATCACATAGAGCAAAAGACTTGGTTCCCAAAGACATGGGCAACGGCTCGACGCAACCAAGTCAAAAATGAGCTAGCCCTCAAGAAGAGGCAGAAAATGGCTCAACACCGCTAGCTCAAGGCTCGATACCAATCGAGGCTGAAACAATGCATCAGAATGCAACAAATCACAATCAGCCAAGAATTGGTGAAAACAGCTAGCTCCTCAAGACAGAGGCACATAGGCTCGACGCAACTAGCTGAAGGGTCCATACCAATCGAAAATACCAAGCAAAAACTACTAGTCCCTCTAGACAGAGGCAAAAATGGCTCAACACGACTAGCAGGCTCGATACCGACTGAGAAAAACCACAAGAGAAGCTCAACACTAAAAGGAGCACAAACACTCGGAGCACGCGGAGTAGCAGCAAGACAAAAGCGACTCCCCCTGAAAGCAAGCCTACATACAAAGGCTATGCAACAAAACTCATGACACCAATTGCATTCCATACCAAAAGATGGATACCAATTGAGACACATAAAAGAGCTATACCGAGTGAAGAAGAACATAAAAGAGATAAACTCCCCCTTGCTCAAAGCTCTCCCCAAAATGCATGACTCTCCCCTTTGTGCCAACACTCAAGCTCCCCCTTGCAAACAGCTACTCCCCCTTGACAAAAGGGAACATGCTGAGGGGTTTTAACATTTTTCCACAAAGTTGACACAAGCACAAGACAAGTCATCAACCAAAAGCATATGGGGGCAATGAAAAGCACTGAAAGTGACCACAAAGTGTATCGGAGCTGGGGGTATGTACACTAAGCTAAAATGCATGATATGCACAATGCAACAACTTCAAGTGTATAGCAATCAGAATGAAAAGATGCTCAAAAGGGTGCTGCCCTGAAAGTGTAGCAATCAATACAAATGCTAGCAAAGGCTCAAACTGATCAAATGAATGCGAAATATGAACAATAAAGCATATGAGCAGTTTTAAGCCATTCAAAAGCAGTTCACCACTAAAATAGCACTTAGCATGAATAGACAGGAAATCAAACAAGTGCTAACTCAAGTATAAAAGGTGAACTACCCCTAGCAAAGTTCAATCATCATGCAATAGAGTGAAGCATAGACTTGTGTTATTTTCAATATTTTATCGGAGATTGCAGCGGTATTAACACAAGTTCATATTAAAGCATGTGATTGCGAGAGGTTAAAAGCATGGTCGTTGCCTAACTTTTCAACCGGGCTAAGCCTATGCAAGAAAAGAAATCAGAAGCTTGAAGCACCGGTTTCGGTCTTACACTACACGGCTCAAGTTTAACTCAAATGTGCAATGAGAAACAGTCTCGACACCGTGAGGTGCTGACACATGCAATCCCATCTCGATCTTTTCATTTCACTAGACTTGGATCAAATTTTAAGCACAAGGTAAATATGAAAAATCCAAGCAAGTGAATGACTCAGTGCAAGAGACATAGCAACCTAGCATACAAAAGATAGCAAAAGTGATCTCAACACATCCTACCCATGCTAGTTGCCAATCTCATTGGTGAACAAATTAAAGGTTTCATAGTTGATTAGTCAAGTTCACCATTTGCAAAAATAGCTTAGCTTATAACATGTATCAAGTGATCAAAAAGAGCCTAAGCTACCAGCATCATCATGAATAAACAGGGCATACCATAAAGAGCATAATCTCATTCTCATTGCTCTAAACATGAAGCTCTAAAATGTACTAGAATACATGATGAAATGCATGCAAAAGCTAGTCTATCAAAGACAAAACAAAAACTAGCCTAAAAAGGAAAACCCAAAACAAAAGGGTATCGGAGAAGACCAACTAAGATACAACAAGCAAAATGCTTCCCCAACTAAAAAGGGAAACACACATCAAACTCACAAGCGAAGAGCCAGGAAACGCTCAAGCGACAGCCAGCAAAAATCCTCATCGAAAAGACCACACAGCAAAAAGAGGTCAAGGAAGAAGAGTACCAAAACCCGAACTCAGAAGTGTGTCGAAGGTACCTCATGAAGCGCATGACCGCCTGCTGGTGTGATACCCGAGGGGACGCCTGAATCTGCTGAACTCTGGGGCGCTTGCCTCGCCGAAGTCATCTCCCCCTCGCCTGATGCTGTCGCTCGCACAGGTGCAGCTAGTGCTCGCTGGAGAACTGCTCGAACGGAACCCCAAGTCGTGGTAGAAGTGGGATCGGGTCCATGAGCCGAAATGTTCTCTCCAGGCTCCTGTTCTCCTGCACACTCAAAGGTAGAAGAAACACAAGGCGTTGTCTCGTCCAGTGTGACCTCAAGGTCTCCACGAAAATGGTTAGTCACATAAACAGCATAAGGTGAACTCTCAACAAAAAGAGATCTACCTATGAATGATACCGCAAGGAGAACTGAACTCAAACTAGTCAAGACTACCATGCAACAGGATAAAGCACTGTATAGCAAAATGCAACCTAAAAACATGATCAACCCAAACACAGCCTAAACCTCAACACATGCTACAGAGCAAGATAAAGATAGCAATAGATCCAAAAGCATGTAACATGATGAAATTGGAGAAAGGCTAGTGTTCAAACTAATCATATCAACAGGATACATGTAGCTACACAAAACTAGCACCTGAAAAGTGATACCTAATGAACATCATACCTCTACAAGTAAAGCACATGGTAAAGTATGATAAAGCATGACATAATATTCAAGAGGATCACAGACTAGCATGAAAAGTGGAGTAATCCACCAGACTATACACAAAGCTAGCATGACATGATATACAAGAGAGCATATGCTAGACTAAAACAAAACATGATACAAAAGAAAATGTACATGCAAAAACTATACAAGTGAGCACATGAAAGACCATCTCATACCACAAGAAATAGAACATGGATGTTCAAGGCATGAGTGCGTAAGGAAGCTCACTGATTAGCAAAAGCCTCTTTGGAGGCAAATCTAAGCGGGATGCAAAGAACCATCAAAACTTGATCACATCTAAAAGACCAAGTTCTGTTCGGCGCATGTTCTCCACCCCGCGTCCTCATATCTATACACAAGAGGACAAAGTAACCCGAGTCTTGGATCCCGAAGAGTTAGCAAGCATGTACTTGGGAATCCAGGACTTGGTCACAAATCTCAACTTATCATGTGGGTTAGCATGATGCAAATGCTGGTTCAAATGCAATTGTGAAACACCCTTGTAAGCATTCCTCAAAAGGACAACTCGAGGAGAAGAACGAGTCGTGCCACGGGAAAAGAGGCAAACATCTTCCAAGGTTTTTGTAGAAGAACCAATAGAAGCATCATGAAAAGCATGACGTGAACCAAGAGAAGAAGCACCAGAAGCATGTCCACGGCCATGACCTATCCCACTAGAAAAGGAGTCATAAAACCCATCAACAAAAATGGGCTTCTTACTAGGAACACAAGCGTTCATGCCATGAGAAGGGCTATGAACCACCAACTTCCTAGAAGAGCGAGCTTGGCACAAGCGTTTGGCACGCCGATAGCAAAAGCTTTCTTGATGCCCATCTTTCTCACAAAAAGAGCAATGGTACAAAGGCCTTTCAGAAGGCACACCATTCTCCGACAAGTGAGAAGTCCCTTGGGACTTAGAACAAGAAGCATCAATGTTCAACTTGGTGCCAACACTAGGAGCACACGTGCCATGGGAAAGGCTACGCGGCTTCCTAAAAGCCTTAGCTCGAATTCGTCGCTCGTGTTTGACACGGCGGAAACAAAAATCGAATGAGTGTCCATCCTTCTTGCAAAAGGTGCAATGGAAAACCGGATTGGGAGCACGAGTCCCAAAAATATGAGAAGCACCCTTGTCAAGAGAAGTCCCTTGGACATCACTCGAAGAAACAGCAAGGTTAGGAGTAGCTATGAAAGAGCTATCCGAAACCTTGACACTAGTGCTAACGTCAAAAGACTCACGCGCAACATAAGAACTCAACTCCGGTTGCAAAGATGCAGACTTGGAAACATCAACATCGGAGTTGGAAGAAAAGCGTGACTCAAACGACGTAGCACAAAGGCTCTTGCATCTTTTGGCCAAAACCTCATTCTCAAACATGAGGCGATCACAAGTACCACAAGGAGCATTTTTCAGATTTTCCATCTCCTCTTTGATGCACTTGGCATATGTGGTACGCAAGAGCTCAACTTCCTTCTCAAGGTTGGCACTCATATCATTGTGCTCAACCAACTTGGCGCTCATATCATCGCGCAAAACCCTCAAAGCCAAAACCTCTTTTTCCAAATCAATGCATGAAGTGCAAATGAAATCGGTGGAAGAAACATCACCATTCACACCATTCACATCAAGCAAAGAATCATGAATAGCACTAGAGGCATGGCAAGCATCTTTATTTAAAGAGCATGAACTACAAGGCCTAGAATTTATCTCATCAATTTCAGCCCTAGCATGCTCAAGTTCATCTACACATGTGGCGTGAGTCAATTTTAATTTATTAATTTCAGCAAGCAAAGACTCACAAGAAACACATGGTAACAAAGCATTTGACTTAAGCAAGGCTAATTCAGTTTTAGCACACTCAAGATCCTTGCACAAGTCAATGCAAACTAAACATGGTTTGGAAGCATTTGATTTCAACAATTCATTCTCAGATTTTAAGCTAGCAAGAGAAAAGCCTAGCTCATCATTCTTCCTAACCATGTCACTACAAGAGGTGCAAGGCAAAGAGGCACTAGACTTCAAACTGGCAATGGAGCATTTCAACTTTTCAACCTTTCTATGCAAGGTACTACAAAGCTCAACATTTCTAGATCGAGCCTCATAAAGATTGTGCAAGGTCACAAGACCCCAAGCAAGTGTACCTTTCTTGGCCTTGCCAAGTTGATGTAGAAGATCCTCTGGTGAAAGTTCATCATCACGTAGAAGATTCAACAGCTCATTCACCTTGCGATCCCTTTCATCAACTGTGCTCCTCCTTCTTCCCAAGATGTCGTCCTTGGAAACATTCATGCTGAAAGACAAAGACATACTTGAAGAAGAGCTTGGTGCTACCTCAAAAAGCACCGTTAGTGTTAGCCAAACAAAAGCTCAAACACCTCGACGAACAAAAGTCAGAAACACAACCGCTCTCAAAAGGTCGCCTTCGCGGATCCAGAACCGGTTAAGGTAGAGAGATCCTTAACTGGCTCCGATACCAATTGAAGGACCGAATTGGCGACCAGAGGGGGGTGAATGGGAGCCTCAAATTTCTTCTCGAGAAATGATGGCCCTTGTCCCAGAGAATCACCCCAAAAGAGAAGACTCAAACAACCGGTGAGTTCACGACCTACGAATAGGTGGATACCCTAGGAGATGTCCTAGAGGTACAGCGGACCTACCGAAGAACCCCCAAAACGGAGCACCAAAGCAACGGGGCAAAACTGCACAAGCAAGCTCCTAGAACAATCGAACTTCCGATAATGGAACACCCCACTCCTATGGAGAAGAGGAAAGTGTTTGACCAAAACTACTTAGGCCAACTAGTGGCAAAAGCACCTTGGAAATATCCTTATGAAGTTAGGAAACTAACGCAACAGACGGATCTCAAATCGGAGCTCGAACACAAAAGATACGACCGCTAGAACAAACGAAACTCCGAAAACGGAACACTTAACTCCTATGGAGAAGAAGGAAGTGTCCAACCAAAAATACTTTGACCAATGGTGGCAAAAGTACATTGGAATGATCCTTAAGAAGTTAGGAAACCAATGCAATAAACGGATCACAAATCGGAGCTCGTATGCAAAAGATACGGACGAAATCAGCAAAACTGTGCAGTTGCGGACTGTCCGCTAGTGAACCGCAGACTGTCCGCTATTGAACCCCGGACAGTCCGGGAATGAGTCCCGGACAGTCCGCCGTTCAAAAATGAAAACGACGACCTCGCTGCCCGTGAACAGCCCCGACCCCCGGACAGTCCGGGGATAAGTCCCGGACAGTCCGGGAATGCCCAGAAAGGCTAAAAACAGCCCGTATCAAACTCAAATTCGATTGGAACTCAACCAAATCGAACGGGGCTGCAACCAAACTTCTCCCATGTGTTCTTCTACGTGTTGGGAAGCTAATCCTAGGATATCATCACTTCAATTCAACTAATCCATGAGAAATCCGAAGAACACTAGAAAAGGGGGAAGAACGAAGAACGAACGCGATTTCGACTCGATCTTTGTGCTCGTGAGGTTAGAGGGGAAATCCTTTGGTGGAAATAAGGAGCTCATGACATAGAACAATTTGATTCAAACGGAATCGCAAATCGTCGCTCGGAGAGGGAGAACGAGGCAAATCTCCGAGAAGGGAAAAACGAAAACGCGAAGAACAAAAACGTGATTCGATCCAAATTGCAGCCAACAAAGAGGAAGGGCGAAATTGATCCTTGGATTGCTACTAGATGAAGAATTGTGTAGCACTCTGTGTCGGGTTACAAGCCACTCCTCGCAACACAAAGCGTGGATGGCAAAAAGCTCAAGAACAAGAGCCACTCCTCTCTCTAACTCTAGCCTCCTCTCAAATGAACAAAATGAGAGTGACACTTCCCCAAGGATGCGGCTGCCCTAGCAGCCCCCCTCATATATATAGGCACACGTCCGAAGACCAAAACGCCCTTACATTAAGCACTCAACCCAAATACCCCCCAGGGGTAAAACCATCCAGTCCTGACGATCTTCATCCGACGGCCACGCCCGCACATCCGGTAGCTTCGCCTCGACGCGACCTCCCTGATGCCGCCACGTGCCGCCACCATCGACCACCGCGCCTACTCGTGGATAGCTTCGCCGCCGCGCCAGCCTCTCCACGCCGCCACGCGTCGACCGTCCTTTCGGACCACCCCCGGTTTTGAGGCCCAAACCGGTAAACCCGCCAGCCCAGGTTTTGAGGCCCAAACCTGGCAAACCGTCCACCCCGAGTTTTGAGGCCCAAACTCGGAAACCCGCGCGCCCAGGTTTTGAGGCCCAAACCTGGAAACCGTCCACCCCGAGTTTTGAGGCCCAAACTCGGAAACCGGCCACCCCAGGTTTTGAGGACCAAACCTAGAAACCATCGATGATAGCTTTTTGAGGCTCAGCTACCGAACCCGCACCGTAGACGGGATGTGGTTCGCACACCCCGACCACCGGCACCGATGCCGATGCATGTCCAGCCTCCACGTCGGGCACAACGCCTTCGCCATCCTCCTTGACTCGGCCGACGGCACTTGCGCCGCACGCAAGCCCGTGTCCGACCTCCCGCCAAGTGTGACGACGTCACGTCTTCCTCCCGACTCCGCCGATGCATCGCACATCCCCATGTGCTCCTGCTCGCCGATGCCACGTGCCAGCTACCACAGCTGGTCCTCTGGCCCTCCGGTCCGTCAGTCCAAGCCTCACGTCCGCCCTTCACCGCTCTGGGTACATCGGCATGGCACGTCCGCCGCACGGCACGCCCATCCTTCACCGCTCCCGGTCCGTCGGCACGGCACGTCTCTACTTGACCTTCACCTCGCCATTGACCACTGTATCCGAGCTCCACACCTGCACATCAACACAGCCAAGAGACACATGTCGCACACGCACACCAACACAGAAACACCACAACTCAACGCCACCAGTTAGTCATAAAGATTAAGCACATAGTGAGATAATGACTCAACCGGGTAAAAGCCTCAAACCTTCCTCATCAAAGTCAATCATTCATCATATATGTTCTCAAGCTACTCCTAGCTACTTCCTTTCCTTTCAGCTCAATGTAGGCCAACTGCTTCTAGGCTACAACAAAACAACACATAGTTAATTTTAAGACATAAATGTAAGAAATGTTATTGTGCTCAATTTCTACAAAACAGCAGGTAGTAGTTAAGTGTAGGTGCATGGCATACATAATGGATGATCTCTGGTGGCTCGATACTCTAATGAGAACCTGTTTAGAAATTTCAGTTCTGAATCCTACTCTAAAGCATGTGCTTCATGAAAGTGGTTAATTTTTCACACTATCATGGCTTAATTAAGATTGTGCACATCCATACAAGCAAATATACTTCCTAGTATGTAAAGCTACAGTTCTGAATGCTTAACTTAATTAGACCATTGGTAAGAAAATGTATCATAGCCATCCGTGAGTACCAAATAAAACTAAAATATGTTCTCTATAAAGTAACAAACTCTCAAAAGAAATCAGATCCCTGACTTAACAATAGTACAATACTAAAACAAAAATGGAATTTCATTATCAGTAAAGAACTTCTTTAAGTGAGCATTTTTCAAGAGTTTTAAAAGAACAAAGTTAGATTTGAGCTTGACAACTATACTAGCACAAGAGATAGGATTCACACAAACACATGCTGTTAGTAGAAATATTTTGTGAGAAGGCTATCCAGACTTAAAACCATATTCACTACACATAAATCTGAAAATAGCTATTACTCTTAATATACAATGGCACGACATTTAACTGAACAACAAAATTTCCAGTGGCTGCAAAAAGATCAGTGGTATTGTTAATTCGTCAGATTCTCCTATAAGAAAATAGAGATGCGTGCGTGAATAAGAGATGCTCACCCAAATATGTAGGTCCAACGTAAATCTACATGGTCCGATATGTATATATCTATAAAAAATAATAGTTCACCCAGAATTAACCCATACTACTTACATAATCACAGACTACGCACTGATTCATGTCCTCACTGCACATGAAGCACCACTTATATACTCACAGACTAGTAGTAAGGATCCATGTGATCTGTAGACAAACATAACTAGATCTAGAAAATTATGTCTCACGCAGATAAACACAGACTAGTAGTAAGGAGCCATCGCAAACTTGTAGGAAATTATGTCTACACCTGTCTCATAGAGTTCTGAATGCTTAACTTCATCAGGCCATTTAATTTGTAAGAAAATGTATCCAAGTCCTGTCTTATTGTGACATGTTCTATAACAATAGCCATCTTTAAGTACCAAATAAAACAAAAATTTGTTCTCTAAAGTAACAAACTACCAGAAGCAATCTGGTCTCTGACTTAACTTGAATATAGTACTGAAATAAAAATGGAATTTCATTATCAGTGAAAAACTTCTATAAAGGAGAATTTTTTGAGTTCAAAAGAAGAAGGTCAGATTTAAGGTTGACAACCGAGCTAGCATAAGAGATAGGATTCACAAGCATGGTAGACTTCTGTACTAACCTACTTGTTGTGGCCTAGAGTTGAGACACTTGTCCTCCTTCACAACTGTAATGTCATGGACTTCACTAGTTCACATATGCAATTGAAATAATAACAAGACCCTATGTTTGGATAGAACATAACAATATTGAAGCCGTTTCTAGTCATGGTAATAATAACTAGCTCAGTACAAAGTATATCTATTCCTCAATTCCTAGAGAGTTTGAGTAATTAGAGAGAAACCATGATCTGCATATTATGATATTAGTACTGCAAACCTGGAAATTAAACAAATACATAGTGTGAGAGTGAGATAGAACACACATTCAGAAAATAGGCTGATATGACATTGCAAAAAAGACATACTAAGGCAAGCAAGAAGTAAAAGTTTATTCACTACTAATATGATGATAAGATTAAATCAACCTAGTGAAGGCATGTCCAGTTTGTAGAATATATAAATTTAACACTCAATTATATGATACTACAGGTACCATGTACTCGTAAGCCCATTAATTTCTCAACACATGTATAGATTAAATATCCAAACGTATATATACACTATGCAGGCCTATACTCCTAGTTATGTTAGCATATATGGTTCAATCAACACTCATTTTCCTAGTTATGTTAGTATATATGGTTCAATCAACACTCATTTTCTAAGATCAGATGTATCACTGGTACAGAGACATACTATGCAAGCGGCTCAGAACTCGTTTTCACTGGCATTTTCCAGCACTGCCTGCGCTGGGGGCCAGTGGAAATGGGACCATAACACAGGCGGTTGCTTGTAAACCGCCAGTGTAAATGAACCATTTACATGGGCGGTTCACTAAGTGAGCCGCCTGTAGAAATGTTTTTTCACAGGAGGTTACTTGTGAACCGCCTATGGAGATGGCAGACCATATGTATTTATATTTTTGATATTTTTATATTATATTATTAAATATATACATATACATTGATATTAGAACTACTAAACCCTATTGGGGTTCAAATATTTCATACATACATTTATATACATCAAAGTTTTGTGTTCACAAACATAAAATTACACGTATTACATCGCACATTATATACATCAAAGTTTTCACCAGTTCTCTAATAACTATCTCGACTAAGTTGTAGCCTACTAATTTTTGTGAGTATTCAATACTGTGGGCTTGCTAAGACGCTGGTAGCATCGTGATATTTCTCATCGCATGGAATGACTTCTTTCAAGATGAATGAACATAAGTCCTCAACTATGTTGTATAAAGCATGTTCGTTCATGTGCTTGACCTTTTGTAGATCAAATTTCTAGAAAGGAGATTTTATAAACATCATATATTTACACTTGATAATACATTTGCAACTTTAATATCAGGACTACATACATGACTATTACTTATATTATCTTAGAAGGGTTCTTGATGTATCGTCTATTCTCTCTCATGAACTCGCACACGTAGAATCCATAGTGGACCGATCTGGGTGGTTGCTTGTGGCGCTATATAACGGGAAAGTGATTATTTACTTGCAACATCATCCTATATATTGTACATGTGTGATATGTATTCATAAATTTTCATACGTACCGACCAGTTATGATATATTTTCAATGGCTGCCCTGGTGTTGATGACTCGCACCTTCCACCTTTAATCCTGTAATACCTATATGCCCTATAATCTCGAATAGAATCACCATGTTATTCTCAACATCTCATCGATTAAAGTATGCATGCAAAATCTCGACTTACAGCTCTAATTGCCTCATGAATGTTCCATAACTTATAGTCAGGTATGAAAGGATCAAGATGCCCAAGAGGGGGGTGAATTGGGCTTTTCTAAATTTTTTTGCGATAATTAAATCCTATCAAGCCCAATTAACCCCTTTTTGCTTACAAGTGTGGTTCACTAAACTCTAGTGCACAAAAGATGATCACGACACCATTTCTACTCTAGCATGGCAATCCAATTAAGAATGAACAACAAGTAAATTGCGGAATTGAATTGCTCAAATGTAAATACGGAAGTAAAGAGAGTAGAAATGACTCGGTGACTTTTTTCCGAGGTATCGAGGTGTCGGCACACCCCCTAGTCCTCGTTGGAGCACCTGCGCAAGGGTATAGCTCCCCCTTGATCCACGCAAGGATCAAGTGCTCACTATGAGCTGATTCTTCGCCACTCCGGACCGGTGAATCGCTCACTACCGATCACAAGCTTGCTTGGGTCATCCACAATGCCACCGGATGCTCTTCAAGCTTCACGATCGCCACCAAGCCATCTAGGTGATGCCGATCACCAAGAGTATAACAAGCTAGAACTCTCACTTGACCAAGCCAAGGCCAAAAAGATGGATGGATGCACACTTGCTACTCAATTCTCACTAGGAGGTCACTGATTCTCTCAATTAGCAATTCTCTCAACCTCACTAGGGCTCTTGCACTTCCTCACACTCACAATATGTCTCTCAGCAGATGGAAGTTGCAAGAACACTCTAATGGAGGAGGGGGAAGAGTATAAATACTCCCCCAACCGGCCATCCAAAAGAGCACTGCTGAACAGGTTTTTCGGGGGCATCGGACGCTCCGATGCCTGGCATCGGACGCGCCGATGCCCTCGATCCAACGGTCAACTATACTTCTTATCAGACTGTTTAAAGGAGTATCGGACGCTGGGCAGCGTCCGATGCCTTCGCACAGGACGCGTCTGATGCAAATCTGACCTCTCTGGAACCTCCCTGCATGGACATCGGACGCTGGCCCTCAGCGTCCGATGCAACCTCAAGTTCACTCGCAAGTGAACAGTGGCACGGGGCGCGTCCGATGTGACACCATCGACGCGTCCGATGCCACGCATCAGATTCACTCAAGTCTAGTGAGCATCGGACGCGCGTCTGATGCCTACCAGGCCAGCGTCTGATGCCCTTTTCAAGGGCAAAACCAACTCGGATCGCGACGCGGCCTTATCGACTTTTCATCCTTACGACATAAGGGATCTCTCTGAGCAACCTAGGGCTATGAAATAACAAGTGTGCACCACACCTACCTCAATAGACTCATCTAGGTCAAGCTACTGATTCACGCTCCCCTTTATAGTACGGCCAAAGGAAAAAACAAAGACCTATGACTACCTAAGTGTCCTCCAACACCATGTGACACTTAGCCTAGTCTACCATCATCTTCGTCGTCCATCCTTTGAAAATTGAAACGGTTTCCATCGCCAGGGGACATGAACTCCATATGCCCATATCGTCGCCATTACCGTGACCTAACTCATCCCTGTTTCTGCAAAACACACGTTAGTCGCAGTAATCTTGTGTTTCATCCAATCACCGAAACCCACTAGGGGCCAAGATGCGTTCAATCTCCCCCTTTTTGGTGATTGATGACAACACGACCTCGAGAATGGATAGAAGAGGTTTTCAATATCATGACATGTATGAACTTGCAATGAATAAGAGAAAATGATTAGGGGCAAGCTCATACATATCATGCCAACATTCTGCACTCAACAAGTTAGAGTGAATAGCAAGTGCAAGAGTAAAAGAGCTCGAATACATAACAAGTGAGAATTAAGCGCAAGTAAATGAGCGAAACGAAATGACATGTCATATAGAATATCATAGTGAGCATAAACATGTCATGAGGTCCATAGCACATATATATAACATAAACATAGTGCAAAAGATGCAATATGTAAGAGCGTATGTGAAACATAACACATCACAAGAGTCAAATCCCTCTCACATCGCTCCCCCTATCGCTATACTGGACCACTCTCCCCCTTTGGCGTCAAGCACCAAACTAAGCGTCAGAGTGCGGAGGTGGCGCAGACGAGTCAGGGGCTATCTCTGGAGTGCGCTGGGAGAACTCGAATTGCTGCAGAAGCGCCTCGGAGTTTGACGAAGATGAACCGACAGTCTTACCCTCTGTGGCTGGAAGCTCTGGAGAAGAGATCCAGGTCTACTCTGGCGGCTCTGACTGCTCTGCCTACTCGATCTGCTGTGTCTGCCCTGCAGTCTCAGTCTCTGTCTACTCGGTGGCGGTCTCAGTCTCTGTAGCTATGCCTGCCTGAGGGTCGGAGTGCGGAAGCTCTGGGATAGGTGCCAACTCAGGCTGCACTGACGTGGTGGTCTCGGACTGGAGTGGCTCAATCTGCTCTGAAGACACGACAGAGCTCGGTAAGGTCTCTGTAGTAGAAGTAACCAGAGCTCTCGACGTCTGCACTGAAGTCGGGAAGTCTGGAGTAGGCATCCCTGTGAGCTCGCTGAAGGTCGCAGACAGGTCACGCGTCACAGAGGTAGTCATCGCGAACAGGGACTCTATCGGACGTGGCGTGAATCCCGTGTGAAGCGGACTAAAAAGCGGGGCCCCTCCAGGTGGAGTAGTGAAGCTTGTGAACTGGAAGGGACCAGGGCCGGAGAAGTGCTGCTGCTGGCTGAACTGCTGCTGCTGTGGTGGAACAGGTGGCGGCCACTGGAGCTGCTGCTAAGGTGGAGGCTGCTGCCACTGCCACTGAGGCGGTCCGCTCATAATCCATTCCATGAAACTCAAGGTCTGCTGCTGAAGCGCATCGGACCTCTCCTGGGCCTGCTGCTGGGCCAAGGCCTGAGCCTGTGCTAGTCTCTACTGCTCCTGGGCCAACCTCTGGACGTCCTGAGTGACTGTCCTCTGCTGCTCCTCCATCCTGGATAGTATGGCAAGTAGTGCTGGATCGGAGGAGGCTGGACCAGATGTCCCGTCCTGTGAGTCGTGTGCGTGAGGCTGAAAGTGAGGCGAGAGGTGGTAGTCCTCGTTGGAGCTGTCGGTGGGGTCCTCGACGACGTACTGTCCCTCACCCTCTAACTCTGCAAGCTCCTGCTCTGTGAGAACTCGGATGGTCTCGTCCTGCTCCTGAGCTGACTCGGGCACCTCTGGTCGACGACGAGAGCTAGACGGTGCCTCCTACTGCTGCCTGCAGTCCCGACCATGTCCCAATAGCTGACTCATGTTATACTCGGGGAACACGGTCGCGGAGCTGGTGAGTGACTGACCTGGACGAGTCCCTGTAGTGACAGAATATGGTAGCTGCTTGCGGGCCTTGATGCCCTCTGGTACGGTGTCCTCCATCTCACACAGAATGATGTCACAAATGTCGAACTCCTGCTGCCTGACCATATAAGCTAGTAACCACAGCTACAGGCGAGAGAGACCCTCTCTGAAGCCCACCCTAGGTAGCAGGGTCCGCCGAAGAACCTCGTTGAGGATCCGAGTTGTAGGGGTGAAATCCCTAGGTGTCCGACTCGAACCCTCACCGAAGGGCTCAGTGAAGCAGGGGCGAACCAAGTCTGTCGACGGCTATGCACCGCCGTGAAGGCGCCTGGGGGGCTCAGTCCTCTCGTAGCACAGGTCATGGATCTAGGTCTGAGAGTGGCGAAGTCCGAACCAATCCCAGATCTCTGATGAAAACAACCTGTAGTGCTCCTCTCTGAAGGCAAACTCTATCGTCTCTCTGTCTGGGTGCACCCATAGTGAAGCGTAGAACTGAAAAACTCAGTCCTCAATATACGAGCTAGATCGCCCCAGAAGGTCTGCCAAACCAGGTAGGTACATGAGTATAGGGCGGATCTGCTCTCCAGCTGTTGTGACTACTGCCTCCAGGGGACAGACTCGCTGTGAATGCAAACGATGCCGGCGTTCCTGTATCCCTGATAGAAATCCTCCTGGAGGATAGTGTAGAACTCTGGGCTAGCCTGCTGCTGTCTCTCTCTCGGAAAACACTGCTCCACTGGTACAAGTCGAAGTGTCTGAATCTGGGAGCAAGTGGCCGCACGGAGGTCCAGTCGCGGAATCGGCAGAGGCGGACGCCTCGATGGAGCACGTGCTCTCCGCAGAGGGACGTTGGGCCGGGGTGGCACCTCGGTCCTGCGACGGGACGACCGGCGCCTGGGCACCTCCTCTGGGATCTCCTCCTCTGCCTCTGGCTCTGCCTCCTCTGGCTCAGCTGCTTCGGCCTCTGCCTGGCCCTGCCTGGAGCCCTATGGCTTGTCCACTGGTGTGGTGAACGTCGTCCGGCGACCGACAGCCATAAGGGTGCCAGATGGTGAGCCGTGCCGACGCTCAACCTCCTCAACTTCCCTCCTCTGCTCGGGGGTGAGCCGATCCTAGATCCTCAAGCCGCCACCCCGGCCTCCCCGCTCTGCTCTCTCTGCTGCCTCAGCAACTGCAAAGGCCTGAGCGGCCTCTCGGTCGACTCTGGAGCGCTTCCTGCGTGTGATCAACTTCCCCTTCCCCTTCCTCTTCCCCTTCTGCTGACCGGAAGGAGGAGGACAGGGAGGGGAATCCTCTGGAGCACCACCAACGTTCTTGCAGTGCATCACTAACAAGAACAAGAACCACTGTCACTGAAGAAAAATGGACGGTCACAGAAAGAAGCCCAACTAACACTGAAGCTCAACTGACCAGAACAACTAACAAGAGACCACTGACAGAAGCACTCCCCCTGAACCTCTGGCCAACTGTCAATGGACACTCACGAGGCTTGGCCTCGATTCTTACCCGTGGGCTTGGCCCCGGGTTGTCTATCACTAACCAACTGCCAAGCTGTCACTGCCGCTGACTTGCTTCATAGAGTAGAGAGGGTATATATAAGCATATAATCTAGAGACGAGAGTGGAGCCTATGGAAGCAAAGCAATGGAGACAAGAGTGGAAGAGGGCTTTGCTACCTTACGATCAACGAAACGACCCAAGCACAAGAGGAGAACCGTCATTCGCGAACCTACACATCACACCAAGGAGGACTGCAAAGGAGTTGGAGCGAAACGGGGGTCACAACATGAAGGAACGGCTATTTGGGCATTTCATCGAGCAGTTTAAGCGCATTGGATATGGAGGAGGAGGCATGAAGCTCACTGTGTAGGAATCGGCCGGGGAAGATGGACGCCGGGGGAGGAAGCGACATCGGGGACGTCAAGGAGCGCCGACGAGGCGTGGAGGACAACTCCGGCGATGCGGGAGCAAACTCCGGTGAGGGGCCCGGCCCCGGTGAGCTGGCACCGGCTGCAGCCGTGCACGAGCGAGTGGGCTAGGCGGAGGTGGAGCGCGCGCGGTGGAGCATGGCGGCCGACGGCGAGCTAGGCGAGCATGAGGGAGGGCGCGGTGGCCGGGGGCGGTCGGAACTAGGGTGCACGGTGACGGTGGGTTTGGGTTGAAGACTAAAGGTGAAGGTGATGACGAGTGGGTCCCAGACGCCAGTGAAAGGAACGATCCGCGCCGCTTAAAGGGACATCAGACGCGCAATGTGATTGCATCGGATGCTCCGATGTCCACTCAGAGAGCTCCAGAAACACCAAATCCACATCGGACGCGTCCTTTGCCTCGGCATTGGACGCTGGGCAGCGTCCGATGGAGCCTCGGATGCGCCGATGATGACACATCGGACGCTAACCGAGCACTGTTCCAGCCGGGGCTGTCTACAGTGTCGGCATCGGACGCTGGGGCCAGCGTTCGATGCAGCATCCGATGCTGCAATTTGGACTGTTTTGAAGATCTCCGTTGCGTCTCCCTCTCCCAACCAAGTTCCAACTCAAATAAGAGGCAAATAAACACCAGTTGGAACCTAGTATGAGCATCCTCACATAAACCCTCAATTTTATAAATATTTTGTCATAGGCTACATATTCTTTTTAGAGGAAAATAGGCAATAAATCTCGAGGAGGCAACATGTCGCCACCAAAACTAGGGGTCTCAACCATTAGGAGCCTCAAATGCTCCCCCTAGCGGTGGACGAACATAGCGGTTGCTCAAACTTAACCGAAAAGAAATGACAAAGCAACACACATGCATATGCAATGCAATACAGAATTTGAATCTAGGTTGCTTGTCAAGTTTGCTCATGAGTAAGCTTCTTCACACGCTTTTTAGGGCGGTTATCTTAACCACGTCTGACAAGCCTATCTGCATAACATAAATTAAACATGGCATATGATACAATGCAATGCAAAGACAACCCTCTTTCACCTTTTGACAAAGTTACTTAGATCAAGCACATTAAGCTCACTTCGCAATCTACAAAGGGTGTTCTCATCTAGGGGTTTTGTGAAGATATCCGCCAATTGATCTTCGGTTCTAACTGCCTCTAATAAGGATATATCTTTCTTTGAAACATGGTCTCTTAGAAAGTGATGGCGAATATCTATGTGCTTTGTGTGAGTGTTGAACCGGGTTGTTAGCAAGCTTAACCGCACTCTCATTGTCACACAACAAAGGTACCCTTTCTAGAAGTACACCATAGTCTAAAAGGGTTTGTTTCATATATAGGATTTGTGCACAACAAGCTCCCACGGCTATGTATTCCGCCTCGGTGGTAGACAAGGCCACACTAGTTTGCTTCTTCGAACTCCATGAAACTAGTGATCTCCCAAGCAAATGGCACCCTCCGGATGTGCTCTTTCTATCAATTTTGCAACCCGCATAATCCGAATCGGAATACCCAACAAGTTGGAAGTTAGCTCCTTTGGGATACCAAAGGCCAATGCTTGGGGGTGTGCTTTAGGTACATAAGGATTCTCTTTACGGCTATGAGGTGTGACTCCATAGGATTGGCTTGAAACCTAGCACACATGCACAAACTAAACATGATGTCGGGTCTAGATGCAGTCAAGTATAACAAGCTACTAATCATAGAACGGTAGAGAGTTTGATCAACTGGGTTACCTCCCTCATCTAGGTCGAGATGTCCATTTGTTGGCATTGGAGTCTTGATAGGCTTGCAATCTGAACGCATCTTGGCCCCTAGTGGGTTTCGGTGATTGGATGAAACACAAGATTACTGTGACTAACGTGTGTTTTGCAGAAACAAGGATGAGTTAGGTCACGGTAATGGTGACGATACGGGCATATGGAGTTCATGTCCCCTGGCGATGGAAATCGTATCGGTTTTCAAAGGACGGACGACGAAGACGGTAGTAGACTAGGCTAAGTGTCATATGGTGTTGGAGGACACTTAGGTAGTCTTAGTTCTTTGTTTTTTCCTTTGGTCGTACTATAAAGGTGAGTGTGAATCAGTAGCTTGACCTAGATGAGTCTATTGAGGTAGGTGTGGTGCACACTTGTTATTTCATAGCCCTAGGTTGCTCAGAGAGAGCCCTTATGTCGTGAGGATTAAAAGTCGTTAAGGCCGCGTCGCGATCCGAGTTAGTTTTGCCTGTGAAACAGGCATCGGACGCTAGCCTGGTGGGCATCGGACGCGCGTCCGATGCTCACTAGACTTGGGTCTGTCTGGTGCGTGGCATCGGACGCTCCGATGTTGTCACATCGGACGCGCCCGTGCCACTGTTCACTTGCGAGTGAACTTGGGCATGCATCGGACGCTGGCATCGGACGCTGAGGGCCAGTGTCCGATATCCATGCAGAGAGGTTCCAGAGAGGTCAGAATCGCATCGGACGCGTCCTGTGCGAGGGCATCAGACGCTGCCCAGCGTCCGATGCTCCTTTAAAATGTCTGACAGGTAGTACAGTTGACCGTTGGTCAAGGACATCGGCGCGTCCGATGCCCGCGAAAAGTGACTTGTCCAGTGCTCTATTGGATGGCCGGTTAGGGGGAGTATTTATACTCCTCCCCCTCCTCCATTAGAGTTTTCTTGCCACTTTCCTTTGCTGAGAAATAGATTGTGAGTGTGAGAAAGAGCAAGAGCCCTAGTGAGGTTGAGAGAATTGCTAGTTGAGAGAATTAGTGACCTCCTAGTGAGAATTGAGTAGCAAGTGTGCATCCATCCATCTCTTTGGCCTTGTCTTGGTCAAGTGAGAGTTCTAGCTCGTTACTCTTGGTGATCGACATCACCTAGATGACTTGGTGGTGATTGTGAAGCTTGGTGATCATCCGGAGGCTTGTGGATGACCCAAGGAGGCTTGTGACCGATAGTGAGTGATTCACCGGGCCGGAATGGTGAAGAATCAGCTCATAGTGAGCACTTGATCCTTGCGAGGATCAAGGGGGAGGGATACCCTTGCGCGGGTGCTCCAACGAGGACTAGGGGGGTGTGCCGACACCTCGATACCTCGGGAAAAAGATCATCGTGTCAGCTCTACTCTCTTTACTTATGCATTTACCTTTGAGCAATTCAATTCCGTAATTTACTTATTATTCATCCATATTTGAATTGTCATGGTAGAGTAGATATGTCATAGTGTTGATCTTTTGTGCGGTTGTTTTTAGTTGAACACACTTCTAGGCACAAGAGGTTAATTGGGCTTGTTAGGTTTTAATTATTGCAAAAAGTTTTAGAGAAGCCCAATTCACCCCCCCCCCCTCTTGGGCATCTTGATCCTTTCACAATCATCCATCTTGAAGCGCTTGACGAGGTCTTTTGTGTACTTCTCTTGAGATATAAAAGTCCTCTCCTTCAATTGCTTAACTTGAAAGCCTAGGAAGAATGTGAGCTCGCCAATCATGGACATTTCGAACTCCTTTGACATCAAGTCACCAAATTCCTTACAATATGCTTCATTTGTTGACCCGAAGATGATATCATCAATGTAGACTTGACAAATGAAGATCTCTCCATCAAGCTTCTTGGTGAATAGTGTGGTGTCGACCTTCCCAATGATGAAGCCCTTCTCAATGAGGAAGTCCCAGAGGCACTCGTACCATGCTCTAAGGGCTTGCTTGAGCCCATATAGTGCCTTGGACAACCTATAAACATGATTAGGATATCTAGGGTCTTCAAACCCGGGAGGTTGATCAACATAGACTAGTTCATTTATGAAGCCTTTTAAAAATGCACTTTTCACATCCATTTGATAAAGTTTGATGTCATGATGTGATGCATATGCAAGGAGCATACGAATAGCTTCAAGTCTTGCAACCGGTGCAAAGGTCTCTCCAAAATCCAAGCCTTCAACTTGAGAGAACCCCTTTGCAACTAGCCTTGCCTTGTTTCTAACAAACTTGCCTTGCTCATCTTGCTTGTTCCTAAACACCCATTTTGTTCCAATGACTCTTGCGCCTTTAGGTCACTCTTCAAGTGTCCAAACTTGATTGCGGGTGAAGTTGTTCAATTCTTCATGCATGGCATTCACCCAATCCGGATCACTTAGAGCTTCATCTACAATGGTAGGCTCAACAAGAGAAACAAAGGAGTGATGTTCCATAAATAAAGCAAGTTTTTGAGATCAAGTCATAACACCCCTTGTTGGACTCTCTATGATGAGATCTTGAGGATGAGCTTGTAGTAGAGGAGTAGTCCTTCAATCAACCACTTGAGGGGCCGCTTGTGGAGCACCAACATCTTGAGCTTGTACCACCATTTGATCATGGGAGACATGAGTATCTTCATTTGGGTCTCTACCATCTTTGTCATCATCAAGTGGTACATTTGATGAGGATGACTTGTCAATGACTTGCACATCATCATCATCATCTTTAGGCTTGATGGCTCCAACCGGCATGTTCTTCATTGCTTCCCTCAATGGTTCATCACCTACATCATCAAGATTCTCATGCTCTCCTTGAGAGCCATTAGATTCATCGAATTCCACATCATATGTTTCTTATACCATCCCGGTGGCATGGTTGAATAATCGATATGCTTTGGACTTCAATGAGTAACCAACAAGAAAACCAATGTCACATCGGCATTGAAACTTCCCTAGGTGTTGGCGCTTCTTGTAGATGTAGGATTTGCAACCAAACACTCTAAAGAATGATACATCCGGCCTCTTGTTGTTGAGGAGTTCATAGGGGGTCTTGCCAAGGAGACGATGGGGGAACAACCGGTTTGATGCATAGCATGCGGTGTTGATTGCTTCCGCCCAAAATCTTTCCGGTGTAGAGCACTCATCTAACATTGTTCTTGCTAGGGTGATTAGTGTCCGGTTCTTCCTCTCAACTACCCCATTTTGTTGTGGTGTGTAGGTTGCGGAGACTTCATGCTTAATCCCAACTTCATCACAATATTGCTCAATGTGGGTGTTGTCAAATTCCTTTCCATTATCACTTCTAATCTTTTTGATCTTCAAGTCAAACTCATTTTGGGCTCTCTTGGCAAACTTCTTGAATGAAGGGGTTGCTTCGGATTTGTCATGAAGAAAGAACACCCAAGTGTATCTTGAATAGTCATCAACAATCACTAGGCAATAGAGATTTCCACCCAAGCTAGCATATGTTGTTGGCCCAAATATATCCATGTGAAGTAGCTCCAACTCTCTTGATGTTGATACAAAGGCTTTGGTTGGATGAGTGTTTGCAACTTGCTTGCCGGCTTGACATGCACTACACAATTTGTCCTTCTCAAATTTGACATCCTTCAAGCCTCTAACCAAATCCTTCTTTGATAGCTTGTTGAGAGTGTTCATTCCCACATGTGCCAATCTTCTATGCCATAGCCAACCAAGAGATTGCTTTGTGAACAAACATGTCTTCAAGTTTGCATCTTCGGAGGAGAAATCCACTAGATAGAGATTGTTGTATCTAAAGCCTTGGAAGATCACTTGTGTATCATATTTCTTGGTCACAACCAATTCTTTGTCTGTGAACAAACATTGAAAGCCAAGATCACATAGTTGCCCAACGGATAGCAAGTTGAAGCTCAATGAAGCAACAAGAACACATTTGATATTGTATGATCATTGGATATAGCCACTTTGCCTAATCCCTTGACATTGCCCTTTGAGTTGTCACCGAATGTAATCTTTTCTTGGTCATTGACATTCTCTTCTAGTGAGGTGAACATCTGGGGATCACCGGTCATATGTTATGTGCAACCACTATCGATCACCCAATGAGATCCACCGGTCTTGTAGTTCTCCTACACACACAAGAAATCAAGCTTGAGCTTTCGGGACCCAAACTTGTTGAGGTCCCTTAACCTTCTCTACAAGTGACTTTGCAACCCAAATTTGTTTTGGCCTATTCTTGTTTGGAGGCCCCATGAACATGACTTTCACTTTGCCACTAGAATCTTGTCTAAGCTTGTAGTGAGCATTGAAAGCAAAGGGCCTAGCATGCTTGGGCAATGGTGTGGGTTTTGGCTCTTCACAATTGTGAGCAAAGTGTCCTTCTTATCCACACTCAAAGCATCTTCCCAACTTATTCTTCTTATCCTTTGTGATGCTCTTGCGTTGCTTCATCTTTTCTTCAAGAAAGCCAATGCCATTTCTATTTGTCTTCGTCACGGTGTTTATAAGTAGCTCACTTTGAAGACATTGACCCTTGGTGAAGTTCTTCAACCCAATGGTGAGGTGCTCTTTTTCCTTCTTTAGCTTGTCATTCTCTTGTTGGAGTTCCAATTGGGATGGTGTCATCTTGTAATCCCTCTCCATCTTCAATCTCTTGTTCTCTTCTTTTAGCATGTCTAGCTCAAGTGCCATGCTACAGTCTTCATCATGAGTTTCAACAATGACTTGCTTGGTGGTTGCTAGCTTCTCTAGATCAATCTTGAGCTTTGCATTCTCATTCTTGATCTTGACATAGTCATCATAGTGATCGGCCACAACCACTTTCTTGCCCTTGCCACTAGCTCTTTGCTCATCATGCTCACTAACCAAGTCCTCACAAGATGTTGCTATATCACACTTAACAACAAGGTTAGGGGCATCATGTGTCTCAAGAGAAAGCATATCATAAGCAATAGTGAGAGCATCATGATCAACTTTAACTTGAGTGTATTGTTCTTTGAGCAAAGCATAGCTAGAGCTAAGGTCACTATGCATCTTATCAAGTTTTTCATTTTTAGCTTTGAGCTCCTTGTTAGAGGACTTGAGCTCCTTGATAGAAGATGACATAGTAGCAAGTTCATTTTTGAGCTCGTCACTAGCATGTGTAGCATTGTTGTACTTGCCAAGAAGAGATTCATTATCATGAACAAGCCTTTCATTTTTAGCTATAGTTTTTCTTATGATTTTAGAGTAGTTGTTAAGCAATTCAACATGTTCATCATAAGAAGGAGCCTCAAATTCATCATCACTATCATCATCATCACTTTGTACCTTTCGGTCACCTTTTGCCATGAGGCATAGGTGTGTAGAGGATGATGGCGACTGTGGTGGTGGTGGTGTAGAGGATCCAATGCCTAGAGCGACCACCTTCTCCTTCTCATCATCACTATCTTCATTGGATGAGCCACCGGAGGAGTCAATGTCAGTGAGCCAATCACCAACAATGTAAGCATTGCCACCTTTCTTGTGGTATTGCTTCTTCTTGTCATCCTTCTTATAGGGCTTCTCGCTTTTCTTCTCATCTTCACTTGATGAGTCATATTTCTTGCCCTTGTTCTTGTTCTTGTAGCTTTCTTTCTTGATCTTGGTGCATTGGTGAGCAAGATGGCCAAGATCACCGCAATTGTAGCAATCCATTTAGGATATTGGCCTTCTCTTGCTACTTGTGAAGAACTTCTTCTTTCTTGAGTCAAAGTTGACTCCATTCTTGTGAAGCTTCTTCAACATCTTGGTGGTCTTCTTCACCATGAGAGCAATGCTGGAGTCATCTTCATCATCACTTGTGCTCTCATGATGCACCTCAATAGCCTTGGACTTGCACTTTTTGTCATGACTTGCTTTGAAGGTCAAGTCCTTCTTCTTGTCGGTGGAAGAGCCACCACTTGGTGTGATGTGCATGTACATCTCATGAGCATTGATCTTCCCCAAGACTTGTGTTGGTGTGGATGTGGAAAGATCACCTTGATGTAGCACGGTCACAATGTGTCCATACTTGTCAATTGGAAGGACACATAGAATCTTCCTCACAACATCAAATGGTTGCAATTGTGTGAGGCCAAGACCATTAAGCTCCTCTACAAGAACATTCAAGCGTGAGTACATTTCATTTGCATTTTCATAAGCAAGCATTTCAAAAGAATTTAACTTTTGCATGACCAAATGATAACGCTCCTCATGCTCACTCTTGGTTCCCTCATGGAGCGCACAAATGTTATCCCATAGATCATGGGCATTTTTGTGGTTCCGGACGCGGTTAAACACATCCTTGCAAATGCCTCTAAATAAGATGTTTTTGGCTTTTGCATTCCACTTCTCATTTTCCTCCTCATTAGCAGTAAGGCTTGTGCCCTCCTTGGGCTTGGGAAAGCCGGTGATCGTCGCTTCGCGGCATTTGACATCAACCGCTTCTAGGTATGACTCCATACGGATTTTCCAATATGGAAAGTCATCTCCCTCGAACATGGGAGGTGGTCCATCACCTCTGGACATCTTAACTCTAGGCGGTTAAGCCTAAATCGAGAGCACGAGGTTCCGATACCAATTGAAAGGATCAAGATGCCCAAGAGGGGGTGAATTGGGCTTTTCTAAAACTTTTTGCGATAATTTAATCCTATCAAGCCCAATTAACCCCTTTGTGCTTACAAGTGTGGTTCACTAAACTCTAGTGCACAAAAGATGATCATGACACCATTTCTACTCTAGCATGGCAATCCAATTAAGAATGAACAACAAGTAAATTGCGGAATTGAATTGCTCAAATGTAAATGCGGAAGTAAAGAGAGTAGAAATGACTCGGTGACTTTTTCCCGAGGTATCGAGGTGTCGGCACACCCCCCTATTCCTTGTTGGAGCACCCGTGCAAGGGTATAGCTCCCCTTGATCCGCGCAAGGATCAAGTGCTCACTATGAGCTGATTCTTCACCACTCTGGCCCGGTGAATCACTCACTACCTGTGACAAGCTTGCTTGGGTCATCCATAATGCCACTGGATGCTCTCCAAGCTTCACGATCACCACCAAGCCATCTTGGTGATGCCGATCACCAAGAGTAACAAGCTAGAACTCTCACTTGACCAAGCCAAGGCCAAAGAGATGGATGGATGCACACTTGCTACTCAATTCTCACTAGGAGGTCACTAATTCTCTCAATTAGCAATTCTCTCAACCTCACTAGGGCTCTTTCACTTTCTCACACTCACAATGTGTCTCTCAGCAGATGGAAGTGGCAAGAACACTCTAATGGAGGAGGGGGAAGAGTATAAATACTCCCCCCAATCTGCCATCCAAAAGAGCACTGCTGAACAGGTTTTTCGGGGGCACCGGACGCTCCGATGCCTGGCATCGGACGCGCCGATGCCCTCGATCCAACGGTCAACTGTACTTTTTGTCAGACTGTTTAAAGGAGCATCGGACGCTGGGCAGCGTCCGATGCCTTCGCACAGGACGCGTCCGATGCAAATCTGACCTCTCTGGAACCTCTCTGCATGGACATAGGACGCTGGCCCTCAGCGTCCGATGCCAGCGTCCGATGCAACCTCAAGTTCACTCGCAAGTGAACAGTGGCACGGAGCGCGTCCGATGTGACACCATCGGCGCGTCCGATGCCACGCATCAGATTCACTCAAGTCTAGTGAGCATCGGACGCGCATCCGATGCCCACCAGGCTAGCGTCCGATGCCCTTTTCAAGGGCAAAACCAACTCGGATCGTGACGTGGCCTTAACGACTTTTCATCCTTACTACATAAGAGCTCTCTCTGAGCTACCTAGGGCTATGAAATAACAAGTGTGCACCACATGTACCTCAATAGACTCATCTAGGTCAAGCTACTGATTCACGCTCCCCTTTATAGTACGACCAAAGGAAAAAACAAAGACCTATGGCTACCTAAGTGTCCTCCAACACCATGTGACACTTAGCCTAGTCTACCATCGTCTTCGTCGTCCGTCCTTTGAAAACCGAAATGATTTCCATCGCTAGGGGACATGAACTCGATATGCCCGTATCGTCGCCATTACCATGACCTAACTCATCCCTGTTTTTGCAAAACACACGTTAGTCACAGTAATCTTGTGTTTCATCCAATCACCGAAACCCACTAGGGGCCAAGATGCATTCAAGGTAATCTGCGGAGTCACATACCAACACCTTTCCAAACCTATGAAAAATCATAAAGCAGATCCAGTGGTCCCTGCATGAATCAAATTTGTGATACATGTGTGTATTAGAATAATTAATTTGATATATGCAAACTCACACTTTCCCAAAGTTGTACGGGGCCACTATGGATTCCCTGTGTTGAAACTGAAGCATCGCATGTCCTAGGTAGTAGGCATATCTGTCTTCAAACTCTTTCTTAATGTCCGCTATTTTCTTCTCTCGTTCTTCACCTTCTAAACACTGTAAGTCTTCGTGGTCATCCTCGATTCTAAATGTGTGTTGCTCCTCACATATTTTCATTGGGTTAAAATACCCAACCCTTTAGTTGGCATTAGAATTAGGATCCGCACCGTAACGCATCTCCTGCTGTTCATATTACATTCTACAAAGCACACGTACATGTAAGATATTGAAAACTAATACAACTCACTAATAATAACACATGCATGTGTAAGTATGAGTGACTTACAGTGCAAACACCATTACGAGCTGTACATCATCAACCACATGTCCTCGAAGGTAATAATAACTGTTTGTCTGCCGCTAACAAATGCAGTTGGTGGTATACACACATTGATGGTGTTGATGCCAACAGAGAATGCTCTCATGTACCAGTCATGCAGCCTTTTAACACCAGCTGGGATCTTCTTGAGTGTATCCAATCCCACTTGAGTAGAGGCCTTCCAGGCACATAGTTATTAGGGACATTTTTGTAATCGTCCTTTGTTGGCTTCTTGATACTTAAGGCAATTACCTTAGGCTTTTCCGCTAACTTCTCATGCTCAGCCAAGTCAAGGGTACGTGTACTGTGGGTAAGTGCAATTCCTTACAAAAATTTGGTCGTACCGGTAGTCTTTTTCTTTGGCTCAAAGGGGGAAGCCAATTTGGGAACTAAATATTTCTTCTTTGGCCACTCTGGTGCCTCCCTTGTTTGTTCAAGATCTTTGGGTGGCAGGGAAGGTGGAGAATTGAGTGGTGGCGGAGATGATGGGGGGTCAATAGGAGCCACGATAGGCGACGATGGCGGGTTAGGAAGAAGATCGACAGGTGTTGACGAGTCCTGAGTGAGTGGCGGGGCTTGAGAGGATGGTGGTGGCTCACTCAACTGGACGTCTTGTCGAGGCCAAAGGATGAAGTTCTTGATAGCATGTCCGAGTTTCTGAATGCCCTCGGGGCCGGGGATGTCTAGCATGTCATCCTCGTATCCTTGGACGATTGTCGACACTTCTACCTTGCAGTAGTCTTCTAGAATGTCGCTCCCATGGTACTTGCGTCCTGGGATCGCAAGGCAAATGGCTACTTCCCTTGTACGATGATTGTTAATACCATATCTTATGACTAGGGATCAAGCCACCGGCCTATCAATAAGCATAGGGTCTCACTTGTAGAAATAGAGAAGTGTACGTAGCATAAGGTACACACATTGTAACATAAATGGATTACATGGGAAATGATAAATATAATCTAGATAGCTACCATTCTTTCTTGTCCATCATGGTGCACCCAGGGCAACAAATTCTGCGGGATGCTTCACTCAACATTCTTTATCTTTACTGGATGGCCATCTACAAATAGAGACATGTCGTTGAAATCGTTAAATTTATCTAAGTCAGATACACCATCAACTCCTATAGCTTGTTGCTTTCCAGGAAAAACTACATGCTTCGACTTGTCAGTACTTTTCTTCTCATTAGGGGAAAGGATCTGTTCAGCATGGAAGACCTATGCAGCACGGTTAGCCATTATCCACGGATCATCTTTGTAGCCTACCTTACTTAGATCAAGAACTCTCATAGTTGTCCACTGTGACATGTTTGTCTTGAACCCATTGACATCGAAACATAAGGATCTGAAATGTACCATAGACTAGTTCCCAAATGTCCTCAATGAAGCCAAAGTATGTAGTTTCCTCGCCAGTTTCAGAGTGTAAGGTCTCACATCGAACTCCACCGTTTTGTGACATGCTCTTTTTGTCCTTGAACTTGGTACAGTATGTGAAACCACTAATGTCATAGGTTTGCCATGTCGTGACCTGACATGATGGTCCAGAAGCCAACACCTTGATGGTGAGTTCCTCAACTGTTTCCCCATCTGGAATGTCATGCTCCCTTAACCATGAGGTGAATCGATTCTTGTGTTCCTTCATTAACCATTCATCCGTGTGCCCATGATTATGTTCACGAAGCTCATCAATGTGTTCCTCGATCAAAGGCTCCATTATTGAGAGTTGAGGTAGGATGTTGTGATGTGCCTCGAGGACTGTATTGTAATCTTGTGGGACAAATGATTTCTTTCCCGTCCTCCCTCATCCATTCAGCTTACCCTCATGTCGTGATGGAGGCAAAACTATTGCAACCTGGTCTTTTAGGACCCTGTTGCAGAATGGACCTCGAACTCAATTGCCTCTTCGGTTTAGTACCCCTCTACCATGAACGCCTCAGGACGAGCACGAGTTGATATTTAGCTATTTAGTATTGACATGAAATGCTCATACGTTCACATCTCATGCAAGTACATGGGACCCAGTGCCTCTATTTGTGGAACCAAGTGCACCACAAGGTGAACCATAATATCAAAGAATGTTAGGGGAAAACACATCTCAAACTGTGACACAATCTCCACTGTGAATTCCTTAAGAGACACCAACACATCACGGTTAATCACCTTCTGTGAGATCCTGTTGACGAAGTAGCACAACCGTGTGACTGCAACCTTTATCCACACTGGATTTATAGCTTTGATGGCAATAGGGAGGAAAGTAGTCAGTATGACATGACAATCATGTGAGTTGTAGTTGGTGAGTGTAAGGTCTTTCATTAACACAATACTCCGTATGCTAGAGCAGAATCTAGATGAGACTTCTAAATTCTTCAACCACACATACATCGCATGTTTCTCATCATTGTTGAGGTTGTAGCTTGTTGTCGAGAGGTGGTACTTTCTTTTTCTTGAAAAATAGGGTGAAGTTCTTTTTTATGTCTAACTGTACCATGTCGTCCAAGCGTGAATTTAGTCCTTATTTTGTCTTGCCCTTCATGTCTAGCAAGGTTCCAATTAGGCTTTCAAAGACATTCTTCTGAACGTGCATTACATCGATTGCGTGGCGAACGTAACGTCTAACTCTGGCCAGTATGACAAATACTCGAAGAAAATAGACTTCTTCTTGAATGTAGCCCCTGGAGTTGGTTTGACATCCTTTCTTAGTTTTCCATCTTTTGTCTTCTTCCTGAAAACAAATTTGAGTTTGCTGACTATGTTCAAAACTCTTTTGCGTTTACTGTTACCTAATGGAGTAGCAGACTGTAGTTCAACATTATTGTCAAAGTACTTATCCATCTTTTTCTGGTTGTACCTGTGTCCTTTCGATAAGAAGCGTTTGTGCCTCATGTACACTATCTTCTTAGATGCAGTAAGGGACATATAAGCGGTTCCATCTATGCATACCACGTAACCAACCTTTCCCTTGAACTGCCCTGATAATGTGAAGAGAGCAGGGTAATCGTTGATTGTAACAAAGATAATTACTCTCAGCGTAAATGATTCTTTGTGGTACTTGTCCAATACTTTAACACCTATTTCCACAATATTTTCATGTCCTCCATTAAGGGCTCCAAGAAAACATCCATGTCAACTCCAGACTGTGTAAGTCCAGAGATAAGGATGGTTAGCAAAAGGTACTTTCGCTTCTGCAACAACCATGGAGGAAGGTTGTAGATGGTGAGGATCACCGACCATGTGTTGTGCTTGCTGCTCCTCTCAGCAAATGGTATCATTCCATCAGTACTCAGTGCGAACCTAACATTTCTTGGTTTCTTTGCAAAGTTCTTGTGGTTTTCATTGAAATCTTTCCACTATTGGCCATCGGCTGTGTGGCGAAGCTTCCCTCATCTTTGTGCACATCAAAAGCATGCCAGTTCATAAGTTTGGCATCCTCTAGGTTAGCGAACAAACACCTCAATCGATCGACCACAGGAAGGTACCACATCACCAAAGTAGGAATCTTTTTCTACACATAATAGTCTACTTCTTTTTCTTTGTTGGCATGTTTTGGACTACTCTTTTGGGTATTCTGTTGGGTCTTCTTTCTCTCCTTTCCTTTACACAAGGAGGCAGCATTCCTCTCTGTAGTCTTTATTCGTCTTGTACCTACTGGCACCACACTTTGGACAACTGTCCAAGTCCTTATAACCAGCACCTCAATATATATAGGATATAGTGATTTCTACACGTGTGGATCTTCTCAGCACCCATCGTTAGTAGACTGATTAGCTTCTTTGGATAGTACATGTTAGCAGGCACTTTGTTCTCTTTTGGAAGCATGTCTGCGATGATACTCAAGAACGCATCGAAGCCATCATCAGAAAGACCATACCTAGCTTTGCACACCAACAACTTTAGCACAGATCGCAACGTCGTGAACTCTTTGGTGCAACCCTTAGACTCATCGTACAAAGGCTCTTCTGCTGTCTTCATTAGGGCCTCCATACCTTTCATGAAGAACATTGATGGATCTTCCGCATGACGACGCAACATGGCCTCTAAGAATTCTGCATCTTCCACAGCCATATTATTTGGCAGGACATGAGTTCTGACACCTTCATTTCCTCCAGCGAAACCATGATTAGGAACATTTGGCACAACATGTTCGACGTTAGGACCATCGGCGTCAGGTTGTTGTGTCTCCTGTACGAACTAAAACCCGCCAACAGGCATATCTGGACCATCGACGTTGATGTTCGCAGGGTTTCCAGTTGTATAAGGCGCAGAGCTACCCTCTCCATGCTTTGTCCAAATCAAGTAATCCTTCATAAATCCTCGGCGGACCAGATGAGAAAGGATTTGTTGAGTGTCATCAAATACAATAACATTTCTACAGTCCATGCATGGACAATGTACGTGCGTCTTCTTTGTTCTCCAAGCATGGTTTTTAGCGGCATCAATAAACCTATGGACCTCGGGTATGTATGATGGATCTAGTCTTGATAACTTATACATCCAAAAGAACCTCTCCATCAATACCTTAAAAAAATCATTACACTGTGGACCTCAGGTATTGTAATCAATCCAAAACAAGTAACCATAATATCTAGAGATATTTATTAGCACCTTTTGAAGATCAATCTCCTTCAATGAAATGAAGATGAAAACCTCTGTAGATCGCCCTTGAAGCTAGGGTTTAGCTAGGGATTATATTAGATAGGATTTAAGGTTTATCTAGGGTTTAGGTAGGTATAGCTATGGTTTATTAGCTGGGGTTTAGGGTTTATGTGAGGTTTTAGCTAGGGTTTAGGTAGGGTTTAGCTAGGGATTAAAGTAAAAAAACTAAGTAGCAGAATTAAAAAAACCTAAGTAGCATAATTAAAAAAACCTAAGTAGCATAATTAAAAAAACACACCTTTCATGAAATATAGATACATGTGGATAAAATATATTGAGAAATAAAGAGAGAGATTAAAGTAAAAAACCTAAGTAGCATAATTAAAAAATAAAAACCTACATTTCTCTCTCTACATAAATACATAAGAACACACCATTGATGGAATATATATCTTGTATAAACTAGCTAAATTGAGAAGCAACCATGAAAAGGGAAAGTGGAGAGACATTAAGCAACCTCATTAAAAGAAATAAAGACAAAAGGCTAGTTTTTCTTCTTTCTAACTCATGGTGAAACGCTAGATCCAAAAACTAGCTCAAATTAAGCAAGAATGAAAAAAATGATGCTACAGGGACATAAACTAACCTTTGTTAGCAACCTCGTTCCAAAAAATGGAGATCAAAACCTCTCCCCTTATATTTTGAGAGATCTAGAGCTCCAAAATACCCTCCAACGAAAAGTGGCTGCGATGAACAGTTCTGCTCGGGGAGGGATGAGTGATATATATACCAAAAACAACCCTGGCGGTTGGCTTAAGGAACCGCCAGTGTAAATACAATTTACACTGGCGGTTGTCCTAACCGAACCGCTAGTGCAAATGGTACATTTACATCGACGACTGGCTTATGACAACTGTCTGTGTAAATCTATTTACAGTGGCGGTAACTAAGTCGTGAGTCACTTATTTCTTTACACAGCCGGTCCTAAAGTAAAACCGTCAGTAAAAAAAGAGGACCGCCGGCTTAGAGCTCTGTATTGTATAGTGGTAAGCGCATTAGTTACATGAAAAGTTAGCTGACCCTTTATCATTAGGTATGACATCTTTCCTCATGTGACTAGCTCTAAAGAATGACCTGTAAAATCCACACGAACTGTGGTCTAAATATGGAATTCACTACTACAGTATAGCTCTGTAGGGGCGGCTGGTGAGCCTCTGTAGAGGCGGCTCGGCGAGCCGCCTCTACCATACCGTCTCTACACATCAGGTATTTGTAGGGGCGGTTCCCAATCCGCCCCTAGAAATGTCATTTGTAGGGGCGGCTAGTAACAATAGCAGCCCCTACAAAGTTTTATTCAGGGGCGGTTGGGCTTTGCAGCCGCCCCTACAAATATCATTTCTAGGGGCGTCTTGTAACCACAGCCGCCTTTAAAAATGGTATTTGTAGGGGCGGCTGGAGTTACCAGCCATCCCTATAGTCAGATTTGCAACCAAAAAAAAGTTTAAATTTTTAATTTTCAAACCTGAACAAATAATAAATCAAAACAATATATATTGACAGGTCCAGAAACGACTTATACATAATTCATCACAAATAACACATTCACATTGCATATGCTTTAACAAAAATGACATAATACATAATATATTATGAAATTACATAAATATATAGTCCATCACAGAGTATAGTGCACAGAGAGTTCGTTCAACAACATTACATTCTTTTTAACGACCTAAGCTTAGTCTTTCCCACTCACGAAGAGGCTGGCACCGAGGTTCACGTCCTAATTTAGACTCCGGTTCATGGTACAAACCCTTAACATGTATAATTTGGTCCATTATGAAACTACAAAGGTTCCCGACGAGCTCGATGAGGTTATCAGAATGAAGTGTTGTCGTTGTAATTCCTTTTTCTTCAGGCCACTATAAGAAAACAATATTAAGTTTAGAACTGCATAACATATGCGTGCATTTTCTACCAATCAAGTTGTATACTGTGAGTAAAGTAGATCTAACTTACCTTAGAGGGATGTCTCATGTATGAACTAGTGTTACTCATGGTGTGGCATATGTAATATCCACAATGTACACTCCCACACGCCTGCTTGTGGCACTGTTGACATATGAAATTGCTAAGTAAAAATGCTTTTGTCAACACCAAAATGGAAATATGGATTTTCACTTACCGGCCACTTTGTTTTGACGTACAGGTTGCACTTCCTTTCTGGATGATGCACGCCTTTGAGTTCATTAACGTAGTAGCAAAACGCACTCTTGACAATGCTTATGAAGTCTTTGTACGTTCTCTCGTCCTTATCCAATGGATCCATGACCCACGCCATACTTATGGAGAGATCGACGGCCATACAAATCCAGTGGTTGCTGCGGAAATTTTATCATACAAATAGATAACCTTTTTAGCATCTACCAAAATGTGTATTATTTAAATTATAGGATATAATGGTGCTTACTCAAAGTTGTAGGGTAGATATATAGGATTTCTATCTTGCATTCTGGAGAAAGCTCTTGCAATATAGGCCGCAACCTTGTAGGACTCGTCCCTTATTTTTTTTTTGCTGAATTTTCTCTTTCTCCTCAGGCGTCTTTCCAGCGGCTAGCTTTTGGTCATCTAATTTCCAGTTCTTTGGGTAAGTCCACAATGTTTGTGCTATTAGTTGAGGGTCTACGTACCCTGATCGCACACTTGGCATTTTTTTTGCAATGTGCACTTGCATTCTGCAAATCACAATGTGCATTAGTTAAAACAGACTCCAAAGATTACACTAATATGAAATCAAGATGGCAAGGACTTACAGGCACCATGTTCTAATGAGATTGGTTTCCATTTCGCCTAGGTGAAACATTGTCTAGATGTCATCAAATGTAAAGGCAATTTTTCCCGACGGGCCTCCAAATGTCTTGCTAGGGTACCTTGTTTCAATGATAGTTGTGTCAGTCTGGAGAGCACGCAAGTACCAATCATGGAACCTTCTCATTCCAAGAGGTAGCTGTTGGATTACCCTGTTGGGTAGGAAAGGCTTGCCTCTTTCATATGTTCTTGGACAATCCTTTGACCATTTGATGCAATCAACATTTTCATACTTGGCTTTGCTTGGTTCCATGGCCTGGACTGGTTGTCGTTTGCTGGTGACGGCCTTGCCAGATGCTACAACTTCAGCTACTTGGTTCTTAGGCTTGAACTGGTCATGGGCAAACCACTTGGCCGATGTCGTGACGTCTAAAATCGGCACATAAGCTGGCCTTATGTACATTGGATGCAATTTTTGAATCTCTGGCTCCTTGCGGGCACCTTCTTGTGGATGGCATTCTTTTGCAAGCTCTTGTTGTTGTTGTTGTTGTTGTTGTTGTTGTTGTGAGACCTCTTTCACATGCTTGCTTTGAGGCATCTCAGGCACATGCTCAGTGCGAACCGGTGAAGAGTGTGGCATGTCAGGCATGTGCTCGTTGCGAGCTGGTGAATATTATGCCATGTCAGGCATGTGCTGACGAAGAGGCGGTGAAGATTGTGCTTTCTCAGGCACATGCTCGCTGCGAGCCGGTGAAGAGTGTGGCTTCTCCAGCACAGGCTCGCTGCGAGCCGGCGATGAGTGTGACATCTTTGGAAATTGATGTTCATGTATCTCCCCCTCTTCAACACCTAGCTCCAAATGCAAAGGTGATTGCACAGACATCGTACGAGCAGTCAATACGATGTCCCATTTATGCCATAGGATGAATTGATTCACTACTTCTCCTAGTAACTCTAGTCCCTCTGGAGTTGGGTAGTCTATCTTCCATTGCATGAATTCAGGCTTCATAGTATGGACCTCAACCCGACTGTAGTCGGGCGGGATCCTATTATTGTGATGGAAGCCACCAGGAGGATGTGCCACACCTGTTGCCACCTCAATCATATTTGATTGTCTGCCCATGAGAACCACTAAGGTGCAACTAGTTGGTTCTCGTATGCAATCGATGGGGGTTGTAGCTATAGTGGAGCCTTGGCTGCTAGGAACCTTCGGAGGACTAGGAACTAATGCTAGTTGTCTTGGTGGCACCATTACTGTCCCTGGCGTCTCTGGCTCTATTGACAGTCCTTGTTCCTGCAG
Source organism: Coix lacryma-jobi var. lacryma-jobi (assembly GCA_009763385.1). NCBI lineage: Eukaryota > Viridiplantae > Streptophyta > Magnoliopsida > Poales > Poaceae > Coix > Coix lacryma-jobi. The sequence continues at coordinate 58,458,938 of CM019831.1, read as the reverse complement.
CGCCTTCGCAACTAGAGCCTTCACCTGGACCTCAAGATTAGACTCTCGGTCTCTGCCATGTTTCTTATACATATCTCTGTCCTCTTGAAATCCATACTTCCACGTCGTTCTTTTGCCTAGCCCTCTTGTGCGACCTGTGTGCTCGGTGTTTCCTAAGGCAAGGCTAAGCTCATCCCTCTCTCTAGAAGGCTTGAATGATCCTTTTTGTTTGTCTTCACCATATTGCAATATCTTCGATACTGCTTGTTCGGTCTCTGGCTTATCAAACTTAAGTGCACTAGCTGCCTCTTTATTTCTTGAAAGTATCTAATTCCTTGTGCGGATTGATACCCCCTGCAAGTTGTATGCCCCTGATGCTGCGGCCTCTTCCTCCATCTTTCTAAACTCAGCTTCCTTCCTATAGTAACCACCGGGCCCTAGACGATGGTGGTGCACGTTCTTCTTCGCCAGCTCGGTGTTATGGGCACTGAGGGCCAATGCTTCTGGTGTGGTCTTTTGAGCCACAAGCTCTGCCCACATTGCCTCAGTTATCTTGCCGTACTCATGGAACGGAGTTAACCCCTTTTGGATGTATTTAACATTGAGCTCCGACTTCCAACGTCGGAATGACTCTCCAATTTGCTTAAGAGCTTGATGTTGTACCCTTGCATAGGTTCCCTCTGGGAATCTAAAATTGGTGAACAACTTATCTGTTATTTGTTTCTTTTTTTTTGATACGTCTTTCCAAGTTTTGACTGCTGGGTTCAGCTCATCTCTTACTAGCACCCCAATTGCATTACGCCATTTTGCTCTCATTTTTATGGACTGAAGGATCTCTCCTGTGTCCCCGACCTCTGTTATCACAAAGAGTGCCTTCTCTGGATATTGGTTAGCTTTTCTATCCCCTTGTTTCCTCTTAGGCTTGCTACCTGAGTTTGTGGCTTCAGGTTCTGGAGCAGAGGCATTAGTATCCAACTCTGTGGCTCTTGCATCTGCACCGTCTTCCTCCATTCGCCGATGTCTATTTCGCGTTCGACGAGGGGCCTATTCGGGACCTCAAAATGTTATTAACATGATCAAAGTGTTAGCAAAATTGAGATACTATAAGGTTGTTTCCCTACCTCCTCGTTCGGGTCATAGTCCATGTCCAACTCCTCGGAGGTCGGTCTCCGTCTGGTTTCTGGTGGGAAAGGATCCTCGGGACTTTCATATCCCTCTTCTTCTTCTTCTTCTTCTTCTTCTTCTTCTTCTTCTTCGTCATCATCATCATCATTCCCTTGAGCATCCTCTCCTGGTCTTATCTCTGCTCCACCTTCATCTATTAGTTCCCTCTGGCTAAGCATGACTTCACGGTCCATGTCTAGCTCCTCGTCGAACTGCTCCTTAGTGAGGAGCTCCGGGTCTGCCTCCTCATAGGTTGGGCCGTGCTCAGGGCTTGGGGTTGCTTCGTCTGTGCTTCGCGTCATTTAGTCTTATGCTCTAATACATGCAAGAAATTTGCAGAAGTAAGATGCGCTAAAGCATAGGGTCAAAATGAGAGGGTTGCTCTCAAATGAGCGGGTTGCTGCATGATACAGCCGTCCAACGCTCGTGGTGATCATCGATCATAGACTAACATGACAGACATTAATCGATGAGGAGAAAAACCCAATGGTCATCTTGGCCATATTCATGTGGATGGGGCTCGTCTACAATGGCACGCTATTTGAGATGAGTTCCATCCACATGAATATGGCCTAGAAGAAGCATAGGGTCAAATTGGAGCATATAGTTGACTGTCATGTTGTCTCACTACACCCTTTTGTATCATCGAGCAAAAAATAATCAGATAAAATAAAAAAAAGTAGTAGTAGAGGCCTCAGAAACATGTCAATCATCATTTGATCATGGAATTGGAGCATCAAGGCATCATTACAGAAAAGGTCATGTAGAAGCGGGTGGTAGTGATGCCTAGTTCCTCACAACTTCTTGATCATATGCTCATATTCCGGATAATATATGGAGTTGGACAATTTCATCATAGGCAAATAAAAAGAGAGGAAAGGAGAGTAAGCAAAAAAAGCAGCAGGTACTGCCAAACAAAGTCCCCCTTTATCTTTCTCGTGGGGGTTTAGGATAGTAGAGGATAGGCCAGGAGATCAACTGTAAAAGTAGTACAATAGTACTGCAAGTTGAAGTTCAATGTCAGAATCTGTCCAAGTCTGGACAGATTTGCTTGCTGGTGATGTTTGATCTTGTTAACTGTTGAATCACCTTTGGATGCTTATAACATAGATGTATAGAACTTAATAAGCTTTCCAAAATGTCATATGCCATGCCTTCTACTGGTCTAGAACTCTAGTGTACCAATTGTTGAAGTTCAAGAAGTAGTAGAGGCCTCCGAAAGTTGTCAATCATCATTTGAACATGAAATTGGAGCATCTGGCACCATACCAGTTAACAAGAGAGGAGAGGAGAGTCAGCCTAGTAGGGGCGGCTGGAAATGATGCCTAGTCCCTAACAAATTCTTGATCATCAGCTTATTTTTTGAATAATATATGCAGTTGGACAATTTCATCATAGGCAAAAGACAGGAGAGGATAGTAAGAACAAAAAAGCAATAGCAGCTGCTGCCAAAAATAGGAGAGGAGAGAGGACAGGACCATCAAGCAAATCTGTCTAGACTTGGACAGATTCTGACATTGAACTTCAACAAGTGGTAAACTAGAGTTCTAGAGCAGTAGAAGGCATGGCATATGACATTTTGGAAAGCTTATTAAGTACTATACATCTATGTTATAAGCATCCAAAGGTGATTCAACAGTTAACAAGATCAAACATCACCAGCAAGCAAATCTGTCTAGACTTGGACAGATTCTGACATTGAACTTCAACAAGTGGAAAACTAGAGTTCTAGAGCAGTAGAAGGCATGGCATATGACATTTTGGAAAGCTTATTAAGTACTATACATCTATGTTATAAGCATCCAAAGGTGATTCAACAGTTAACAAGATCAAACATCACCAGCAAGCAAATCTGTCTAGACTTGGACAGATTCTGACATTGAACTTCAACAAGTGGTAAACTAGAGTTCTAGAGCAGTAGAAGGCATGGCATATGACATTTTGGAAAGCTTATTAAGTACTATACATCTATGTTATAAGCAACCTAAGGTGATTCAACAGTTAACAAGATCAAACATCACCAGCAAGCAAATCTGTCCAGACTTGGACAGATTCTGACATTGAACTTCAACTAGTGGTAAACTAGAGTTCTAGAGTAGTAGAAGGCATGGCATATGACATTTTGGAAATCTTATTAAGTACTATACATCTATGTTATAAGCATACAAAGGTGATTCAACAGTTAACAAGATCAAACATCACCAGCAAGCAAATCTGTCTAGACTTGGACAGATTCTGCAATTGAACTTCAACAAGTGGTAAACTAGAGTTCTAGAGCAGTAGAAGGCATGGCTTATGACATTTTGGAAAGCTTATTAAGTACTATACATCTATGTTATAAGCATCCAAAGGTGATTCAACAGTTAACAAGATCAAACATCACCAGCAAGCAAATCTGTCTAGACTTGGACAGATTCTGACATTAAACTTCAACTAGTGGTAAACTAGAGTTCTAGAGTAGTAGAAGGCATGGCATATGACATTTTGGAAAGCTTATTAAGTACTATACATCTATGTTATAAGTATCCAAAGGTGATTCAACAGTTAACAAGATCAAACATCACCAGCAAGCAAATCTGTCCAGACTTGGACAGATTCTGACATTGAACTTCAACAAGTGGTAAACTAGAGTTCTAGAGCAGTAGAAGGCATGACATATGACATTTTGGAAAGCTTATTAAGTACTATACATCAATAGTTAACAAGACCAAGCATATACCTGCAGAGCACGCTGCGGCGGAGAGGACAGAGAGAGGGAGGCGGCACCAGTAGAGGACTAGGAAGGGGAGGTGGAGCCGACAGAGAGTTTACCGGCAGGGTCAACCCTAGCCCCCTCGATCCGAGGAGAGGCAGCGCGCCGGCGGAGAGGACCGGGAGGGCGACGGCGGTGGCGGGTCCTGGCGGGGGTCCAACCCTAGCCCTCGCTCGGCCCGAGGACTGTCGAGAGTGGGGCCGGGGGTGAGGAGCCCGCGATGGCGGAGAGGACCGGAGGGAGAGGCGGCGCCGGCGGAGAGGACCGGGAGGGTGGCGGCGGGTCGGGCGGGGGTCAAACCCTAGCCCCTCGCTCGGCCCAAGGACTCTCGAGAGTGGGGGCCGGGGGTGAGGAGCCCGCGGTGGCGGAGTGGACCGGGAGGGGGAGGTGGCACCGGTGGAGAGGACCGGAGGGATGAGGCGGCGCCGGAATTTTGGGCAGCCTGACGGCATCGGGAGGAAGAAGAGAGCGCCCAATACTTAGCCGCAAACTCGAACCCGTGCCATCTGCCTTTATATCGAGCACCATTTGTAGGGGCGGTTCTAGGAAGAAGCCGCCCCTACAAATGGATTTGTAGGGGCGGTTTCTGATATAGCCGCCAATACAATTTTTTTTTTATTTTAGTGTTTATACAAATTTGGAACAGGAAATGAAACATAAATAAATGTTAGTCTTGTACATAAATATTAGGACATATATTGAAACAGTACAACACATGAATATAGTCTTGTACAACATGAAAAATATAAAAGTTGTTAGCACATATATTGAAACAGTACAACACATAAATATAGTCTTTGTACACATAAATATTAGCCTGTCACAACTTTTCCCTTGCCACCATTTCGTTGCCATGGAAATATGTCTTTACGCAGGTTCTTTTCCACATTAATTATCCTTTTAGGGAAGTCTGTGAATAGATGCATTTCACTGTAGTTATTGTACTCGTCAACATCATCCACGCCATCGACTCCGATAATGTGTTGTTTCCAAGAGACAACCACGTGTTTTGTCTTCTTCTTTGGGGGTAGGTTAGTTTGCGGGTCCGGTAAATAGAAAACTTGTGCGACACGTGAAGCAAGCACCCAAGGGTCATCTTGGTAGCCTAGATTGTCTTGGTCGACGATTGTGTAACCAATCTCGTTCAACTGGTGTTGTTTGATCCACCGACATCGAAAGAGGGCCATCTGTATATCCATTCCATAATCAAGTTCCCATATATCTTCAATGATGCCAAAGAATGGGATCTTTCGACCAACTCCGTCGAGAGCTTCGATCCGAACACCACTATTTTCGTTAACACTACTACTATCCTTTGTGTGGGTATAGTACGTGTACCCATTGATTTCATAAGCTTGCCATGATGTTACTTGTCTTGATGGGCCTGCCGCTAACCTTGCGATGGTAATATCATCTGTGCTTTCTCCATCAGGTATGTTTTGGTCCTTCAACCATGTTGTGAATCGTTGCTTGTGTTGTTTCATGACCCACTCATCTGTGCGCCCATTACTCTCGTCTCGAATGATAGCCAAGTGCTCATCAATGTATGGTTGAATTAATCCTGTACTCTGCAAAACACTGTAATGCGCCCGACTCACTTCATTAAAATCCCTGTCAATGAACACTTTCCTCCCCTTGGTGCCCTTCCCAGCCAGCCTACCCTTGTGATGACATTCAGGTTTGCCAATTGCTCTCTGTTCTTTTAGGTACTCTTGACAGCACTCAACAACTTCTTCAGTACTATAACCCTCTATCATGGAGCCCTCTGGATAAGCTCGGTTATGTACGTATCGATTAAGTACCGACATGAACCGCTCATAGGACCACATTTCATGCAAGTAACAAGGGCCCAATGCCTGTATCTGATGAACCTTATGAATCATGAGATGTGGCATGATATCAAAAAAGGCAGGAGGTAAACACATCTCTAGTTGATTTTGGGTCTCCACCACAAAATTATGTAGGTCGCTCAGCTCTTTTCTACCAATCGACTTCTGTGAGATCTTCGAAAAGAAGTAACACATGCGGGTGATGGCCATTTTCAAAAACTCTGGTTGTATAGCCCTGATTGCAATAGGTAGGAACACTGTTAGCATCGCATGACAGTCATGAGCCTTGAAGCGTGTTATTGACAGGTCCTTCATAGACACTAGCCTCTTCACGTTCGCTGAAAACCCAGTTGGAACTTTAACCGTCCTTAGGAAAGTGCACATTGCTCTCCTCTCTTCTGGGGTGAGGTTAGAGCTAGCCGGAGGCAAAACATATTTTCCATTGCCCTGAGGTATAGGATGAAGCTGGGGCTTTACATTTAGCTGCACCATGTATTTTTGTGACTTCAGACCATCCTTTGTTTTGCCTGTGTCCATCAAGGTAGAAATGAGACTCTCAAATACATTCTTCTGCACGTGCATAGCATCAATGGCATGGGGGACCTCTAAATCCGGCCAATAAGGCAAATACTTAAAGAAGATTGACTGTTTCTTAAAAGGTACACCAGGGACAGGAGGTGTACTTCTATCTCTTTTTGTGCCATCAGCATTCTTCTTCCCAAAGACGACATGTATGTTTTTCACCATTGCGAACACGTGTTGCCCGTTGTGACATCTCTCTGGAGGGGGGTCTGTCTCTGGGGCATTGTCATACAATCTAAAGAACATCTTGCTACGATATTTGTGAGTTGTCTTTAAGAAGCGTCGGTATCTTAAGTAAACTGTTTTCTTGGATGCGTCCAGGTACACCCATGTAGTATCATCCAAGCATACTAAGCATCCTGTCTTTCCTTTGATCTGTCCAGATAAAGCAAACAATGCAGGGTAATCATTGGTAGTAACAAAGATAATGGCTCTACATATGAAGTCCTCCTGTCTGAATGCATCATACATCTGTTCCCCATGCCGCCATAGCCTCTCCATTTCTTGCATCAAAGGCTCGAGGAACACATCTATATCAATACCTGGTTGTTTCGGACCTAAAATGAGAATAGTGAGTAGAAGATACTTTCTCTTCTAACACAACCAACTTGGGATGTTGTAGATGGTCAAGATCATTGGCCATGTGTTGTGCTCACTGGTCCTCTCATTGAAGGGATTCATTCCATCGGTGCTCAAGCCAAACCGTACATTTCTTGGGTCAGAACTAAACTCAATGTGTTTTGCGTCAAATTGTTCCCATTGGGTACCATCGGCCGGGTGTTCAATCTTACCATCACCCATCTTGCGCTCAACATCCCACCATGTCATGAGTGCAGCTTCGTTAGGGTTTAGGAACATACGCCTCAAGCGGTCGACAACTGGAAAGTACCACATTACCAAGGCGGGAATTCTTCTTTGCTTCTCGTCGTTGCCTAATGGCGTGTCCTCTGGGAGTTCTGAATCTTGTACCACTTTTTTCCCACAATTTTTCCTTTTATTCCCTGTGGATGCTCCATCCCCATTGTAAAGGTTGTTGTTCTTGTACCGACTGGCTCCACACATAGGACATTTGTCTAGTGACTTGAATGTATCACCGCGGAAAAGGATACAGTGGTTGGGGCATGCATGGATTTTTTCAACACCCATTGTCAATGGACTTATAACCTTTTTTGCTTGATATGTGTTGGTGGGAACTGAGTTGGGTTGTGGAAGCAACCACGACAAGAGACGCAATAGATCATTGAAGCTGCAGTCTGACCAACCATACTTAGCCTTTAAGATTAGTAGCTCAAGTACAAATCGTAGCTTTGTCCAGTGTTTCGGACAACCCTTTTCAGTACTATACACGGTCTCCTTTGATGCTTTTTTAACTCTTTCTAAATTTTCTAGACCTTTCGGGCTCTTTAGTAAAATCTCTGGACGAATGGCTCGAAGCATTTCCTCTAAATAATCACCATCTTCCTCATCGTCACGTCCTCCACAGTCATCATTGTCGCCACCACCTTGATCGTTACCATCACCACCAACAGTATTGTCACCACCTAGATCATGGTCATTATCATCTATTTCTGTATCAAGCTATGCTACATATTGCTTAAGATATTCTATAGAGGTTTCAGTGTCTATTTCAACTTCTTCATCTGGATCAACGTTAACAGTCTCTTCACCATGATAAAACCACACCGCATAGTCCTTAACAAATCCTCGCATAATCAAGTGTGATCTGATAATACTCACATCTTTCCATGCGAGATGATTCTTGCAATCGTTACATGGACAAATAATTGAATCTTTATTCTGTGTCAAAGTCATTGCATGCTTCTCGGCGACTTCAAGAAATTTATCCACTTCCTCACGGAAAGCTTCTTTCCACCTTAATGAACCATACATCCAAGAGTTCCTGTACTCCATCTTTTAGGACATCAATCAAAGGAAAGAGTATTAAAACACTAATTATTGATACACACAAATCAACATAATAATTAATTGAAGAAATATTTAACTAGCAGCCTACTATTTGAGGTAATAAAGAGTAATTAAATGTATGTAGGCATAATAACTAACTAATTATAAACAAATTAATATATAAAATTAATTAACAATTTTTAGTCTCCATAATTATAAATAAATAATATTTACCAACTATATATATCCTTCAAGCGAACTTAATCTCATTTCATCAAACAAGAATTTTAAAAACTAAAATTAAAAAAAAAGTAAACCCTAGTTCTAGATTTAGATCTAGATTTAAATGATCAAACATCCATAAAACTAACTAATAATCCACTAAACTCAAAGAAGATCCACTAGAATATGGTATAATCATATTGTACTAACTAATTGACCAAAGCATCCTCAAAATCTTGGTCTAATTTTCTTCATAAATGCTAAAGCACCATGGAAGAGAGAGAAAAACAATACTCTAATTAAACACTAACCAACCACTAAAACTTTAAAAAAAGACCATGAATAGCTTTTTCTACCTTCTACAACCTCTTTATCAAAGGATTTGAGAGGAAAACCTTCCCCCTTGAAAGAGCAATTTTGGGAGGTGCCCAAGGCCCCCTTCCTTTCCCTCCTCGGGTTACAGTAGCAGCAGCCCGAGGAGGAAGAAGGGGGGCGCTGCTATTTTACTGTGAGGAATTATAGGGGCGGCTGCTGATAGAGCCGCCCCTACAAATCCAACTATATGGGCGGTTCTTATTAGAACCGCCTCTACAAATGAATACATTTGTAGGGACGGTTTATAACAATAACCGCCCCTATAGTTTGATTTGTAGGGGCGGCTCTATCAGCGGGGCCGTGACACTAACTCTAGGGGCGGCTGTGAATAGAGCCACCCCTAAAAAAAGATCTGTTGCTACAAACCCTTTCTGCAGTAGTGATTGCCAACCTGCACATTTCATCGAAGCGACGTGGTTGTGATGGAGAAGAGACGGACCGGGGAAGGCGATTGGACACGGGGTTGCGACCAGAGTCCAGACTTGTCTGTTCATTTCACTTGATTTGAAGTTATTTTGGGTCCAGCTTGTTATACGAGTAACGCGTTTCGTGGAAAGGAGTCTCATACTCTCATCTAAATATCGGTGACGCGTATAGCTGAAAAGGGTCACTGCTAACTTATCAGGACCAGACTCCGTGTCCCTGGGCACACATCAACCAGTGTGAGTCGTCCGCTGCGCGTAGAGATGGAGTCCACAACTCCACGTCATACTCACTCTCACACAGCAGCTCTGGTCAAAGAAATTGCCGGTGCGTGGGCCAGCGAGGAGTGTTAAAGGCTCTGCTGTTCCGTGAATGCTCTCGCTATCCCGCTGGCAAGTCTCTGTTCTCCTCTCACCCAGTCAAGAGAAGACCAGAAGCGGCCTGCCGGAGCCCGGAGGAGGGCGCATGGAGGACATTGGGCTGCCGGAGGACGTCCTCACGTCGGTGATGTCCCGCGCCGCCACGGGCCCGCGGGCTGCGTGCATCGCCGCCACGGTGTCCCCGGCCTTTCGCACCGCGGCTGACTCCGACACCGTGTGGTCGCGTTTCTTCCCGGCTGACCTCGCGCCGCTCGTCGTCTGCCCGGCCGGGGCGCCTCCGCCACGCTCCAAGAAGGAGCTCTTCCTCCGCCTCTCCGGCACCCATGTTCTCCTCGAGGACGGCCTCACGGTCTGTACAAGCGGTGCTTCCTTCAGTTCCCTGTCTCCCTTCCCATTTACTACAAAAACTAGCGATCGGCGACCTGATCGAGCAAGCGCGTGTGCCGTCTGCTGTGTGCGCGCGTGCGTTTTCGTCGTGTCCAGAGCGCGTGGCTGCACAGGGAGACCGGCGCCAAGTGCTACATGGTTGCGGCGAGGGCGATGCACATTGTATGGGGCGACGCACCGCAATACTGGCGCTGGATCCCGCGCCAAGACTCTAGGTTTGCTCAGCCTGCAAGTCCCCCTATTTGTTTATTATTAATTGGATCGATCGATCCGGTGTGTTTATTATAATCCAGACAAAAAACAAAAAATGTGGGATAATTATTTGTTTTCCAATGTTTCCCTCTCGATCGCTTTTAGGATTTTATTTAAGTTGTACCAAGTTGAACCAACGATATTTTGATTTGCCCTCTCATTTATAAAACTCGACTTTTTTAGCCTACCTCGACTTTTAAAATCATTTATATTTTTATACTCTGAGCTGTTTTGGATGGTGTGGTTTGTGAGACGTGGCATCCACGTCAATCGTGCCACATCGTACAATGGAGTAAAACAGACTTTGTTCATAGATATGGAGTTAAATTTAGCTATAAATATTTTTTGAAAATTTATCAGATATTTTTCTTTAAAAATTTATACAAATAAAAAAATCCTAAAATGTAGTATAATGTTATAAAAATCATAGAAAACTCTTTTCCCCATTTGGGTCCTTAGAATTAAATTTATTTTAAAAATCATAGTTTAGACACATACATATTAATTAAGCTAATATAATTATATATTTATTATATTTGTATATTATTGTTGGCTATACAAGATGGGTACTTATGTGTTGTATTTCTACCGTAAGGGAGTGAGTTGAAAAGAGTGTTATAAGTTGCAAAGTAAAATTGTAGCACGATGATCTATAGAATTTAGTTTTTTCTCCCACCTATAAATTTGAGATAGGCTTATACATGAACTTTTGAAACCGGTGAAATGTCAAATTCTAAGCCGAATAGCCTAGTTTATTGAGTGAATTCTAATTCCTCCATAACGAAGGGATCCAAATAGCTCCTTAGAAAATTATCAAAACTATTTTTGACTTTTTCTAAAATTGTACTCTATCTTACGATGTCTATATTGAAATTATTTGAATAACTTATTGAACTTTTGTATCTATTATTTGCTAGCAGATGTTCTCGTTATTTATTGTTTAGTCGACGTTGACCAAACAAATCGCATAAAAGGCTAAATCACATGGACTGCTCTTGCTAGTAGATACTCTCATTACCTATGTCCTGTTCAGTTTTTCTAAAATTTGTTTTTGTGTTTCTAGTGTCTGTGGAGTGATATATGCGAGTCATTTCATCCACACTTTGACGAGAAAAGTCGATCCATGTTTTCTAAAATAACATGGTCATGTATAAAATCAAATGACATTTTTGTGGCCATTCTCCTCATAGCCCCAATTCGTATCAAAACATAGAAACACAGTCAGACTATTCTCCCCATAGATTGCACCAAACAGTGTCTTAATAATAGTATAAGCATGATATGGTTACATCGTTATATGACACTTGTATTTTCGTCAAAGTCACTAATCTTTTTCATAGTGTGAGCCCTTTAGTTCGGCTTCCGAACCTGTTGTGGCCGGCTAATCAAAGGGACTAGCTCTTCCACTCAAGTTCTTTCACAAAAGCAGCTTCTTCATAGTTATTTTTCACAGCAGCTCTAGATCTACTTCCACTATGTTGAAAGGGGTCAAAAAGGACTCTCCCTTTTAAATTTGACTAAAGAAAGTATGAATTATGTAGCGTTTTCGAGAAGCATCCATGGACATGAGAAAAATACTATGACCGCTAATAACACTCAATGAAACGTGAGACTACATTACAAATTTGGACTAGCAATCAAGAAAATATGAAAGTCCCTTAGCGGTTTGAGTTATTAGCACTTAAAAATATATATTTTTGGAGCTTCTATGAAACCTCTAAGGCCTCTTTTGGAAGTAAAGGGGGAGCGAAACCGAGGGAGATGGAAAACTTCTCACCAACAACTAAGGTGATAACTAAAATGACATCCCCATGGATTATCCATTCTGAGAAAAGCCCGGGATCCCGGAGGGAATGGAGTTTCCAAATAAGGTCTAAGTTAATGATATATTCCTAAGGGCTTAATTTTGAGAAAATTGGATTTTTGCCATCTAAAATAGTGGGTTTCGCAACATTACCGTCGCAATCGTTGATTTGCCAATCCGAACATGTGCTTCTTGCTTTAGTTGTCATTTTCTCTCTCTCTCATTTTACTCAAAAAAAAGTAAGAAAGACTTCATTAAAAAAGAAGAAAGATAGGACAAAAGCGCCCCTGATCCATTTTTCACGTGTACTCTGTACTATGCCTTTTTCTCCTGATATTTATAAACATAAGGGCTAATTGGTGTATATAAGCTATTATTTGTTAGTTACTTCAAGAATGAAACAACCTGAACTTCAATTTGCTTCAAAACTCTCACAGGTTCCCAGAATGCGCTGAACTGTTGGCGGTTTGTTGGCTGGACTTGAGCGGCGCCATAGAAAGCAGGTTGCTATCCGAAAACACGCGCTACGCCGCCTACCTAGTGTTCAAGATGGACGATGACTGCTACGGCCTAGATTCTCCACTGCAGGTGGCATCAATCCACATTGGACAAGACGAGATAGCAACCCACCCAGTCCGCCTGCAGAACCAGAACTATGTCTACGGCAACGAACAGAACGATGGCGGCGGCGCTGCGGAAGGAGCTGCTCCTTGGCTTCCCATGGACAGGCCCGATGGATGGATGGAGCTGGAGATAGGGGAGTGGGACAACCACGGAGGTGAAGAGAAACAGGTTTGCGCCAGAGTGAGAGAGACCACGTATGGAGGCAACTGGAAGAAAGGCCTTATTTTGCAGGGCGTTGAGATAAGACCTAAGAACTAACTGAGGGCAGAATATTTATTGCTTGTAAAATCAATATTCTATTTGTACTGTATATAACTATATATGAATGTTTTAGTGTTGTGGCACTCAGCTCGAAAGTTGTGTTAAATATTATTATTTAGTGATCAATTATTGTTAATAACATCATCAGTAACTGCTAATGACAGTTATAGAATAGGTATTAGAGAGACATCTTTACTGGTGCACATACGCCCTTTAGTCCCGGTTGAGAAGGGGCTTAGTACCCAACCGGGACTAAAGCCCATCCTCAGGCGAAAAAATAAATGAAATTTTACGGAGACCTCTCTTGTGGTGTACGAGATTCGAACTTAGTATCTCTAGCTTCGCGCATAAACACCTTACCAACTCAACTGTATACGACATGTGACAGAGTTCGGTACACTCTCCTTTTGAATTGATCCATGGGGGACCTTTAGTCCCGGGTGGAAGACCATTAGTCTGGGTTGGTAACACCAACCAGGACTAAAAGGTCACCCTTTAGTCCCGGTTGGTATTACCAACCGTATTACCAACCGGGACTAAAGATCAGAGGACCTTTAGTCCGGGTTGCTTGGTAAGACTAAAGGTTGGCCTTTAGTCTCAGTTGGTAACACAAACCGGGACTAAAAGTCCCTCCTGCAAATGTCTGTCGTTGCAAATGGACTTTAGTCTCGCCTGGAGCCACCAACTAGGACTAAAGGCCTCTTTAGTCCCGGACCCAAATTAATCCGGGACTAAAGCCAAATTTGGTCATCAAGACTAAAGGTCTGTTCTCTACTAGTGCTTTTGGGCCAAACAAATATTGTTTGGCCAACAGACAACCGCCACTTGGGCTTGTACAAATACTTATATTGTTCATCAATGGATGAGATCGGTCATTTTGACATCCTTCACTTTTCATTCATCTCTAACACGTTATCAGTCACGTTAGGCTCTGTCCAGCGTTGAGGCTACAAGGCAGAGAGAAAGGAGAGGGAGTTCACCAGAACTTCAAACGAACTTGGTCAGAGTTGTTGCAACCCACTCCAAGATAGAAGATGGCCGATCCCATACCTTTGGTTGATTTGATCACCAACATTGTGGAGACCTCCATTGCTCGTGGAAGCCACACCGGTGGCGTTCGTTGCTTCATGTTGTAGGGTGGTAATGGATCATGGCCCTTATCCCTCCTTCACAATTCAACTTGGCTCTTTATAATTTTAGTTCAAAATCATATAGTATTATGGTCCGATCCTTATTGAGCCCGATCCTTAAATTTGCTAGGCTAAATTAGAGGGCCCTTCATTACAACCCCTAGCCTGTAGAGTGTCGTTTGTCGTGCCCTCCGCGACATTCACGCCCATCGGAGTCCTACTCGTTATTCCCTCTGGTTGCGCCCATTGCCTCTGCCGCAGTTTACTCCTGGCGTCTGTTCGACTCATGGCCATGCCATGTTTATCAGGCGTGCGGGTGTACCGTCGGGGACGTCGCCGCTGCCATCGTCGCCGAGGCCATCCACGATGTTGCTACCACCATCAAACCTGCTAACCGCGCTCGCCATGCCATGGAATGGAAGCGGTGGCTCCATGGCCGCGTGTCGTGGTGCCCCTCCCGCTCCCCACTCACATCAGCGACACCGAGGCTTGGTCACCAAACTTCGCCTACGACATTGACATCACCCTCCACCCTCCACCATCTGGGAGGTCCTACACTAATGTGGCGGCCAACCATAACCAAACCTAGCGCCAAAACGTCCTCCCGCAAAGCAACGATCTCAGAGCCGAATTCGCCTCTTCCTCGAATGAGGGGAAGGCGGTTCCCCGCCCCTAAGGGGCCTTGAAGGGTCCGGTGGGAGCAGATCCAATGCTCCCGGCTCGCAGCAACAGCCTCCATGGCTAGAGCTTGCCGGGAACCGGGCAGCCTCCATGGTCAGAGTAAGAGCTTTAGCTCGAATCCATCATGTGAGGAAAGGGGGAGGAGGAGAAGGCACTAGATGATGGCAAGGATCACTGGTGGCAAAAGGCACGACGGCTGCAGGTTGACGGCAGCGGCAAGCAAGCAACGGTAGTGGTTGGAGGTTGAGGGTGGTTAGGGTTTGCCAAACCCTAACTGCCATCCTATTGATGGGCCAAATTTTATATTACAAATTATTCATTTTTAATAATTTGTTCATTTTGTATTACAAATATTTTTTGCTTTTTTCTATTAATTCAGTCACATAAAAAATAAACCTATAATTCTAGAAATTAATTTATTCATAGAGAGAGAATATAAAGGAATCTTTTCCATAGAATCTATTTTGCAGAGCTAGCTATTATGACGTAGACAAAAAAAAAGTAGGAGAGAATAGTTAGTAGCGATGAAAAAAATAGGTTATCTGTTTCACGTATTTCAAGAATCTTAAAGATGGGTTCCTGGGTCCACTTGAACCAGAATATATAAAACAGTTATTTTCCTTTGTCTCTCACCTCTACGTCAGCTAGCTACGTAGCTAACCCCATTACTGATGCCTTTAGATCCACCGAAAACAGCCCTACGGTGGAGCTAGTCCATGAGATTCCCTTTTTTAGTGCTCCATAGTTGTCTGCACATAAATGATGATGAGAGCTAATTAATTAGTTGTTGATGCCTGCCCTTATGACATGTTCAACCCACAGAAAACACCCCGTTGACACTCCTTAATGGAATCGCTCTAACATAGACTTCATAAACAATAACCTAGTGAAGGCACTAAGAAGTGTACGGGACACTACTAGCATCACTTAACGTCAAGTTGTCATCCCCAACATGAAACTAGCAATGTGATTATATCATGGCACTGACTTAAAGATAAATATTTACCCGCAAGCGCACAGATAAATACACCCGTTGTAGTAGCATTTTACCCAGAGATATTTCAAGTATCGTTATTTATATTTAGCATTAGGAATGAAGTCAGATAAATAAGGACAAGAGCTACTCTACACATGTGATAGGAGAATTAAGAACAAAGTAAGAACACACTCCTTTATCTAAACTGGGATCAGTCACAATAATGAGGTACACTATAAATGATAAAAGATCAATCTATGATAGTCCTTAGAGCATTTCAACTTAGACAAGGCATGCGGATTAGGATAGACATTATAAAGAAGTATTCCTAAGTTATTTTAATTATAAGTCATAATATACATTGATTAGTGCAATTATTTTTGGCAATCATTGGCTAGGTTATCCCATATTCATTTTCAAGAGGCAACTCTATGGTAAAGGTGCCAAACAGAGTAACCCCTAAACCATGAGTTAACTGAGCCATACGATTCCTATATTCGGGGGGTGGAATACAAAGGACTCAACAGGCCTGTCACACCCGCGATCTACCACTCTACCCGGAACATAGGGAGCATTCGCAGATAAATAGTGTATAGGCACCACACCTACACAGCATTTATCACCCACCCGTTGTACTTTAAGATGAGTGCTATACGAACATGAGTATAAACATGATGATAATCTATCTATGCCAAATATATAATCAAAGCATACTACAAGCAGTATAATTAAGAATATAGTAATTAATGTCTTAGTCATATCAATTATATCTAAACTATTATGAACTAGACTATGAACTAGCACACAATGATGAATAGTATGATGAACTAGAACACATAGATGAACTAGAGTATGAACTAGAACACGAACTAGAACTAGATTAAGAACTAGAAGATGAACTAGACGATGAACTAGAACTATAAGATGAACTAGAACATGAACAATGAAGAACAATGAAGAACTAGAAGAACAATTATGAACTAGAAACATAATTAGATCCATAATGTTGATACATGAGAGAAGATCTTGGGTTTACCAAGCCTTCTCGCGACTAGATCCGGAATCCAAGCGAAGCTTGCCTCTTCTAATTCTAATTCTATCTAGCTATGCCTAAGTTGATGTAGCTCTACGGAGATTAGGGTTTCTGATTGATCCTCCTCCTCTTCTAATGACTTGAGATCTGATGATGATTGAGAGGGGGGTCTGGGGTCTGGTTATATAGCCCTAGGCGAGGAACCGTGGCCCTTGGATCAAACCGACTTCATGTAAGGTGGAGATGCATCCTCATAGGCGGCGGAGGAAGGTTCCAGAAGACGGAGGCCATCGGGCCCAGGAGGTGACCGACCGGTCCTAGGGTGGGACCGGTCGGTCCCACCTGGCGGCCTCTCGGGGTGCCCCGCCTCGTGGTGTCCTCTGGTCTCCTCTAGGTCCTTCTGGAGTATTCCTGACGTGCCGGTTCCGTAATTTTTCATCGGTTTCCTTCTAGGAGAAGTAATCATTGCTGGTTTTCCTGTTTAGTCCCTGTAGAATCACAATTCACCAAAACTCGTGGAATATTATCAACTAAAACCCTAAACCTTTATTGGTGATTGAATTCATGCCCTTTTCATATTTATTTATCCTTTAATTTTGATAGATAACCAGTGTCAACAACTCCCCCAAGCTTACCTTTTGCTAGTCCCTTAGCAAATAGCCATGATGAATCAGGAATTGCTACTATGCTTTCACACCTCAAAGGTACACATATGTTCAAACAAAAATCTTCATTTAGATTATAGTTAACTATTCTGATTTGCTCATATTACCTTTAACTATGGAGCTTTAACCTTCACCTGGGTCTTGAGCAATTGAAAGACAGAATAATCAAGTTAAGCATTGTATCTCTAACTCTTTGATCAACCTTCATTCTGGAGTTTTTATATATTTTCAAAATAAAACTTAGAGATTTCACTGTATGACACTCTCAAATCACTCTTTTATATTTTTTGATTCCTCACTGATGCATTTTTCTTCTTTCTATGGATATATATATCTGGAGCTTTTAAGAAGTTAATAGCATATCTTACCAAGTCAAAGTTCAAAGCTAGGGAGAAAGATGTCATACTTATAGATCAAGAGCTTAGAACTTTTGAAATTTGTCATCTCTTGCTGGCATATTGTAATTAGAGGGACCATGGGCTTTCTTTTTCTCTTTCATATTTTTATCACAATGCTTTTTCTTCTCTCTCTCTCTCTTTGAGGTAGCCAGACACTTGTCCCTTTTTATTTCCTCCTTTTATACTTTTGCATAGTCCCATGCCTCTAACACAATACTACTTCGGAAGAGTGAATCTTTTAATAAAATATTCTTGATCTCTAGAGCATGATAAATTTCTCAACCATAGCTAAAAACTTAGAACAAAACATGTAGCCTTATCTTAAGATCATATTAATGGCTCTAGGTAGGAATTCATGTTTATGTCATACATGATCTCATCATGTGTTTTTTTTAATCTTTTCAAAGAGTAAATCTCCAGAACTCTAGTATCTCTAGGAATTAGATAAACAGTAGCTCAAACCTTCTTATATCATATCCCACAATTACCTAGACTTTTAGATCAAGCATTTGCCATCCACAGGTTTCAGGTTCAGAGTTTATTCAAAACAGCTTTGTCCAAAACTCAGGAAAATTTAAGGCTGAACACTAGGCACTTAAGAGGGATTACGGCGGAGCAACTATTCATCATTTTCATCATGAGCAAAATTAAGTTTATATCCACTTAGGCAATTATTCATTATATACTATATTTATTTGGTTTTATAATAGTTATTCATCTTTTTAAGGGTTTCTATATATATTGACCTGGATCTAGCTCAAACGAACTAATAATAGTAAATAAAAATAGTCGTGGTACGATACTTATCGTGATAACTGAGGGTGCTCTCCCCCAAGCTGGATCTTGATGTGATCTTTTCCCCAGAAGATGAGTAGACCATCAGCAGTGGCTTTAGTCCCTTTCTACTTTATTTCCTGCGGAACTTAAAAATAGACAACACAACTAGTGGAACTTGATTAAGCATTAGTGATAAATATTATTTCCCTTTGTCTAGTTGTCTAAAGCTCTTAAGATCATTTATGTTCTTCCTTTCCACTAAGCAGAAATTCAGCAGTTCTCTATAGTGTCTCTTTTTAGATTTTTCTTTTTACAGATGATGCAATGCAAAAATAAATATGTAGATGTATTATTTTTTTATGCCTCCACAGAGAATACATTTATGAGTTTTAACACACCACTAAACTGTTCTCATGGGGCTTAGAGTTTTTCATATTTTTATTTTCTTTTCTAATGGAGATATAATATGCTAAAAAGTAAATATGCAACTAGAAGTAAAATGATATGATTATGCAGTACTTAATTTATTGCTAAAGAAATATGGATAACTACCGAGTTACCTTCCGGTGAGGATTCGATGTTTATAGTCTATCGAACAAGACTTCTTGCACGCTCTTTATTCTTCCTTGGGTGCGTCAGCAGATCCTCGTGGTGAAGACCTTAGTTGCACTTCAGTAGAACTCTCTTTCTTCTTCAAGTGGCTGGTGGACTTGTCTCCTTTGGTTCACTGCTCTTCATATTCTTTAATGGGTGTTGGCATGGTCATTCACTTTGAATCCTTGATAGCATAGATGTTTATCACTTCTCTTGAGCTATAACCATTGATGATTGGCTCTTAAGTGGATGAAGACTTCATCGGCATCATAGTGGAATTCCTATCTTCTGTTGAAACTCAGATAGCCAACAAAGCTCGTGGAATAGATTAACGGTTAGTGAAAAACTACACCTTAATTATTTTAGAGTCTTGATTTATTTCTTTTAAGCACAAAGCAACAGAGTTTTGGATTTCCATTTATGTATGTGACCCAATGATGGTGCAATAATTTTTTTATCACATATGTATCAAGAAAATAGGAGGTAAATGTCAAACCAATATTTTAAAGTGAAGCATTAATACTGTAAGCTAGCAACAACCTCTAGAACTCGTGAAACTTTGGGAGACCATTCTTTGTACAGTGTGTCCTACTCGCAAAACTAAGGCAGAGATCAAGTGCATAAGTTTTGCTGGTGAGAAAACACCAATAGAACTAAAACTTCATTTACCCTACTCTAACCTTAGGCACATTTAATATGATAAGATTTGTATTTTGTGCCTTGTTTCATTCTTAAAACATGGTGAAATGACCCACGATTTCCTCGAAGGGAAATCTGCAGATACATCATAATGTGATAGTCCAAAAAGTCTCAAACCATCACATTATCATTATTCAGTTGTTACCATAGTTCATACAACGCGATGGTTGTAGTTTCCTATGCATGTAATCAATATTTTATAAATATAAACATCTAGTTTTAATCCATATACCGGGCCACATGGCCTTCCATTCGGTCATCGACCGAACATCCGGCCACACGGCCATCCATCCATCCATCCCATGCACACACATACACATCTCACCACACTCGCACTCTCTAGGCGGCAAGGACGACTCCCTCTCGTACCTTGCCTCAACGGCCAGCGCCGGACCTATCAACCCAGGGGAGAAGAAAGGACACCTCTCACTAAGTCTGGGAGACTCTGAGCACATAGTGTTGTCCATGACCGTGGACACGGCTATACGTATAGATCGATCAACTCTGCAGAGCGTGTACGCCTGGAACCACAGGTTAGCTATCATCGACGATTCGGTTCGTCTAAGCTGATTCCGAACTTCCCCCTAATCCGCAACGATGCCATCCTACCTCTCAGCCCTGGGGCACCCCGGTAGAAATCCATCGTAATGCGGAGACTGTGAGACGTGGATCCTGGGGTACCAAATAAAACACCACGTTGTCTTAGGAGGGTGTGGGTATCCAGCCCTTACCTCCCTACACTTATCACCTTCCAGCCTAGCAGTAATGGCATCGTTTCGCCCAGGGGGTAGGAACGGTTCTATGCCCATACAAGAACAAGTGGTGCGCACGAAGGTACTATGGCCGGTGGCCCAGCGCAATAAGTCCTAAGGACTGGACAAGATATCTCCTCCTCGGGGCTTCCATCGCCCCCGTGCTGACACGACACCTCTATCCCGGGGATTCGCCCACGAAGACACTCCTCCCCAGGACCTCTTCTCAAGATCACAATGTACCCGCCACAGGTACTCCCCAGGGGATGCCCAGGTCACATCCCCTCGGCAAGACTCGTCACCAGACTCGTCGTAGATCCTGTCCAGTCGACTCAACCCTCACCACACGCACCCAAGACACACGCCAAGATCTCCCCATGTCATCATCCCGTTATCACGGCACCACGTGCCTTAGCCACCCACAAGCAAACATCCACCAAGCATCACATCACAGATATAATGCATAGTAGAAGTGAGTAGCGAGTATATATAGTAAGCGGTGTCTAGCCTAACAGCGGGTGTGCTGGGGAAAGGGTTGCGTCAAGGTATAGGCTTCACAAGCAATCTAACATGCAACCTATCACAGTTCATTTGCAAATAGTAAAGCGCTAGCAGCTACATTATTGCATGTCTAATAGGCTCTGTTCGCCTAAACGGCCGTTTAGTCCGTTTAAACACCGTTTAAACGGTAAACAGAGGTCATCTGTTTTGTTTAGGCCCTAAACGGTGAATTAAACGGTTGGACCGTTTAAACCCGTTTAAACCGTTTAAACCCGTCTAAATGGTCTAAAGAAAATCAGGTTAGACATGATTAAATGATCTAAACAACCATTTAATCCATAATTTGGTTAATTAGAGGACTACGACTACCATAATCAACACAAAACTAATTAACATTGTGAGTATATGAAATGTTGTGCGATTTAGATTTCTTCCAAAAATATTATTTGGTATAATATTTATTTTTTACATGTGCAAATATGTACAGTTTCTATCAAATTTAATTTTTACATACACAAATATGTATATTTTAGTGTTACCATACAAAACCGTTTAGGTCGTTTAACTCCGTTTAAACACCGTTTAAACGGCCTAAACGCTAAACAAAGGGTGACCGACTGTTTACCGTTTACTGTTTAGGAAAACATTGCTAATAGGATTCTACGAGGTTGGATGGGTTGTGGTACCTGTTACGTTGTTAGTTCAAGGCCTCTGATGTCCTTGTAGCCGTCCTCCTCGGGTCCTGGTGTTGTCCTCGGTCTCCTCCAGCGGGTCCAGCCAACGTTGCTCCTGACACAACTACCTCGCGAGACCGACAAACAAGACAAAGAAGCAATCAGAACACTGACGCGACAACTAGACTCGAAGACGCTAAGGACACTAAATAGAGAAGGGACTCAGCCCTCACGGAGGACATCCAATCCTCGGGCTCGAAAAGACACAGGAGCGGATGCTTGCTAAACACAAGCTCGAGTCACAACCTAGCTCGTACTTCCCGGGCCTACCGAGTCAACCTGTATGGCTCGAGTAAAATGGTTGAGACTTGATCTCAACTTAAGCAATCATCACGCAGAACAAGACTAGCCCTCACGAAGCGAGTTCGTTTTCCTCGGGCTCAAAAGTGGCGAAGGATAAACTCGGCTAAGCACGTCTATGTCATGTTCTCGGTGTAAATGTTTTCCTACGGTCGATCGAGTCGACTCGCACAGAACCGAGATCATGATATGGACCTTAGTTTTGCCGACTAGAACAAGGGTTCGGTCTTTGATCCAATCGTCACGGCTAAGGACGAGATCGAATAGATTGAGCCAACAAGGGAAAAGGAAAACAATTCCGATCTCTCGCTCGATTCGTACGCCATTGTAATCGACGAGAACCAAGAAGAGGGAACAGAACAAGAGGGGAAGGAGAAGCAAAGGTAGTCTCACTTCCTTCTATGCACGCGCCATGGCAAAGACGGGCATCGAAGGGAGCGACACACCAAGAACATGAGCACTTAAACCACTCGTAGGGTACCTCGACCCGTGTGCACTAAATGGCACCAGACATTCCTAAGATCTACAGCGGTGCGGTTGTCACCGCGAGGATCTAGGAGTGCTATGGTCTAGAATGGGTACAAGCATACAAGGGCTCAAGTGCAAAGAAGCAAAAGAAAAAGAAAAACGGGGATCCACATTCCTTTGATCCACACGCCATAGTAGTAGACATGAATCACAGGAATGGGATCAAGAAGCAAGACTACTACATAAACATGACCAACACGCAAAGGAGACAGACTAAAAGCGAGGAACTTGGTTCCACGGGGACTTCGATCCACGGTCATTGCATTTGACAGGGATCGGAGTGACGGAAAACAAAAGGAGATCGATCCACACCTTACTGGATCGGCGGAGATCGAAACAGAAAGAAGAGAAGAAAAGAGCGCCCACATTCACTCGACCGACATGCCATGGTGAGGGCGGTGGTCGAAGAATTAGAGACACTCATCCTATGCCAATTCGTAGGGCACCATGACCTTCGTGCAACTAAACCAGCACAAGGCTATTCCCACGGCTCGTAGCGGTGCGGTTGTCACTGCGAGAGTCGGAGGAATGCTATGGTCGAAGTGGTGCAAGCATACGAGGTGGCTAGGACAGAAGCACGACAAAATAGGTGAAGCCCGTTGGTCATGGCGAAGCAACTCGCGGCCATGAGCTTCACCCAAACGAGTTGGCACCCGTCGTTCCACGGTCGTCGTCTCCAAATCCTTCGCGCGCTAGGCTAGATCACTGGGGGTTATAGCGTGCGGGTAATCTCCGCATCGATATTGTTTCCAATATTGAGCCCATAGTGGCTTCGCCCTAAGGCTAGGGACTGGAGCCAACGCTCGTAGCACTACGAGGCCAACTAAACTGATAATAGCTATCACTAAGACTACGACTACGAGGGACGAGTTACTCTCAGTGTTACGACCACAGCGGGATGAACCCACGATCGCAACGTCTGAGCGAGGGATGATCCCTCGACCGGCTCGAAGGCATGGATCACAGACAAACAAAACAGGACCGGCTGGAAGGCACGGTCAACCACCAGCAACACAAACACACGGGGACCGACACGACGATAACCAACACGACCAACACAACATAGGAGTAGCACATGTCCATAGTACGGGAAAATAGACCGGCACGAAGGCTCAAGTATAGATCATATATGAGTAAGTATGGATGTCAATAGTTTGAAGATGAACAAAATGAAGGGATTTGTGTCGACGTCCAAGAGTGGCGTCGATGAGGGTTCAAATGTTCGAACTTCACGAAGGCACGAAGGATGGGTCTTCAGCGGAGCGGTGCTAGAGGCAGCGAGCGTAACCCTGGCCTTGGCTGAATAGTGGCGCACCATCGGCCGAACGGCAGCGCGTTGGTCAGCGAGTCCGGTGCGGTGGCGGAGGCCCCGGCCGAAGCGATGTCGCGGCCGCAGTCACCAAGGCGAGGCCTTGGCCAGCTTGGAGCGGCTGTTGTTCGCGTTCCGGACGTGGCAACAAGCATCCAGAAGGCATCTCGGCTCCGGCAGAGGCTTCACGACATGGTCGTCTTCTCTGCAAGGTGAAGGACAACGGCACGAAGGCCGATTTCATCCATGAACGACGATAAGGGAAAGATGCGGTTTTTGGGATTGGAGGGTTCACCGGTGATGGCTGCTGGTCGACACCGAGGTGGTCAGTGGCGGGAGGAGCAGGCGGCGTAGCCAGGGCAATTGATGTCCCTGCCGGTTGGCTACAAGGCAGTCAGCAGACGGCCAAACCCGGTGCCGCACGGCTGGCCAGCAGCCTGGCCGAGCACAACCTTGGCCACTTGAGTGCGGCTGCTGGCGTGGAGCAGCCGGCTAGGAGGAGCAGTGAAGGCCAGCCGAGGCGGCTACTGCCCGCGTCCCTGCTCGGCTCCTTGCTGCTCGCAGCGGCAAGGCCGTTGTCGGAGGAGAGGTTCCAGCCGGAGCAAGGGAGGTGTTCAGCTTGGGCGACGTCGCGGCAAGGACGGATCACAGACTGGCAACGGCATCGACGTCGAGCTGCTCCGGGCTTGGCGAAGGCGAGAAGGCGCAAGCGGGGCAGGAAGCAATCCGCGGCGTGCCGAAGATGTCGGTCGGCAAGGATAGCAGGGACGTCGTGGCCGACGCGACGCGGCCCTGGCCACGGCTGGCGCGGCTGGCTCTCGGCACGGCGGGGCTAGCTGCGGCCACGGCGAGCGCACGGCTTCGGCCGACACGGCCACGACGCGACCACAGCTGCGGCCCACTGCCGGAGCGATGGTGGCGGCTCGGAGTGGCAGAGGCGAGGAGAGGTGGTGGCGGCCGTGGTAGCAGGCAGAGAAGGGGAGGGGGAGCGAGAGCGGCGCTGCGAAGGGGAAGGAGAGAAGGGAGCAGAGGCGGCGGTGTCGGTGGGTAGGAGGAGGAGAACAGTGGGCGAACGGCTGCGCGGGTTTTATACGACGGCGCGGATAGGGCACCAGGGGACTCCGGTCATCCTCGGCGTCCGTGCCCACAGCGGGACACGCGGCGAACATCTGATGGGGGGAGTGTACGGACGTCGAGGCAGGGCAGGCGCGCGCGTACCCCGTGCGGCGGCGGCAGCGCATGGGAGCAGGGCGCAAGCGCCCTAGGGTTTGCAAGGGGCGCGGCGTGGGCTGGGCCTGGCGGCTCTGTGCGCGAGCTGGGGGCGGCGCGCGGGCTTGCGGGGAAGCAGGGGCGAGCAAGCTGGCGGCCTGCTGGGCTTGCGCGCGGGCGGGCCAAGGAAGGAGAGGGGGAGGGCGAGTGGGCCGCGGGAGGGGTCCTTGGCCCATGCGGCCAGGAGGGAGAAGGGAAAAAGGATGGGCCTGGCTGGGTGCTTAGGAGGGAAAAAGAGGGGGAAAAGAAGGGGTTTGGGCCCAAGAGAAAGAGGAGATCTTCCCCATTTTTGCTAAGGAAAAATGAGAGGAATTCAAATAGTAGATTTTCCACTTCATTGCTCGGGAAAATAAGATGGAAGCTTCCTCTAAGATGTTCATATGAATTTAGAGAAGGAGTTTGAGATGGATCTCGAAAGGAGTTTGGAAATGACTCAAAATGGGAAAAGAGAGAGAAAAGGGTTTCTCCCCCGAGTTACAAATTATTATGATTCGAATATGTTTGGAGTCAAAAACAAGAGAGATCGAGAAGGGTTCCAAGAAGGATGAGAGGAGGTCGCTACGGATCTGTGCTACTCGACTCTGACATGACTCAAACCCTAAACCGACTCGACAACTTGAGCACACTCCCACAAGCAATCTATATGAGTGCAACGTCTCCGAAAACAAACACTCCTAGGTTTGACTATCGTTTGACCTAGCGGCTATATGTTCCACACAATGCAGGAAAAGTTTTAAAAAGCTCGTATTTTTGGTTGTTGAAAAACCAGGGATGTTACACATGGGTGATGAAATAAGAAGAGTGAGCATGATTTTGACAACGAGGGTTGAGTTGTTCAAGACTAAGTGATTAAAAGAGTGATACTCAAAGAACAAAGCATGTTGAGTTTTATAGATTGAATTATTCAAAGTTGTAACTCAAACATTTTGATTCTTTTGATTTAAGTGCGGAGCAAGACTAAGGGAAAGCTTTTGTAGAGAATGATCACTTACCTTAAAATATTACCTTCACCATTGAAACGCAGTGGCGCCATGTGATGAGGGATAGATGATCTATCATGACCCCTTCCTTTTGTTTGAAGCTTCTCCTTGCATCTTGAGCTTGTTCCTGAGCACCTTGTCTCTTGTGTTGCACTTTATCTTCCGTAACCTCTAAGCTATCCTTTTTCTCTCTCCTCATGAATTATGTTTGGACTTATTGCTCCACTTATTATTTTATTCCTGAAAGCATTAGTGGACAACACATACCCGAAGGGATATACAAGTAATAACAAGGTTAGTGTTTTCATAGAGCTAAAGTCACTTTCTATGCTATAGAGAAGTTAATCTTGTCATTTTAATTAGCATAGAACTTGTATCCCATATTTTATTTACCTTCATTGTTCACCATTACTTCTTCTCTAAAGGATTAATTTTATTTTGTATCTTAAGTTTGATTTTTAAGCTTAGAATTTGTAATATCATTCAAACTTAAAGAGACAAAGTAACAGTGAGTAGAGAGATTGCAAACCAGTGTGTCGGGATGTTGACAGCTTCTTGATTGGGAGGATGAGCATGGTTGTAGAATTTTTTTTTGAAGAGCTAGCCTTCCTCCCCACACTTAGACAAAGGCAAGTGTGAATGTTGAAGCATCCCTCGCGTTGTATTTGCAACTCCCATGTTCTCGGACATTGTTCACCCTGCAGTGGTTAGTGACAAGAATACCCGAAGGGAACTAGTCCTAAGAACATAATTATTTTATTATTTTTTTAATTTTTGTAAATTAAGACAAGATTCTAAATTTAAAAAGTCATAAGATAACTACCGATTGACCTCTCGGCGAGGGCTCACAGTTTTAGGTTCGTTGAGCGAGACCTTTCTTTAATGGACACATACCCGAGGGAATATATAAAGTTGAAATACAGGTTGTCCACTATTAAATTTATAATCCTTATCTATGTAATGGGTAGATGGATTTGGAATTGTTTTAGCATAGACATGATTCATCATAGTTCATAGACAACTTGGTGGCTGTATTGTTCCATGGTTCAAGGCAAAGGTAGCTTATAGCAAAAGACAAAGTGAATATTCTTTGATACTTACTGTTCAGTGATGAATGAGCCATGTCTTTTCTGTGAAGTTGTTGGAGCTCGTCCTATGCCTTGCTTTATCCCAGTGTGAGTTCATCTCTTGACTTCCCCGTTTTGATATTGAGAGATTTCTGCAGGGGTTAGTCCAACAAAATAACCGATATCTACTAGAGAATACTCTTGGTTCAAAAATCAAACTAGATGCCATGTCTAATTTAATCTAAGAAAGCATTTTAACCTAAGCACCACGCTTAATTTAAAAAGCCTTTGAAAGTAAGATCAACACTCCTAGACTAAGCACCATGCTTAATTTAAAAGATGTATGAACGTACTCCAAACCTTAAGCATACTATAGTAAATAACAGTGGCATGAAAGCACTACAGAGATTCACTTTAATGGAGATGAAAGAGTGTGATCAAGGTGAGTAGTATAGATATATTTTTTTCTTTTTAGATGCACATAACATGAGTGGATGCAAGTGATAAAAATTAAATATGTATGAGAGAACATAAACTAAATGGAGTGAATGTATGATGATATGCAAAGGATTAATAAGATAACTACTCATCAATTTAAAGTCCATGAGCAAGACTGACTCACGTTGATTAAACTTACCATGACTCACAATGGAATTGTGAGTGGTACAACGTCTGGTGTCGTCACTCGTCACGTGCTTGAAAACTTGTAACGTTGACCTTCTTCAATCCTTGTGGGAGTTTGTCAGAAAGTCAAAGTGACAACAATTGTCTATACCTTATCTGGTTGATTCCTAACAAAGTGGTTGAATGGATCTTGAGGCTTGAGCAAAGCCTCTAGACCGGCAACGTAGTTTGTCGGAAATTCAAAACCAGTCATACACCTCACCCTGCATAAGATCAAAACTATACAAAAGCCAGGGTGGGCCTGTTTGGATAAAGGGTGAATAATATATCTCAATTATCACATGTGTAAGAGTTCTCCTAGATGTTGAAAATGTATTCTAGCTACCGTCCTTAATTACTCATTCATTCCCCGGCAACAGCGCCAAAAATGTTTGTTGACACTCCTTAATGGAATTACTCTAAGATAGACTTCATAAACAATAACCTAGTGAAGGCACTAAGAAGTGTACGGGACACTACTAGCATCACTTAACGTCAAGTTGTCATCCCCAACATGAAACTAGCAATGTGATTATATCATGGCACTGACTTAAAGATAAATATTTACCCGCAAGCGCACAGATAAATACACCCGTTGTAGCAGCATTTTACCCAGAGATGTTTCAAGTATCGTTATTTATATTTAGCATTAGGAATGAAGTCAGATAAATAAGGACAAGAGCTACTCTACACATGTGATAGGAGAATTAAGAACAAAGTAAGAACACACTCCTTTATCTAAACTGGGATCAGTCACAATAATGAGGTACACTATAAATGATAAAAGATCAATCTATGATACTCCTTAGAGCATTTCAACTTAGACAAGGCATGCGGATTAGGATAGATATTATAAAGAAGTATTCCTAAGTTATTTTAATTATAAGTCATAATATACATTGATTAGTGCAATTATTTTTGGCAATCATTGGCTAGGTTATCCCATATTCATTTTCAAGAGGCAACTCTTTGGTAAAGGTGCCAAACAGAGTAACCCCTAAACCATGAGTTAACGGAGCCATGCGATTCCTATATTCGGGGGGTGGAATACAAAGGACTCAACAGGCCTATCACACCCGCGATCTACCACTCTACCCGGAACATAGGGAGCATTCGCAGATAAATAGTGTATAGGCACCACACCTACACAGCATTTATCACCCACCCGTTGTACTTTAAGATGAGTGCTATACGAACATGAGTATAAACATGATGATAATCTATCTATGCCAAATATATAATCAAAGCATACTACAAGCAGTATAATTAAGAATATAGTAATTAATGTCTTAGTCATATCAATTATATCTAAACTATTATGAACTAGACTATGAACTAGCACACAATGATGAATAGTATGATGAACTAGAACACATATATGAACTAGAGTATGAACTAGAACACGAACTACAACTAGATTAAGAACTAGAAGGTGAACTAGACGATGAACTAGAACTAGAAGATGAACTAGAACATGAACAATGAAGAACAATGAAGAACAATTATGAACTAGAAACATAATTAGATCCATAATGTTGATACATGAGAGAAGATCTTGGGTTTATTACCGAGCCTTCTCGCGACTAGATCCGGAATCCAAGCGAAGCTTGCCTCTTCTAATTCTATCTAGTTATGCCTAAGTTGATGTGGCTCTAAGGAGATTAGGGTTTCTGATTGATCCTCCTCCTCTTCTAATGACTTGAGATCTGATGATGATTGAGAGGGGGGAGTCTGAGGTCTGGTTATATAGCCCTAGGCGAGGAACCGTGGCCCTTGGATCAAACCGACTTCACGTAGGGTGGAGATGCATCCTCATAGGCGGTGGAGGAAGGTTCCAGAAGACGGAGGCCATCAGACCCAGGGGGTGACCGACCGGTCCTAGGGTGGGACTGGTCGGTCCCACCTGGCGGACTCTCGGGGTGCCCCGCCTCGTGGTGTCCTCTAGGTCCTTCTGGAGTATTCCTGACGTGCTAGTTCCGTAATCTTCCATCGGTTTCCTTCTAGGAGAAGTAATCAGTGCTGGTTCTTCTAGGAGAAGTAATCAGTGCTGGTTTTCCTGTTTAGTCCTTGCAGAATCACAATTCACCAAAACTCATGGAATATTGTCAATTAAAACCCTAAACCTTCATTGGTGATTGAATTCATGCCCTTTTCATATTTATTTATCCTTTAATTTTGATAGATAACCAGCGTCAACACACCCTGTCTCCAAGTTCTTGAAATCCGACACGCAGACACCTAAATAGACAGATCATGCAGTGGGTTGTCTATTTAACTGTCTATAAACTATTTAATGCATTAATATAGATATGATCAAGTACAAATATGATTCCTATATACCATTTTATGGCCAGCTGATCCCATAGTTGCACAGAGAATAGCTGATCACATATCATAGAAAATTAGATATAAATCAACAAACATCAAAGTGACTTTCTTTTGCTTTCCTGAACACAGCTCACATGTTTTTAAATATGAACAGATATAGCGCATAGATCAGATATAGCAGCACTCTAAATGCTACATAGCAGTGACCACTCAATGTGCTAGAAAGCTTCACACACCAGCTAGATAAACAAAACAATGACTCTTTCATATCAACTGAAGATTCACTGACTAGTTCTCAATAAACAGATAGCCCTGCACAGTTCCTTTGTTTCTCAATAAACATTTCCTTTGGTTATCAAATAGCCCTACACAGTTAGAAAATGGCAGCATCAGTTAAACGATAGCTCTACAGTTTTTCAGATAAGCTAACATTCAGCTAGCACAAGACAGGGTACCTTGTGAGTTACTAACAGTGAAAACCAGTCAAATAACAACAAGCTAAAGTCAGATGCAGCAAGCTAACAACTTTTATACAAGCAAAATTGCCATGACCTACATATAGGAAGAGCAGATACCAAATTATATAACTTCAGGAAAAAGCATCTTTCACAAACACTTCATGGCAGTAATTCGCTCAGACTTTTCGTCGTTTGTCATTGAACTAGTGTCTTGTGAGATGAGGTTATTATATGCATCCATCATGTTTGATCCCTTCTCAAGCTTTTTCCCCTCCATCTCAAGCTTCTTTGATTCCATCTCAAGCCTTCTCCCCTCCATCTCAAATTTCTTGGACTCTCTGTTCTCCTGTGATGTTAAATGAGCAAGCTCTAGCACCTTCATACGGTTTGTATGAGTTTCTTCATGGATCTTGCTCAATTTATCAAGCTTTTCCACATTAATTGTGGATTCCTTTGATCTCTATCATCACCCTTTGACTTTCCTTTTCCAACAAGAGCGGCCTTTTTTGCTGTCTTTTTGTCCAGGTGGTCGCTTTGGCATGTCATCGTCACTTCCAATATTTCGCACGTCTTCTTCGAGGTGATATGATTTCCTTTTACGAGCAGTCTTTAGATCTTCATTGTATGTTTTCCACTTTGACACTTCACGACAGATTTTTCAAACATTCTTAATCACAAAAGGTCCAAGCTTGTGATCCGAATAGAACTCATTGGCTGCATCCATCCACATATGATCGGAGTAGCCACTTATAAACACCCTGCGAGCCTTCAAATAATCAGATTCAAAGAGGTCACACCACCTATTAATCTTGTTTCATCGATCCTTCGCTTGCTTTGCATTCATTTTCCTTTGCGGTGGGGTGTCCTTGTTATATGCCTTGATAACATCACCCTAATATGCTTCGCCCTTCCTATCGGCTCCGATGGCTGAGTAAGTCGAATTTTCAATCCAAGAACTCATCAATCTTTCGTCTTCTTGTGTTGTTCACATGATCCGCTTCTCAGTCCTAACATTTTTAGAGGGCAAACTTCCACCATTGGTTTTAGAAATAGATATATTTTCATGGCTATTGTGAGACTATGCACCAACCAAATGAAAATTATATGGTTGATTGCCAAAGTACCTCATGAAACCAACTTGTGTGTCTTTATCCCTAGAAAAATAAGATTTCAAATAAAATAAGATCCCTGGTAGTGATACTCAAGCCATCCACTACACAACAAATGGGAGTCATCTACTTCTACTAAGCAAAATAAGATCACTGCTGCTGGTAGTACTGTCAGTAAAGAACTCCAGTAAAATCACTGGTACTACTACTGGTAATTTAACTCCACCTTCACTAAAAAAAGATATTTAACTCCACCTTCACTAAAAAAAGATACAGGTAAAATCACTGAAATTGCAAATTGAAACTGAATAACTAACACGAACAAGCAGTGCTATTGAGACTGACAAGCAGTGCTACTGAGACTGACTAAATTCAGCGCCACTGAAATTGAATAAGATCAGTAGACATATACTGTATTGATAACACTTAGATATATGTACTGATAGCACATACTGGACAGATCTGATAATAAGTTTGTAACGTAGGTGCCAAGAATATTCACAAAGAGTCAAATACAGTAAGACTAGCTTGCTGCCTATGAAGCCCATTGCATCACGCCATCACAGAATCACAAAAGAACAAAATATGCCCAGGCTTATATGTACTGAACAATATCACTAGCAGTGAATCAGAGCCATATATTGTACCGATAACATGACATCTTACTGACAACCATGCACCACTCTACTGATAATCAAAACCGTATACCAGACAATGTCTTACCATGTTGCATCTGAATGACGAACTAATGAAAGACCCCGGACTAGCGCCATCCAAGCCTCACCAAGCTGGAGATGGAGATTGGGGGAATGGAAATCCAGCAGGTGGTGAGGAAGTAGATCCGGCGAAGCCACCACCTAGCTAGTGAAGCCACCGGTCGGGGAGGATTCAATCGCACCGGACGCAACCATGGATGAGGATGTTGTCGGTGCTTCACCGTTGCTGTCGTTGATGGGAAGAGAGGCACCGTCGGGCCAGATCCGCGACCGAAGGGGTGAAAGCTGGCCGCCGAGCCGGACCTGCCTCCAACGGGGAAGAGGCCCGCCGCCCTGCTGGATCGACCAATGGAGGCTGAGGTCCGCCCGCTGCCGACGTTGCTCTTCCGCCCCGCCGCCGCCGTCACCATGCCTATATATTTCTTCCCTGAATCCATCTCGTTGGCACTCACCGAAGCCTGGTGCCCTCGACCTGCTTCCAATGAAGAATATATTGGAGACGGCAGTGGATTTGGCGTGCAAAATCCATTCCCACGCGCCCCCAATTTCCTCCGCGCGTGCGCCCGCACATCGCTGGATCCTGCTCGTCGTCTCCCCCATACAACGGGGCTGTAGAGAGACGAGGGCTCGTTGGACCACAAGCCACGCTCGTCGTCTCGCAAACAGACGGGGCAAGCTCGTCTCCTCATAGACGGGTTCTTTTTACAAAAATGTAGACATAAAGACGAAGTTTATAGACGGATTGTACAAGAGCCGCCAACCTATAGCGGTCAGCCTCGTAGCCTACTCGCCCACCACGACCTCCATGTCGTACGCCTGCCACACCTTCAGTGGCAGAGCCAGAGGGGCCGGCAGGGCCGTGGCCCCCTCTAACATTTTACAAAAAAATTTACTACAATAATAATATATTTTTTATATTAAAAGATAGAATATAATAAGATTATAATCATATAAACCTATTCATATTTTATCCTCCTAAAAATGTAATTCTCACTTATAGTATATAAAAAATATACTATTTATAGTACATAATTAGTATTAATAGTTAGATCGTTGGGTATATTTTTATAATAAACTTATTGAGAGATATAAATATTACTAATATTTTCTATAAACTTATTCAAACTTAAAAAAGTAATATTTTTTATAAATATTATTGGACATGTCAGTGGTCACTAAAAGAATAGTGCATTTGATCCTATAGTACATGTAAAAAAAAATACGAGCAACCATATCACGTTGATGTTTTAACTCAGATGATCACCACGAGAAGTCTTAACTAGTTAGGTAGTGTTCATCAGACGTGTTCGTTTCCACAACAAAAATTTTAACTCTGTCACATCGAATGTTGCAGCCCTAATTTAGTCTACTAAAACTAGACTAATTGCAAAACTAATTTGTTAACAAAAACTAATTTGCGAGATGAATCTATTAAACTTAGTTAGTCCATGATTGGACAATGTAGTACTACGGTAAACATTAGTTAATGATAGATTAATTTAGCCTAAAAGATTCATCTTCTTAAGTACCGTATGACAGTGTGATTAATTTTATAATTAGTCTATTTTTAATAGACTAAATTAGTACCGCAATACCAAATGTGACACGGTGAAAATTTTAACGCCTAGAAACAAACACATGCATATAACTTGGTTCTTTTTGCTGGCTCCCCTTATCTATAATTTCAGGCTCCGCCACTGCTGCCACTTCCTTAGTTCCTTGAGCCGCAGCTTGGCAGACTCCTCGCGGATGTTCTAGTGCTCCTCGGCGTCATGCAGGGTTGCCCGGATCCGGCCCGTGATCCTCTCCAGCCTCCAGATCTTCCTGCTGGCTCGCTGAAGGCAATGATGAGGACGGCGCCATGAAGAAAACGCCTAGGAAGGTGGATAGCTTCTCCCATGCCCTCCCTACCGATAGAGATGCAAATAATCCCGACATCGTCGTCAATGGTGACTCTGCTCAGCTTGCTCTTGCAGTAGGGTGGACAGTAGTGGAAGCAGAGTAGCCGAGGAGGGGTATAGGATTTGCGTCTGCTGATGTAGTGATGTAGTGCTGCTGCGTCTGCTGCTAAAGAATTTGCACCCAGCACTCGGCTCTCTTTCCTTTACTGTACAGAATTTTTTCCTAATATATTGTTATAGCCAAAGTTAGCTCAGATTATATTGCAGATTTGCAGCACAGAGAATCTCGGGACGGTTTTGACGCTTGACGCAAGAGGATGAAGGTAGAGGATGGACAGTGAGTGTGAGGCGGTAATGCCGTAATGGCTACCAAAGTTCTTGAGTCAAGAGTAGGTCAAACAAAAACCTTTGTACACGTGCTAATATTTGTCATTTGTCTTTCAGTTCTTGAGGCCTCACTGCTTCAGAGCCAATAGTGGTGTCGCGTTGCTTCTATAACGATGTGTTTAGATCGAGGGTTCAAGTAAGCCAATTAAGCCAGTGTAATTTGCTTCTAACGCGGCCAGCGGAACTCGAATCCGCGACCTGTTCCTCAGCCTCCACTACCATTACATTATACACTTAGATACATTCGTATGTCATTTCGGTTCCCCACGTATTATACTGAACCAAGCAGACGTTTTCAAATTAAAAAGTTTTCAACTATACAGTTTCATAACTTTTCGAGACCTATCACTTTTATTTTGGTAGTTTTTCCATCCGAGATCGTTTATAAAATCTTGAATTTCAGATTTGAGAACTTGAGACGTAGTTTTCGTTTACAAGATGATTTCAAATCATGGTTTTAAATAGCGAGCTAAAGCTAAAGTGTTTAGCATTTTATAAACTGTAATTAGCGGACTTTAGCGGCAGAATTGTGCATGAACGCAAATAGCGGCACAATTTTTTTTTAAGCTATTTCGGGCTATAGCGGTAAAAATAGCGGGCTATTTAATTCCATGTTTCAAATCAAAAAATTGTCAACTACAAAGTTTCATAACTTTTTGAGATCTATAACTTTCATTTTGGTCATTTCTCCATCTGAGGTATTTTAAAAATTCAAATTTTAAAATTTTTAAATTCGGATACAGTTTCGTAAGACAAGATGATTTCAATTTGAAAAGTTGTCAACTACAACATTTCATAACTTTTTGAGATATACAACTTTCATATTAGTCATTTCTCCATCCGAGATCTTTTGAAAAAATCAAATTTAAATTTTTCAAATTCAGACGCAGTTTTGCATAACTAGATGACTTTAAATTAAAACTACAAACTTTCATAACTTCTTAAGATCTATAAAGTTTATTTTGGTTGTTCGACCATTTATACATCTGACATTGTGGTTCTAATATTATTCACAATCTTATATATATCACTCTATTAGTTTCATAAACACCGGAGAGATATATAAGATTTGTGAGCAAATTATTTTAAGTTTGTCAAATGAAAAAATCATCAAAACAAAAATTGTTCATCTTGATAAGATAAAACAATTTCGTAGTTGATTTTTTTTATTTGGATTAATTTACTACTTCAAAATGTGAATTAAAAATTAGCTATGCTGAGTGTAAAAAACACTCGGAAAAGAGCTCTTTGCCGAGTGTAACAAAACGCTCGGGAAACAAGCTTCTTTGTGGAGTGTAAAAAAAACTCGGCAAAGAGCTCTTTTGCCGAGTGTTTTTTGACACTCGACAAAGAAATTCTTTGCCGAATGTTTTTTTGCCATGTGTTTTTTATTTAGCACTTGGTAAAGAGCTTCTTTGCCGTGTGCCCGAAAAAACACTCGGCAAAGAGATCGGCACTCGACAAAGATGCATTTTCAGGTAGTGTGGGGCGGGTGAGGCTCGAGCCCCCCCCCCCTCTATGGCCGCTGGATCTATGGAGCCTCCCTAAGCCCCTCCTAAATTTTTTTGACATAGATACATAGGGTATGTTTGGTTGTGTTTCTCGGTCAACTGCATGTGTAAATGTCCATTTTCAGAGGCGGTTCACTAATTCAACCGTATGTGAAAATCCATTTCCACAGGCGGTTCACAAGTAACCGTCTGTGTTGCTGTGCTCATATTTTTACTGGCCCCAGGATAGGCGGTTGGGAAAACGCCAGTAGAAATATGTCTACAACCGCCAGTATAGTGAGTCTGTGTAATAGTGTGAGAGCCGGCTCTCGGCAAATAGAACCTTTGCCGAGCACCCGATATTTACCGCTCGGCGAAGAGGCTGTCGTCTCCGGTGGTGACAGCACCGCAGGGTGTGGCGCTGGCGTGGCGAGCATGGTGGAACTGGAATGTGGCGGGCGTGGCGTGGAAGACTGACGAATGCGTCAGTCAGAATAGTTCACTACAAGAAATGGTTGGTTTTTGACATAAAATTTTTTTGTGACCCTAGCTTTGTGACGTTAATTATGACATAGTTATGTGAATTATGACATTAGTTATGTGAATTATGACATCAGTTATGTGTATTATGACAAAAGTGCAATGTCAAAAAATGATTGCCCTTCAATTCATGTCATAACTAGCGTATTATGACATAAACTCATGTCATAACTAATGTATTATGACATAAAACTATATCATAATTAATGTCACAAAGCCCGCGTCACAAATGGATTATGTCACAAAGCCAGCCATTTCTTGTGGTTGCAAAAATAACTCAACTCAATTTTCATTAATTATGAGTAGGTTTATATATATATTA
This sequence comes from Coix lacryma-jobi var. lacryma-jobi, assembly GCA_009763385.1. Taxonomy (NCBI): domain Eukaryota; kingdom Viridiplantae; phylum Streptophyta; class Magnoliopsida; order Poales; family Poaceae; genus Coix; species Coix lacryma-jobi. Next base: position 58,421,692 of record CM019831.1, on the reverse strand, counting down.
CATGGGTTTACAAAGAGAACAAATAAATAGACGACAACTCTTAATGTTTTAACATTAATTAATTGTTCAAGTGAGTTAGGGCAGTAGTAGTGTTGCTGCCTACCGGCAAACCAGCCTTCTTCTTGAACTCCTTCCACTCGTTGAAGACTTCCGTGAGGTTCCCCTGCTTGGACTTGAGCCCCACGAGGCAATTAGCATGCACCGTGCACACCTTGTTAAAATCCTTGCTGAGCTGGCAGAAGCCGGTGAGGTACGCCGTGTCGACGAACTGCACCAGTATGCCGTGCTTCGCCGGCAGAGTGTCTTTCACCTGCTGGAACACGAACTGCTCGTGCTGGCGCGGATAGGACAGCCGCGCCGCGTACCAGCTCTCGTAGAAGGCCACCATCCTGGGGCTCGCCTTGATGTACATGAACCCGGAGTTGGCCATCTTGTCGAGGTCGTAGGGGTTACCGTAGTACCAGTCGCACGACATGGCCAGGTCGACACCGATGGGGATGCGCAGCAGCGGGTTCCGCAGCCAGATGATGTCCATGTCGGTGAAGACGAAGCTGTAGCCGAGCTGGAGGACCCGGGCCTGCGAGAGGAACTTGCGCCACACGATCTCGAGGTAGCCCTTGGCCATGTACGACTGCTGTTCCGCGTAGCTCACGCCGCCGGCTTCGAGGTGGTAGCATAGCGGGTGCACGCGCTGGCACTGCTCGTACGCCTTGGCGCCGTCGGCGACGATGACCAGGTGCTTCAGCAGGGGCTCCGTCCCCACGCCCTGGCGGAAGCTCTCGAGGAGGAGGTCCTGGAGTGACCCCGGAGCCGTCCATGCTTGGCTCGCGAAGGTTAGTATGACGGTCTTGTCGAGGTCGTCCATGGACGCTCGCCTCAGCAACTCCAGGAGCTTCTCGTCACCTGGAACTGGAGCTGGGGCCTGTTTATCAAAAGAAAAATAAATGAAGGCAATATTAATTCAACCTGTGAAGTAATGAATCTTACGGTAGGTGACCAATTGGATATCAACGTACACAGGATCGGACCAATTTTTGGAGGCAAATGTGGAAATTATACCATGCCAGTTTTTTCCGTGCTGGGATCAGCGTGTGTTCCATTAGTACTCCTACACAAGATGAGATCTTGCTCTGCGGGCAAGAGGGTGCCAGGGTAGGGAACATGCAGCAGGAGCAGGCCGAAGCAGCTAGGCTGCGGCGGCAGCTACCCCGAACAAGAAAGTCAGGAGATCCCTCGTGGTGTCAATCTTCATCGATCTCAAAGAGAAGACCGATAACCCGTATAATGGCTAACACGTACGCTTGACAGCTGCGTCCTGCGTGAAACAGTGGCATGCATGCTAGCATATATACCGGCACATTCGCTCATCTTATGGCTGTCGCTCACGCCAAGATTCCATCCAGATCAAGCTACCGAAACATTCTGATGAATAATTGGGGCGTTGAACAATATGTTCCATGACTTAATTAGAGCCTATTTACATCCATCATTAGTATTAAAAATTAGTAGTTAAAATTAGTACTAGTGGATCTAAATGAGTCTGCTAATAAAAACCTGCTAACTATTAGTCGTTAGAGGACTGCTAAACTATTAGTTTCAGTAACAGACGGCCGGACCCAAAAGGACGACTAGAGGGGAGTGAATGAGAGCCTCAAATTTCTTTGCAGAAATAGATAACCACCGTCCCAAATTCAAACCCTAAAAGCAAGAGTTGCTCAGCGTGATGACCACGACCTAAATGATTAGGTGGATGTTCCCTTGGAATACAGCGGGACACCACTAAACTCCCACGCCCTTAGTTCACGCGAGTCAACTAGTGACTGGATGAATTTTGGGTAGCTGAAAGGTCCTAAATGGCTAGAGGGGGGGTGAATAGCCTAATAAAAAAAATTCTATAAAACACTTAGAGCAACTAGTTAGACAATTACAAAGCGAAGCTTTTTGCTCTAGCTCTACTAAGTGTTGCAAGCCACCTATCTAACAATTCTAGTAACCTATAATCACTATGTCACACAAAAGATATGTTACTACTCTCTAAAATAATGAGTTAGCAAGAAATAATTACTTCTAATTAGAGAGCTACTTCTAGCAAACAATATCTCTACACAAGTGATAACGAAAGTAATGCAAGGATAGAGAGATGTACCGACACTGGCAAGAGACAATCAATCACAATAAGAATACCAAGAAACTTCGGGAGAAGTCCAAAGAGGCAAGAGACACAAAGATTTTCTCCCGAGGTTCACGTGCTTGCCGGCACGCTACTCCCCGTTGTGTCGACCAACCACTTGGTGGTTCGCGGCGGTAATAGGTGTTTCAAACCTAGCTCAACAAATGAGCGCCGCAAGAACCAACCCACAAATGGAGGTAACTCAAAGACACGCGCAATCCACTAGAGTTACCTTTTGGCTCTTCGTCGGGGAAGGCACAATACCCCTCACAAATCACCGGGAGATGGCCACGAACAATCACCACTCGTGCCAAAACTCCTCCGCTGCTCCAAGCCGTCTAGGTGGCGGCAACCACCAAGAGTAAAGAGAATACCCGCAGCAACAACAATCCTCAAGTGCCACTAGATGCAAACTCACAAGCAAATGCACTTGGATCCACTCGATCTCACTTAGATTCACGCTATCAAGCAAGGAGATGAGTGGGAGGGAGTAGATCTTGCTCAAGAGGATGTTCAAGAGGTTAGAAGTCAAGAGAGAGCCTCACTAGCCGGCCACCACCTATTTATAGGAGGGGGAAGAAGACAGCAAGTCGTTCCCCCCTTTTTCCCGAGCTTCTGCGCCTGCGGTCGGTACTACCGACCACAAGGCCCGGTACAACCGACGACACAACTTATGACCGTTGCACACAGCGTTGACCAAAACGAACAACCGACTCCTGGTCGGTACTACCGACGGTCGGTAGTACCGGCCCTATGGCGGTACTACCGACAGGCCAACATGACCGCGAACAGAGAGCATCTCACAAAGGGACTTGGTCCCTCGGAAACTACCGCCCAAAGGTCGGTACCTCCGAGGTCGGTGGTACCGAGGTTATGGCGGTACCACCGCCAGACCATTTTCAACTCAACACAGAGAGCAACGCAAAACCAAGATACTACCGACCTCGGTCGGTACCACCGCGGGCGGTACTACCGAGGTAATGGCGGTACTACCGGCAGGCCAAACTCAGCTCAATACAGAGAGCCTGCAAAACCCTTCAGGGCCATGGTACCACCGACCCTCTGGTCGGTACCACCGCCGGCGGTAGTACCGAGGTTATGGCGGTACTACCGCCAGGCCAAAACTGCCCCAACACAGAGAAGGTTGCACGCAGCACCCTTGGGCGGTACTACCGACCACCCTGGTCGGTACTACCGACCACACCCAGAAAACTTCTTTTTCTACTCTGTGTTGATCCAAATCAACTCCAACAACTTCTCCTTTGCAAATGTGCCAACACCACCAAGTGTACACCATCAAGTGCATGTGTGTTAGCATTTTCACAATCATTTTCAAAGGATTAGAGGTTAGCACACTAGGTCCTAATGCATATGCATGTATGAATTCACCTAGTGGCACTTGATAACCGCAATCACCGAGATAGTCCCCTCTTAATAGTACGGCTATCTATCCTAAACACACTCACACCCTCTATGCTGTCTTGAGTGCCAAAACAAAATCCCTATTTATACCTTTGCCTTGATCTCCGTAGGGGTTTTGCTTTTCTCTCTTCTTTTTCCAAATGTGGAGCACTTGATCCATCTTTTGGTCATCACCACCAATACCATGATCATCATCTAGCTCCCGCACTTGGTGTGTACCAACCTAGCTCATAAACACTTCATGACAAGGTTAGTACTCTAGGTGACATCAATTATCCAAAACCAAACAAGGACTTTCAGTAGCCTCTGCTCGGGGGATTCAGGCCTTTTGGCAAAGCGGGAAGCCCAATTTCTGTAGAGGATTGAAGCCAGGAATCCAACGCAGAAGCCAGGAATCCAACGCAAAAGCCGGAACGCAAATCCAAAGTCGAATGGAACGACCAAGCTACGGACCAATCAATGCAATTCCAGGAGCATCGGACGCTGGGAGAGTCCAATGCCCGTGTAAAACGTGTCCGTTGTGAAATGGACCTCTATGGAACCTTACTGCATGAACAGTGTCTCTTCAGCGTTAGATGTTGGTCAGCGTCCAATGCCAAGCCTCCCGACGCATCCGATGCCAAATGAGGGTTTCTGGAACCTCGCTGTGTGACCATCAAACACTAGTCTGTAGCATATGATGCTCTGGCTTGGAGCGTCTGATGCCACGTATAGAACTGGACAGTACATGACAGGTGTCGGACGTGTGTTCGATGCCTAGAATAGGCATGTTCAATGCCCTCGATGTAGCACTGCTCTTCCACCGATTCGACCCGATCTCCCTAAAATCAAATAGCACTTGGGCTCAAAATTTGTGTGAGGGGTCACAAGAAAATTAGTGAGCTACTCCTAAGAGATCATGGCTCGAACCTAATCACAAATCGGTGAATCAAAGAAATTCGATGGAAGAGGCAAAAACGAGATCCTAGACGAAATCCGTCTGATCTATGTGCTCATGAGGAATTAGAGAAAATCCTTTGGTGGAAAGGTGACTCTCGACGGTTCAAATGGATTTTTGATCCATCCCTTGTAATGAAAGAACTCATGAAAGAGCCAAAGGGAGAAAACTAAGAACGCGAAGAACACAATATGAACTAAAAGATTTCAGCCAAAATTCCCAACGAGAAGACAAGGAGTCTCCCTTCATGAGATCAAAATACACAGAGGAATGATTGTCGTCTCCGTGGATCACAAGCAGCTAGAGAGAGAAGATCTAACAAATGAATAACTAGAGTCTGAAATGAAATATTGCAAGGATAAGTGGAATGAGGGGTGTCATCCCTTATTTATAGACAATTACACAATACCTCTTCTACCCCTAGATACAAGAGCAAACTAGCTAGCCCTATGGGCATTCTAGTCCAACTTTGTCAGGATCTTCATCGATGGTCATGCGCCTTTCTCATCGGTCGCTTCGCCGCAATGCAAGCTCCCAGATGTCGCCACGTGCCATCCCGACGACTGCTGCACCTTCTCACCGCTAGCTTCGCCTCAACGCAAGCCTCACGGTGCTGCCACGCGTCGTCTCGTTCTGTATAGTAACATCCGCCGAGTTTTGAGGCCAAAACCGGCAGACCCACCATCCCGAGTTTTGAGACCCAAACTCAAAAACTAGTCACCGCAGGTTTTGAGGCCCAAACCTGGAAACCATCACCGGTGGTTTTTCGAGGCTCTACCACCAAACCCGTGTCATAGACAGAGCGTGGGTCTCACGCCTCGGCCACCGACACCGATGTCGACGCATGTGCAGCCTCCATAAGCACGATGCCTTCGCCTTCCTCCCTGACTCGACCGACGGCACTTGCATCTCCCAAGCAAGCCCGTGTCCGGCCTCCGCCAGGTGCCATGACGCCATCGCCTTCTGTCCTGACTCAACCGATGTTGTCGCACATCCCATGTACTCTTGCTTGTTGCCACCAAGTACCAACTATCGCAACTGGTCCTCTTGCCCTACGGCCCGTCAGTCCAAGCCTCACGTCTACCCTTCGCCACTCCTGGTCCATCAGCACAACACGTCTCTACTTGACCTTCACCTCGCCATCGACCATTGCCTCTGAGATCCACACCTGCACACCAAGATAGCCAAGAGACATGTTGCCCACTCACGCCAACCTATGAGCCTGTTGATCAATCACTCATCACAAAGGGTCGAACCACAAGGGCACATATCAACCTTGTGTTCGCAGCAAACAATCTTGCTTTATACCTTGCTGGCTCACTAGGAGAAATACCCTCCTTTATTTTAAAAATCCATTTGCAACGGATAAGCTTTTTATTCTTAGGCAATTTCACTAAATCCCATGTACCATTATTTTCAAGTAACTCCATCTCATCTTGCGCTGCGGTCATCCAATTGTTGAAATCAGCAAAAGTAATAGCCTCAGAATAATTAGAAGGTTTTGAATTACCTTCAATCTCTCCAACACTCATAGCATAAGAAATATTGCATTATTCAATATACCTTTTAACTAGCTTTGGTTTTCTTCTAGGCCTACCAGCAATAATAGAACGTTGTGGAGACTGCACAACTGAAGAAGAATGCTCAACAACAAAAGAATCATTAACAATTGGAGAAATTTCAGCAATAGGTGCATCTTGGACAACATCATTATAAACATCTGGTGCATCAATTAAGTACTCCACCTGCACACTTATTTTATGTCCCTTAATAGGAGCATCAACAGATAGGTTGTCATAAAACATAGCAGATTCATTGAAGATAACATTCTTGCTAAGCACAACCTTTCGAGACTGGATTCCCCAATTTATAACCTTTAACACCAAGTTGACCAAGAAATATGCATTTAGCAGCTCTAATCTACAATTTACCATTATCAACATGAGCATAGGCAGTACATCCAAAGACTCTCATTTGCGAACAATCAGCTAGAGATCCAGACCATACCTCAATTGGAGTTTTCTTACCAAGCGAAATGAAGGGTGGTCGATTAATAAGATAACAAGCAGTGGAAGCAGCTTCAGCCTAAAAATGCCTATTCAAACCCGAATTAGACAACATGCAACGAGCCTTGGAGATTATAGTTCTGTTCCAACGCTCAGCTACACCATTATGTTGAGGCGTATAAGGAATAGTGTAGTGCCTAACATTGCCTGGAGACTTGCAATATGATTTCAACTCGTTTGAACAGAATTTCATCCCATTATTAGTGCAAAGGTTTTTAACCTTCTTCTCAGTTTGATTTTCAATCATAATCTTCCACTCTTTAAATGCTGAAAATGCTTCTGATTTATGATTTAAGAAATAAGGCCATACCTTACAAGAATAATCCTCAATAATTGTCAACATATAATGAGACCCACCAATAGAAGGCATGCAAGATGGTCCCCATAAATCAGAATGCATATAATCAAGAATACCTTTACTTTTATGTGAGAGGTATTAAACGACCCACTTGTGTTTGCCAAATGCACAATACTCACAAAACTTTAACTTACTAATGCTTTGTTCATCAAGAAATCCTTTCTTGCACAGTTTATGCAAGCCTTGCTCACTCATATGTCCAAGACGCTTATGCCAAAGATCAGTAGCATCTGAATTAGATGAATTGGAAATTACAGTAGCATCACCTGTAATTATAGTACCACGAAGACGGTACAGATTTGGAGATTTCAATTCACCTTTTAAACCAATGAGAGAACCTTTTGACACCTTTAAAACTCCATCTCCGTCTGAGTACTTGTACCCTTTAGCATCAAGAGTACTCTAGAAATAATATTGTTGCTCGTGCTGGGAATATGTCTCACGTCAGTCAATGTTCTAACAATGCCATCATGCATTTTAATTTGAATAGATCCAATGCCAACAATATCACGTGGATTGTCATCACGCAATCTAACAGAACCTCCACCTTAGAGAGAATCATAAGTGACAAACCAATCTCTATTAATGCATATAAGAAAAGAAGCAGCGGAATCAAGAATTCATTCATCTCTACTAGTTGCACATCCAGCAAAAGCAACAAGCATATCACCAGTAGAATTATCTGCCTTAGAAGCAGTAACAAAAGCATGACCTTCATCATTGGATTACCTTTTTCTTTGTATGTGCCAACTCTCTTCTCTTGTTCTTCAATTTATAACACTCGGGATAAAGTGATTGTCCTTCTTGCAATACATGCAAAATTTATCTCCCTTGCCAAGAGACTTTGATCAGCCTTTATAACCATTAGAACTTTTGCCTCTATTGCTATTGTTTGATTTATTTTTTGTCCTCCCATGAACAGATAACGCTTCTCCATTGAATGAAAGCGAACCTTCAGAAGACACCATAAATTTTATCTTTGCCTTGGTATGCAAAATGCCTCAGAAACCTCATCAAGCGTTAGAGTATCATGACTATATAACAATGTATCTCTGAAGTTTGCAAAAGAACTAGGCAAAGAGCAAAAAAAAAAATAAGACCCAAATCCTCCTCATCATAATCTACCTCCATAGCCTGTAGATCAGAATCGATCCTTGAAGGCCATGAGATGAATAAGACCCAAATCCTCCTCATCATAATCTACCTCCATAGCCTATAGATCAGAATCGATCTCCTTGAAGGCCATGAGATGGTTAAGCACAGCGCCACCCTCTTGCAACTTGTGCATATACAACTTTCTCTTCATATGCATCTTGCTTGACAAATCCTTATACATACAAATTGACTCCAACTTGAGTCATAGAGCAGCTACAGTTCCTCCTGCAGACAATCTTGCAAAATATTATATGAAAGATGAAGTTGAATTTGAGACAAGGCCTTACGTTCTCTTCTCCTTATCGGTCTAAGAATTAGAATCCTTGTTACCAAATTTATCAAAAGCATCATCCGCATCAGTCTGTGTAATGTGTAAGAATAGCCCTCATCTTGACTTGTCATAGAGCAAACCTTTGTGTCGCGATCTAGTTAAGGAATATCATACTTTAGTGAAGACATGGTGAAGAAATAATAACAATAACCAGAAGAAAATAATATGCAGAAAAATTGGTATGCTTTGTGTGCACGAAACAAATAATCTGTAGCCTGGTACACTTAACTCAAATGAAGAAAGCTTCCGGTAGAAATCACCGCCGTGTGAACGTAGCAAAAATCCACCAAAAATCAGCAACACCCAACAACAAAAGTGTTTGGTGTTGTTTGACTGGCCGTTTGTATGGCTGATTTCGGCTGTTTCAATAATATTTTGTGAGAGAGAATAAGCTGAAATATGGCTGATAAGGGCAAAGAACGGTGCGTTTCTCTCCTGCCTCGACTCACGTGTGCAGCAAATCCACAAAAAAATTGCTCCGAGGCACACTGCAACCTAGAGTCTTGATCTACGTGCACAAACAAGCTGTTTTCTCCTCTAGCAACAGCTATAGCCATCCTTCTCCTACATATTTGCTATGGTAAACAGTAAACTACCTATTTTTTTTGTCATTTTTACTGACGTGGCATGCCAGCGAGCCTGGGAACCCTAACTTGCTACGGGAAATGACCACGCTACCCTCGCCCCATTCTTCCCAGCGCTGGCCCAGCTCAGGTCAACCCACCCTAGTCACTCCCCACTACCGGTCTTAGCCGCGTGCCCCCCTCTCCTCTCCCCGATTCTCTTCCCCGGCAATGGTGACGACGGCTAGGGCGTACGTGGCAACGACGGTGGCATCGACGGCGTTAATTGCAGATCCCCAAAACACTATGAGTTCCCAATCTACAGCACATCGAACTCACCAAGGAGTGAGGGCAGTCACTCCACTTCATCTTCACGCATGCACATCAACGTCAGTACCTACCATAGTCACTACAATCAGATCGAGGGAAAGCACCAATGAAATCCAAACCCCGTCGCTTTCGCGTACGCCCTAGCCGTCGTCGCCGTCACCGGGGAAGAGAATGGGGGGAGAGGAGAGGGGCGTGCACGGCTAAGACCGGGAGTAGGGAGTGACTAGGGTGGGCTGACCCGAGCTGGGCCGGCGCTGGGAAGAATGGGGCGAGGTTCCCAGGCTCGCTGCCACGCTACGTGGTCAGTTGGCATGCCATGTCAACGAAAATGACAAAAAAAAATAGGTGGTTTACTGTTTACAATGGCAAATGTATACGAAGGAGTGACTTCACTACCAATGACGAAACGTTAAAAAACCCTTTGTAGATGGATGAGGCCGCGGCCGGCTCGGTTTCGAGCTATACACAGGAGAGATCGGAAAGCAACTTCAATCGAATCAATTCCGCCTTGGACTCGTCGTACACGTCGATTCGCCGATTATGGCACGGAACGGAACAGACAACTCCCGGCAGCAGATTCGTCTGAAAGCGTCAGGACGATGGACAGGTCTCGAACCTTATTTTTTTTAATCTCGTATCTGACTCTAGATACCACTTGTTAGCAAATAATGCAATAATGGATTGAAAGCGTAACACAAATTTTTATGTGGAAAACCCTTGCGGGAGAAAACCACGGGCACGCACCAAACGGCGATCTTCACTGTACGAGGAAAGTTTTCAGAACACAGAGAATACAATGAGTAGTGTTAACTCTTCCCGTGCGGCTTACAAGATATATTTATAGGGCGGAATGACTGTTGTCAAATACGGAAATAAATCCGCTAAATATATAACCCGGACCGTGAGCCTTCAGACATCTCCGCAGGACTCACGTTAGAATACGGATCATACTCCAGCAGTATAAAAGTGATATTTCTAGAAGTATAAAAAGTTATATTTTATGGAAGCTTGCTGATGAAGATCCCATTCTGAATGTGGAATTGGCTGGGGTCCGAGGCCTTGCTTGCTAAGCCGACGCAGCCACAAAGAGCCAGATCAGACATCAAGGACTTTATATTGTTTACATTCAATGTATAGATAAGGAACAGCACTAGAGATCGGATTAATAATTGTAATTTTGGTACAAGGATTCGGTTGTTCAGGAGAAGAATCGGCTACTGGCTTTGTCTCATCAGCTACTGTCGATAAAATACCAATACAGAGAAGAAGCCGACAACTTTTTTTTTAAAAAAAATGTTCATGATGTGACTATTGCAGAAGCTGTTGGGATCAGGATGTCACAAAGGAAATAAATCAGAAGTATAATGATTTGTTATCATTGGCTCAAGAAAGAAAACCATGTAGATGGAAGAAGGCAAAATAGCCGTTTTGGCCCCTCAACTATCGTACAAGACTCAATTTGGTCTCTGAACTGTCAAAACGTCCCCTTTGATCCTTAATCTTATGATTTCTGACTCAATCTCATCCATTCGCCTTGATAGCTAGCCATCTAGACAGATGACATGCAAAAATGTCTAACTTGCCCCTCTCTTATTTCTTTACCAGGCAGGCACCCCTTCACGGCTTTTTCTCCGCCCTTTCCTTCCTTTTCTTTTCTCCATGGCGGCTGCACAAGTTGGTTAGATTTTTGGCTTGGGGAGATAATGAAAGACTCCATAGCAGGTAATTACTAATATATCAGGAAATATTGGAAGGTCCACCAAACTAATCTGCAAGAAAGAGAACAGGTAGGAAGATTACGTATAGAAGCTAATTCATCTATTACAATAGCTCGGTTGCCTTCTCAAAATTAAGGACCTCTCCCTCACCCCTCCCTAGATAAATCCATGGAGACACGCACGACAGCTGGCCTCCACGGGTGTCGATAGGGGATCCTACGGGTTCCCTATGAACTGGGAATACAAGATGGTGGGCCCGATTGACGATCCCACCACCAGGTTAAACCAAGACACAAAGCGAAGCAACGTGAAGTTTTTCACATCCAAGTTGGATTGTAATAGGAAAGAGTAGGAAACTGTTAGTTTAGGACTCATTCCTAGAATCTGACTAGGACTCAAAGAGCCCGCAGCCGACCCTAGACTATAAGAGCGGCCTAAATCGAGGAGGTAGAGGGAGCTGTGGATCCGGTGGCTGGCCTCATCTATCGTCTGATGAAGAAGAAAGAGTGGGCGAGCCGAGAGGAGGAAACAGTGGAGACGGTATCTCTGTGAACGGCCACGCGAGGTGAAGAATTAGGGAGAGGGCAGGAGAGTCAATTTGCATCTAGAGTTGTCCACATGTCGAGCAATGAAGGAGCATGGATGAGATTGAGATGCAAATCCGAAGATTAAGGACTAAATTGGACGTTTTGATAGTTCAGGGGCTAAATTGAGCCTTGCGCGATAGTTCAGGGGCCAAAATGGCTATTTTGCCATGGAAGAATATAGAAGAAAATAAATAGAGTTGATGAGTTTAGCGAGCATGTTTAGTTCTCCGGCATAAAAATATTGAACGTCATATCGAATATTACGTAGGGTGTTGCATAAGATATTCGGATACTAAAAAAAACAAATTACAGAATCCGTTCATAAATCGTGAGATAATTTTTTAAGTCTAATTAATCCATCATAAGCACATGTGTTACTGTAGCACTTTAGCGTCAAATCATTGACTAATTAGGCTTAAAAGATTCGTCTCGTAAATTAGATACAAAATGTGTAATTAGTTATTTTTAATCTATATTTAGTACTTCATGCATGTGTCTAAAAAATTTGATGTGATATGTGTAAACCTTTTTATTTTGAAACTAAACATGTGATTAATTTGGTAATGTTCGTGGTCCGTATACGGACAAGATAGATTAAAATATTTATATTTGATACATAGGGTACTCTAGCGTAGAGACTAAACGTATTTATATCCTCTAGATTTTACTGATGTGACAATATATGTACCAAAGAGACGGTAAGAAAAACCAAGACTCCAAGTACGTCTTATTTAGATTCCAAGTCTATATGTGTTGTTTCAGGGACCGAGATCCTGAAACAGCGGGTCGTCGCACGAACGAAAGCTCAAAGCGAAAGCGGAAAACGAACGGTAGAACGGGAAAGTAGTAGAAGTGAACAGTGTTCTCCTCCCCCCCTCCCTTGGGAGGTTGGGAGCTTTTTATATTAATCCAGATCAATTTGAAAGTACAAGAATGCCCTTCCATCCACTCTGCTACAATTACAATGATGCCCCTGCTCAACTAATCCATGGTTGTACGCCGCCTTTTCCGGCGCGGGGCATCATCGTAACTTCGCCACCTCTGGTGGGCCCAGCGTCCCCCGGCTCCTTTTTCCGGCCGGTGGGCCCGCTCCCTTTGACCCAGGCTTCCGTCGAGCTGCGAAAACCTAAGAAAAACCAAAGTCATGAAAGACGAAAACTCTCACCGGAAACGCTGGGCTCCTTTCGCGCGAATGCTTCATTTCGCACGAAAACTCCGTCCTACTCCGGTCATGCGGACCGGGGGCGAACGCCTGCTTCCGCGCGAATGCTTCCTTTCGCACGAAAGCTCCGCCTCCCTACTCCAGTTGTGCGGACCGGAGGCGAATGCCTGCTTCCGCGCGAATGCTTCCTTTCGCACGAAAGCTCCGCCTCCCTACTCCAGTTGTGCGGACCGGAGGCGAATGCCTGCTTCCGCGCGAATGCTTCCTTTCGCACGAAAGCTCCGCCTCCCCTTGGTCCGCAGGCCGAAATGCGTGCTTCCGCGCGAATGCTCCCTTCGCACGAGAGCATCATCATCTTTCGGTAAAATGCGGGTCGGAGGCGCCTGCGGTCTGGGCGCGCCCCCCCAACAATAGCCCCTTACGGTTGAATCTGCAGCTTGTGAAGTTCGACCGGTGTCCTTTCGCTAGGCGCCTACGCCCGCCAAAAAAAACCTTCGCTTCGTCCCGAAGCTGAGTTTTTTTTTTGAATATAGAGGTGTGTATTTTTTTTATTATTATTATTTATATTTTGTTTTAAGCCGCGTCGCAAACGCCTTTTCGTCTTCCTCGAGAACTGTGTGTCATGATGTAAAACCTCTGCGACGCTTCGAATCTTGTGCCCGGGCGCCTCTTCGTCTCCCTCGGAAATCGTGTCGAGTTTTATCGTATATAAAAGCTGAGGCTTCAGCTGGGGGAGGCTTGATCATTGAACGCCTCCCTTCACTCGCCGCCTCTTTCGCGAAGCCTTTCGCTATTCGGTTGGCGCCATTCGCTCTTGTTGGCGATAGCTGCTTGTTGTTTGATTCTCATCATTCGCCTGGCGATAGTTCGTGGTACGCGTGTCACTTCCCTTGTCTTTGTTTCCTTTAGACTTAAGTCTTGCGAATTTGGTTGTTTCAGGTTGCTTAATTTCGCTTCTATTTTCGCGTTTTTCTTTGTTTTTTTTGCTTTCGCTTGCCTTGTTTGTTTATTTTATCTTTCGCGCCAATGCTAGATGGCGTCTTCCAGCTCGACGTCGACCTCGAGCTCAACTAGCGAAAGTACCGATGCCACCGGGTCGTCCCATCGCGAGCCTAGCGTGGAAGTGTCCATCGGATCGGGGGTTGCTCCACGAGTTCCAGAGCACAGCGGGAGCGTGTCGAATGATGGAGACTCCGGTTTGATTTCGGTCCCGACGGATTGTTCTTTTTACCTTGGCGTATCGCGAATGACGGCTGCACGCTTGCAAACAATGGCTGAAGAAGGGCCTTTAAGGAGGGATCATCTTGCAAATTGTCGTGTCCCTGGAGACGAGGAGGTTCCTATTCCTCGGCCGAACGAGGCCGTTGTCTTTCGCGACTACTTTGTAGCTGGCCTTGATTTTCCCCTCGAAGAATTCGTCTCGGATGTTTTGTTGGGGTTTGAGATACAACTTCATCAGCTGACGCCGAATGCAGTCGCCAGACTAAGTATTTTCGCGCATGCTATGAAGATGTTGGGCTGCACCCCGCGGGCGGATGTCTTCGTGCGATTTTATGACATTCACCGCCGTCCGACGAAAGTTAACGACCCGCTTCTCGGGAGCAAACTGCCCAGCGAGATTGGCTGCATCAATTTCGTTCCGCGGAAAACACGAGGGACTGTTTCAATTTCGCTTACATATCGGAACAAGTGGCCGGACTGGAATCGCTTCTGGTTCTACTATCGCGTGTGCTCGGACGAAACCGCCGCTATTGAGTTAAGTAAAGAGAGAGAAGAAAGGCTCTCCACTTGTGTCTGTTTTGGAGGGGTGCCCTGGAAGGCATCTTCCGCCAGTTGTGCTGAGTGACCCGGATGCCATTCGTTGTGGGGATGCATTCGCGCTTACCGCACGTTTTCAAATCAGCCGGGATTTGGTGGAAGAGTGGATAGCCATCGGGATGAATCCGCTCTGCAGTGCCACATCTTTCGAAGGTTTCGTTGAAAGAGAAGGGTATTGGGGGCCCACGCTGCTGCTGGAGAGGCCCGCGGATTACCATGATGACGGCGAATATGTCAGACATATCGAAAAGGAGACCAGAAAGATTTGTGGGCCGTACTTACGCAAGGAGAGCGAGTTTCAACTCGGCAATCTCGGCCGTAATCGGCGTCTGAACCGAGCTTTCGATGCAATGGGCGTTGAATATGCCGAAAGACCGTTAGTTGACGAAAGCAAAGATGAGGCCGAAAGCTTGAAAGGTAAGGGAAAAGGGATGGTTCGCCGCGGCGGTCGGAGTGGTGTGATCTCCGGCGAAAGGTCGCTGAAGCCGGGGACATTCGCATTGGGCGGTTGATTGCCAAACCTTTGCTTGCAAGCCGAGGGGGGGCATTGGAGTCGGCCCCCGACGTTGATCCTTTCGATCATTCGAGGGTGGTTAGTTTCTGCCTTTTTCTAATTTTGTTTGCTTTGGCCGTTGTTTTCGTTTTTCCTTTTATGGAATTCTTTACTATTATTTCTATGGTAAAGACGGTTTTTTTGACTTGACTTGTCTTTGTTTTGCTGTTTTGTTTTGCAGAGCGCCAGTTTCGCTGCTGAGATGGCGCCGCCGAAACCGCAGGCGCGCCTTTCGACATCGGCTTTCGACGACGAGGTGTCGGTGGCTGACCTTCCGACCTTTGCTAAACCTGGTTCGCGAAAGGCCCTCGCGGATAGCGATCGGCCGATGAAGAGACCGAAAGCGCCTCGCGCTGAGCCCGCGGCTCGGAAACCCGCCGAAACTGCTACTCGCGTCTCCACCGGAGGGGCTGCCCCACGCGAGAGGAGGGCCGGATCCGAGGGAGTGTCGGCTCCTACTGTGGATAAAGGTAAGTTACACCTTTCGCCGAGACACATTCGTCTATCACAGGAGATGGTGGAAGGTCAGCTTCTTGGCTACGGGCGATTGATTATCGATGGAGTGCCGTCGGACTACAGGAACCCTTGTTTTTACACTGGCTTGAGCTCGTCGGGCGAGACTGACGAAGCAAGAGAAGAGTCTTATCGGATTGCACGTTCTTTGGGTGCAGCTTCCGAAGCTCAGCTTGCGTGTCGGATAGACTTCCGCCGCGCGGGAATCCTCCCCGGCGCAAGCGATGATGCCAGCAAACTTGTGGAGTTTTCACACAAGGCTTTCGCTGCGCCGGAGGTCGAAAGGGACCTGCTCAAGGTCGACAGCGTAAAGCTTGATGACGCTCTGTCGTTTCACTTAGCTAGCGTGAGTTGCTCAGATTGCTTTTTGTCGCGTGATTGGTGTTCGCTTTTCCGCAACTGGGGTATGGGTCTTTTGGAGTGTACTGACTTTCGACGTTTGATTTAATGCTATTCGCAGGCTGCCATTCTCGCCCGCAGCCGACACAATCAAAACGACCTTTATGTTCGCAAGATCGAGCGTGAGAAGGAGGATCTCGACATTTTGGCAAAGAAGCTTACAACCGACCTGGAGGTTCAGGCGAAGAAAGCCGAGGACGAGCGCGCCTCGCGGAGAGCAAACCAAAAGGAGGTTGAAAAGCTGAGACGCGAAGCAGAAGACCTCAAGCGGGAGCTTTCGCAGCTGCGAAATGCCAGGCCAGGCCGAGAAAGACGAGGCCCTGAAGACGTCTGCTGAAGAAGCTGTCACTCGCCTCCGCGAAAGCCTTCGCAGCATTGGCGTCGAAACGGATGGTCCTTCGGAGCAAACTGCTAACGGTCTTGTCCGCTGGCTTTGTTCCGAAATGGAGTCACTTGAAAACCACATGGCTCTGGGCCGAGACTACGCTGCCGTGACCGGTATCAAGGCGATCGGCCACAGCCTGGTCGACGCCGGATGCTCCCACATCGCTGACCTTTCGGTCAAAGAGGTGGATTATTATTGGCGAACTCCGGAGGCGGCGAAAGCTCTGGGCAAAAGATTTTTTGAAGAATTTTGGCTTGCGGGTGGGAACGACATGTCCCTGATGCAGTCCGCCGTGGGGCGCGGAAAGGTATTTGCTTCCTTTTGTTGGAGGTATCGCTTTTTTATGCGGTGCCTTGTGTTTTGAGTAGTAAATTTCCTGGGCTATCGCTTTTTGTGCAGACTCCTGAGGAGAAAACGCGCATCCGGCAGTTGTTTTCGGGAGTATATCTCCGCAAAGCAGGCGCGCGAAAACGAGCCGGAGGACGAGGCGAGTCCGCCCGAGCCGAATGACGGGGCACCCGAAAGCTCGGCCGCTGCTGCTGCCCGCGACGCAAACGCCCCCCAAGACGCAGCGGTAGACGAGTGACCTTCTTAGGGCCCGCTTTAATGTGTTGGCAACTTGTTTGGACCTTGTGTAATGCTGGAACTTAAATTCGGATCTTGTATCTTGAACAGGGCGCGGATGCGGGAACGCCGGACGTTCTCGACATCTGCCCGTTAATGATTAGATCTGGCGGTATCTGTGTTGGTGGTGATTTGTGGAGGAGCTATCGCTCTAGATTTCCGATGGCGTCGCTTTCGGCTTACATGAGAAAACGTGCTAAAAAACTTAGACGCACGGAAGAAAGATTACGAGCTTTTTATGAAAGCTTCGACCCGCGCGAACTTGAGTCGAGGCGAATGAGGCGTGAAGCTTCGCGCGCGCCACCAGGCTTCGAGGGTGCCACATTCGTTAAGTTGGAGCCCGAAGATGTTGTGCCTTCGCCGGACGAAAGGCGCTATAGCATTTTCCTTGGCCGCGAAAATAGTTCGCGGCCCTGAATTGCAGTGTACAACCTTTATCTTGAACCGGTGTAATGAGGTGTCGCAGTGTGTTCTACCTTTCGGTGTTAATCGTTACTTGCGAATGTAAGATTTTTTATTATTTCGCTTGACGGTTGAAGTTGATCGGTCGAAAGATTTAGCTGTTGTCGGTTTGCTAGTTTGCGCGATAGCGCTTTTTGGTGCGGGCCTCTCGGCTGGTTTTCGCGCGATGGAGCTTTCGTTGCGAGTCCCTCGGCCGATAGCGATGACGCGCCGGCCCACTTACTTAGGTGAGGGGCGGTAGCATTCGCGCGAGGTGGTTTTGATGCGAGCCCCTCGACGATAGCAAAGGAGCGCCCGCCCACCACTTAGGCGAGGGGCGGTAGCATTCGCGCGAGGGAGCTTTCGGTGCGAGCCCCTCGGCCGATAGCAAAGAAGCGCCCGCCCCCACACACTTAGGCGAGGGGGTGGTAGCATTCGCGCGAGGGAGCTTTCGGTGCGAGCCCCTCGGCCGATAGCAAAGGAGCGCCCGCCCCCACTTACTTAGGCGAGGGGCGGTGGTAGCATTCGCGCGAGGGAGCTTTCGGTGCGAGCCCCTCGGCCGATAGCAAAGAAGCGCCCGCCCCCACACACTTAGGCGAGGGTGGTAGCATTCGCGCGAGGGAGCTTTCGGTGCGAGCCCCTCGGCCGATAGCAAAGGAGCGCCCGCCCCCACACACTTAGGCGAGGGGCGGTAGCATTCGCGCGAGGGAGCTTTCGGTGCGAGCCCCTCGGCCGATAGCAAAGAAGCGCCCGCCCACACACTTAGGCGAGGGGCGTAGCATTCGCGCGAGGGAGCTTTGCGAGCTCCCGTGCGAGCCCCTCGGCCGATTAGCAAAGGAGCGCCCGCCCCCACACTTAGGCGAGGGGGCGGTAGACATTCGCGCGAGGGAGCTTTCGGTGCGAGCCCCTCGGCCGATAGCAAAGGAGCGCCCGCCCCCACACACTTAGGCGAGGGCGGTAGCATTCGCGCGAGGGAGCTTTCGGGCGAGCCCCTCGGCCGATAGCAAAGGAGCGCCCGCCCCCACTCACTTAGGCGAGGGGCGGGTTAGCATTCGCGCGAGGGAGCTTTCGGTGCGAGCCCCTCGGCCGATAGCAAAGAGCGCCCGCCCCCACACACTTAGGCGAGGGGGATGGTGTAGCATTCGCGCGAGGGAGCTTTCGGTGCGAGCCCCTCGGCCGATAGCAAAGAAGCGCCCCCCCCACACACTTAGGCGAGGGTGGTAGCATTCGCGCGAAGGCGCTTGATAATTCGGTTGACGAAAATGTCTTTATGAACGCAACTTGGGGAGCATACAATCGACTATGATTATGATATTGCTCGTATTGCTGTCCAGCCGCATGCACGCTTGGTTCATCTCCTATCTTTGGTTTGAGATGGGGGAGCCACTCGATAGTACTACCGCCTACAGTTACCGGATTGGTGACGATAGGTGGACGCGATGCCGATGACACCATCATAAAAGCGAAAGCGTAGCTCCTGATGCTTCCTACTCGCATTTTCGGTAATGAGCTGACTACTGGAACTAACATTTTGAAGAGCCTCGGTAGTTTAGGATGGGTGGGAGGCTTGCGCTTTGTTGCCTATTTATACTGCCTTGCCCATGGTACAGGACGGCTGCATTTACTCTCCTGGCTGTATTTGTGATCACTTGGTAGGTGAAAGGTTAATGCAGCATTTACGTTTTAGCGGCTGTAAATGCTTGCTAGCTGTCGTTTGTTTTGCCCTACTAGGGCTGATGGGCTTGGTCTCCGCTACCATCCTCCCTTTCGGTGATGGGGGGCTGGTTTTGCATAGCCCGCAAGCTTTCGTTCAGCCCTCGTTTTGTCGGAGGGCCGGTTTGTTCGTGGCCCGCAGGCCTTCGTTCCGCCCTCGCATTTTGCCGGAGGGTCGGCTTTTTCATAGGCCGCAGGCTTTCGTTCCGCCCTCGCATTTTGTCGGAGGGTCAGTCAGCTTTCATATAACCCGCAGGCTTTCGTTCCGCCCTCTCATTTTGTCGGAGGGTCGGATTTCATATAGCCCACAGGCTTTCGTTCCGCCCTCTCGTTTTGTCGGAGGGTCGGATTTCACATAGCCGCAGGCTTCGTTCGCCCTCGCATTTTGTCGGAGGGTCGGTTTTCATATAGCCCGCAGGCTTTCGTTCCGCCCTCTCGTTTGTCGGAGGGTCGGATTTCACAGGGCCCGCAGGCTTTCGTTCCGCCCTCGCATTTTGTCGGAGGGTCGGTTTTCATATAGCCCGCAGGCTTTCGTTCCGCCCTCTCGTTTTGTCGGAGGGTCGGTTTTCATATAGCCCGCAGGCTTTCGAGATTGTCGTTGGATGGAAGGGGTCTATTTTGCCCTACCTCCTCGACATTCTCTTTTTATCACATTGTGTTGACGAATGTCTCAACCTTATGCTTGGTTGATTTCGTCTTCGACCGATTCGCATGACATTTTTGGGGAATTATGGCTACTTTAGTAATGTAGCGGTTACATTCGGCTGCCTCGTTAAAAAACCTCGCACCCCGATGAAGGGCTTCCCCGGCGAGGAAAAAGAGCACAGCCGACGTTTGATTACAAAAAATGGCGAAAGAGAGAGAAATTGCACCACAGTCGAAAAAGAGATGAATACGGGTAGAAACGGCGCAGATTGCTCGCGTTCCATGTGTGAGCTGATACTTCGCCCTGTGTCATCATCAACCGGAATACAACGGGCGCTGCCATGCTTGCCACGACGAAAGGGCCTTGCCACTGCGATTGCAGCTTGCCTTGCTTATCTGGCTGCCGAATGGTGACCATGTCACCAGGCTTGATATCCTTTCGGATTATCGTCTTGTCCCTGTGATGCTTCGTTTCGGCGTGGTACTTTTCGAGGTTGTTTGCAGCCTGCAGTCTTACTTCTTCGACGGGTGTCGAGCTCGACGTGTCTTTGCTCTTCAGTAGTTGGGGTCATTTCGGTTCGGAAGGAACCCAGCTTTACTTCTTCCGGGGTTACTGCTTCCTCGCCGTAAAGTAGCCTGAATGGGGTGAAGCCGGTAGTCTGGACCGTGAAATGTTGTGTCCCCATACAGCTGCTGTTAGGGTGTTGGCCCACTTGCCTTTCGGCGAGTCGTACAGTGTTTTCGAAATTGCCGAAAAGATTAAGCCATTCGCTCTTTCGACAGCCCCGTTTGCTTGCGGGTAATTTACAGAAGCGAAATTGAGCTTGATGCTGAGTTCATCACAAAAATTCCTGAATTCGGCGCAATCGAACTGCTTCCCATTGTCGCAGGCGATGAATGACGGAACACCGAAGCGACAGATTATCCTCTGCCAGACGAACTTAGTTAAAGAGGTGGAAGGTGGAAGTTATGCTGGCAAGAGCCTTCGCTTCCACCCATTTGGTGAAAATACTCAAGAGCTACCGCTGCAAAACGCAAGTTGCCCGGGGCTGCTGGTAGCGGACCGACTATGTCGATGCCCCACCTCTGCAATGGCCAGGTCGGCACTATCGGCGTGGTCTCATTTGCTGGGGCTTTCTGATTTTTGGCGAACATCTGGCAACCTTTGCAACATTTGACCAGCTCTTTGGCATCTGATGCAGCGGAAGGCCAGTAAAATCCTTGTCTCATTGCTCTGTGCGCTATCTCGTGAGGCCCTCTATGCGCTCCGCACATTCCGGCATGCATTTCTCGAGCAGCTGAATGCCTTCGCGCTGGCTTATGCATTTCAGAAGAGGTGCTGTTATTCCATTTTTGAACAAATGCTCTCCGATGATTGCGTAACCTTTCGCCCTGCTGGCCATTCTTTCGGCATCCTTCCTAGACTGTGGCTCGTAAGTTCCAGCTAAATAGGCGAATATCTGTGACCTCCAGTCATCACTGACGATAGCATGTATCGAGTCTGGATGTTCTTCCTCCTCTTTCACGGCTTTGCCGAAAGGACCTGATAGAACACATCTGATGGCAGCGTTAGATTTTGTGCTGCGGCTTTGGCCAGCTCGTCTGCCTCTGCGTTTTCGGCCCTTGGAATGTGTCGCAGGTGTGAAACCAGTGAAATATTTCTCCATTCTTCTGATTGCCGCCAGATACTTGGCTAGCTCTGGCTCTCTTGCGGTGAAGTCCTTTTCGGCATGACCGACAACCACCTGGGAATCCGACTTGACTACGCATCTTCTCGCTCCGATTGCTCGGAGCTTTCGTAAACCCAGCAATACGGCTTCATATTCAGCGGTGTTGTTGGTTGTGAGGAATTGCAGCCTTGCGGCAAATCTGACCTTTGGTCCTCTTGGAGGTGTAAGGATTGCTGAGATTCCGGCTCCAGTCATGCCCCATGCGCCGTCGCAATTCACAGTCCAGACGGGCTCTTCGAATTCGAGTGTGGTGTCGAAAGCAGCAGGGGTCCAATCTGCTATGAAGTCCGCCAATGCCTGCGACTTGATTGCGGATCGATGTTGGAAATCTATCACATATTCGTTTAGCTCTGCTGCCCATTTGCCAATTCGGCCGATAGCTTCATTGTTGCGAAACAGGGCTTCTAACGGCTGAGCCGATAGGACTATATGTGGTGAGACTGAAAGTAATGTTTCAGCTTTCGGGAGGCCATTAGCACTGTATAGGCTATCTTCTCTAGCTCTGAGTAGTTCAGCTTTGCGCCCGAAAGGGCCTCGGAAACAAAATAGATTGGGAACTGCGTCATCTTGTTTTCGTGCTCCTTTTCTTCCACCAGTACCGCGCTTACAGTGGCGTGAGACGCTGCGAGATACAACAAGAGCGTTGCTTCCGGCGACGGCTTGGACAGCGTGGTTAGCTTGGTCAAATAGTCCTTTAGCTGCTGAAAAGCTTGGTGCTGCTCTTCCCCCAATCGAAAGGGTCGGAGCTACGCAGGGTTCGGAAGAAAGGCAGCCCTCTTTCGGCGGACCTTGCGATGAATCTGTTCAGAGAAGCCAGTCTTCCTGTCAACTTTTGCACTTGCTTTCGGTTTGAGGGCGGTTGCATGTTGATGATTGCCGCTATCTTGTCGGGATTGGCTTCAATTCCTCTTGCCGATACCAGGCAACGAGGAGCTTGCCTTTCTTGATGCCGAAAATGCACTTGTCGGGGTTTAGCTTTAAACCGCTCTTCCGGAGATTGCCGAAAGTCTCGAGCAAATCTGCCTGATGATCTTCCTGTCTATCGCTCTTAACCACTATATCGTCAACGTACGCCAACAAGTTTTTCTTTTGCTTTTGGCTTTCGAACACTTTGTCGGTCATTCGCGAGAAAGTAGGGCCTGCATTCCGCAGCCCTTCCGGCATTCGCCGGTAGCAGTATGTGCCTGTAGGGGTGATGAAACTGGTTTTCTCCTCATCGTCGGGATGAAGCCAAATCTGGTGATAGCCTGAAAAACAATCTAGCAAGCTCATTATTTCACAACCAGATGCAATGTCGACAAGCTTGTCGATACGAGGCAAAGGATACGGATCCTTCGGGCGGCAGCATTTGTTGAGGTCGGTGAAATCGACGCACATTCGCCATTTTCCATTTTTCTTTTTCACCAAGACGACATTCGCCAGCCATTCGGGATACTGGACCGGTCGGATTACTCCGCGTCGAGTAATCTTTGTACTTCGGCTTTCGCCGCGTCTGCCCTTTCGTTTGACATTTTTCTCAGTTTTTGCTTTCTGGGCTTAGCGCCGCTTGCGATGTTCAAACTGTGCTGGGCGAGATCTCTGCTAACGCCTTGCAAGTCGCTTGCTGACCAAGCGAAAATGTCGTCATTGCTCGCAAGGAAGGATGCCAAAGCGTTCCTTTCTTCTTCCGGCATGCTTGACCCGATATGCACGGCTCTTTCGGGCCTGGAGGCCGCGAGGGGATTCTTATCGTTTCTTCGGCTGCCCCAACCTTGTATTCCGACGTGCTGACGATAGCGTGCTCTTCGGTGTGTTGTTTGCATTTCGTCTTTGTTTGCCACCTCATTGATGAGGCTATAGCCTGGGGTTGGTTTTCCCTCAATCCTTCTGGAAGCTTGCTGATCTCCATGTACGGCGATGATGCCGAAAGGGGATGGCATCTTCATGCATAGGTAGCTTTGCTTGATGACAACGTTGAACCTGTTGGTGAAACCTCTGCCGAAAATGGCAGTGTACGGGTAGTCCATGTTTACTATGTCGAATGTTAGTGTCTCGGTGCGGACTCTTTCCCCTTCGGCGAAGGATACAGGGATCTGCTTTTTGCCGATAGCATCGATCTTTCTTCCTCCGAACCCGTACAGTGAATTACCGGCGGGGTCCAAACTGCGTCTGTCGAATCCCATTGCCTCGAAAGCTTTACGAAAAGGATGTCTGCTGAGCTTCCGGTGTCAATCAGAATGTTGTGCAAAGTGAAGCCGGCCACGTTGGCTGTGGCGACGAAAGCGTCGTAATGCGGGTAGTCGCGAATTTTGAAGTCGGACTCGTCGAAACATATCGGCGCTAGTGACCAAGCTGGCCTGTTTAGTGGAAGCCTTGGTGATACTGTCTGGACTCTTCGATGGTAGTCCCTTCTAGCTCTCTTGCTTTCGTGCTCTAGGTTAGATCCGCCCGTGATGGCGAAAATGTGCCCTTTTGACGGAAGGATGCTGTTGATTGCGCTAGCTTCATTTTCCATCTCCTGCACCTGCTGGAGGAAACCGGCTGTGCTTGCTGCCCCTGAGGTTGGTCTGAACCGGAAGCGCCGGTGGCGGCGTTGGCTGACGCTGATAAGGCATAGGTGACGAAACCGCCACCGAATGCGGCGCAAAGACCGGAAGGTGACAGCCCTGATACGCCGGATTGTACCAATGCAAATTCTGGGGATGCATGTACTGCGGGGGATGCATAGGTGTGCTCGCGTAATTGCTGCATGCTGCCACCACAGCTGACGGGTCTTGCGAATTGTGGAAACATGCTTGGAGCTTTCGGCGGAGGCTGACGTTTGATCCTTATCTTTCAGCTCTTTCGCCATTTTGCTGTACTTGCAATCCCGAGTGGTATGGCCGAAATTGCCGTCACAAATGACGCAATATGGTGGCCTGGGTCCTCTTCCGCGGCCTCTACCGTCTCGGCCGCCGCGTCCTGTCCTCCGCCGCGTCCTCCACGAAAGGTGGTCAAACCCTCTTTGGGGCTGGAAGTCAGCCATGTCAAGCCTCTCAGTGCCTGCCGCCGATTGTGCCGGTTCTTCCTGCAGGTTGTTGACTGAACGAAAAGGCCTCACAATTCTTTGATTCGGCACGGCGCGGCGGTCGACTTGCTTTCGTCGCTTGCCTCTGCGTCAGGCGGGCGGCCTTGCGTCGCCGAAAGTCGTCGTCGGACCTCGCGTACGCATTCATTACGTCGAAACAATCCTTGACATCTTTCGGCGGCTCCCTGGACAGGTGAGCGGCGCACTGCCCAGTCCCCAAGCCTTCGATGGCTGCGCGATCACCGCGGCTTCCGGCACATTTGGAGCTTGAGCTTTCAGCTGGATGAAACGTTTGAGGTACTCCGAAAGGGCTCGTCGTCTTGCTGGGTGCAATTCATGAGGTCCCGCGTGGTCTTGACATCCGGTCGGAATCCTTGGAAAGTGGCCAGCAGCTCGGCTTTCAGCTGTGCCAATGAATAGATGGACAGTGGCTTGAGAGGGTGTACCAATCGTGGGCCACGTCTTCGACCGCCAAGATGAGAGATTTTGCTAGAGCCTGATTGTCCCCGCCTGCCGAAAAGACAGCTGTCTCATAGTGCAAGCAAGAACTTGCGCGGGTTCGCTTTACCGTCGAAAGTCGGAATGCGAGCTTGTAATTGAGTGGCCACGGATGAGCCTGCAAAACTCCTCGAGAGTGGAGAGGTTTCGTCGATGGCGCTGCCGAAAGCCGGTGGTTGCTGCTCTCGCCTTGGTATGAATACGTTTTTGTTGTTGTCGGGTTGGGGTCCGCCCCGGCTCTTCGCAGCTCCTGAATTTCCTTCTCGAGTTG